>RCWM02000466.1:22500-335000 GCA_003667255.2 Euschistus heros | reverse complement strand
TGTAAAAAAGTCATTTGTGATTAATTAGGAACTTTAAACGCTTATCAAGTAAAATTTGGATTAGTCGTAAACTACGAGCAGTTTCTTGTCTTTTAAGTCTCGTATGTGGATATTAAGTAAGTCTTTTATCCTGATAGAGCCCTTGGTAGCGGATCTGTCCATCAGGGATTGATGGTATATTATTAAAGGATGCTGCAAACCTGGAAGTCTTAGGTTGACGACAAAAGGTTATTTGGTAAGATTTGTTTAATTCTCCATTTTGTCACTATTCAAGAAGGTTTGTGATTGAGATTGAAATTAATTTATATGCCAAGAAAGGAACATTATTTACTGTTGACGCATATGTGTCATCAGCATGTGTTGTGAGGGCAGACAAATTTAAATCAAATTCTTAATTGAAGACATAAGGAAAAATAGTAGCAAGAACTAAAGTAATAATATATAATTAGAAGACATATTAGAAATGATAGAACGTCCAACAAATAGTTTTATATACAATTTAATGTATATTATAAAATAAATAATAAATTAAAAACCACGTTTCTTACTCGGGATAATTAAATGAGGAGAATAAAAACGATTTGAGAAATTAAATTAAAGACAAGAAAATGGTGATTGAGTATTATTTCTTCTTATAGCTCAGAAGATATATATTTTTTTTTTAGCTATAATATATTTGTGTATGTTTTTCAGTTAACAATATTTTTACTAAAAGATGATCCTTCCCTATCTTAACCATTCCCTATGTCATTAAAATCCTTAAAAATCACTAGGATTTCCATATTAAAATAAACAATGTATATATTTTTATTTTTATATATAATAATCAATATATATTTGAGTATCAGTTATATTGAGAACTGAAAGCATCCTATATATTGGCTCTCACGTTTATAAATCTGGAAATTTAATTATGCCATACAGTTCTTATATTTATCCCTATGTATTATTCAGTGTTTAATTTATTTATTTATTGTTTTTTATATTAGCACATTTGTTCTCGGAAATGTATAAATTTACCGATGTATAAATTAGAACGGACTGTTTCGCAATAAAACGATTTCCAGAAAACGTAATTACGATTCCTCTCTATTAAGCTTGAATGCTTTATTTAACAGGAAGAACATTTGTAATGAAATCATTGGATATCCTCTGCTGCACGGTTAAAACCTAATTAATTTCACGTCTGTTTAGATAATTAAGGCATTAATATATATATATATATATATATATATATATATATATATATATATATATATATATATATATATATAAGGCAGTGAATTTATATTACAATTATACTACAATTTATATTACAATTATTATACTTTACAAACCTATTTATAAATAAATAATTGCCCTAAAATTGTAGACATTTTTTTATTTTTTACGAAATAAACAGAAATATAAGTTTCTTTTTCCTCAACTTCCTTCTAGTGCTTCTCAGCGCGAAAACGTCTAGTTCCAATCCAGCTAGGCACCACGGTTTCGAGAGAGCGACGTCATGGATACTGATACTTGTACTTATACCATTTTTTCCCCAGATTGGACAACGTCTAGGAATGAGAGTTAATAGGAAAGCTCCTTCAATGTTAATGCAATATAACAATGTTTTTCTCCTCCGGTTTTACTCATTTATATTGTGAAGCAGTAGCATATATAATTTTGTTTTTAGCCTTCTTAAATAAAATTGAGAAAAAAATTTATTCTTGAATTTTGTGATAAATAAATACATATTTATTAAATAACACGTTAAATGAAAGTTTTTATTTAATTATGATATATGAAGAAAAGAAACATGTTTTTTTTTGTTTAAAATTTCTCATTATAGTCCTAGGTACTATCCCTTTCCTTAAACAAAAATGCCGCGAGACATTCGGAAGTAGAGATTTGTCCGTGAAAGGAGTATGGTTTGGGTCTCGCAGATTCATCCCGGGAAAACAAAGAGCTTTTTGGAGGACTTTGGCGTGGAGGCAAGGAATATTGCGATAACAGCCGAAAATATGATATTGGACTCCCTGGGCATTATCCACCACCACATACATCGTACATATGACGGACTAATGCAATTTATAGTTATTATATATGTGTGTTTATTTTATTTATGTATATAAATATGTGTGTGTTAAGTAATAGTAAATTAATTGTAGAAAGAGAACAAGAAAAAAACAAAACAAGACATGTAAATATTATGAGGGAAATATAATAAAAAGGAAACAAAAAATAGGGAGAAAAAATTTTTTTTTCATTTATTTATATTTTCAACTGTACAAAATAATATACAACAAGTAAATGCGTTGACAGTGAATACAATGGCTTGTAAACAACTTGTAAAGAACTACTCGCTAGTAGAACTTCAATAAAATCTACACTAATAGGTCTCTAGGCCATCTTCTTTTCAGACGCCTCGGAGGATTATCAGGGATGGAGGAGGAAGCAAGTTGGGAGACGAGTGGTTATGAAGCTTACTATGGAAGGATAGGTATCTGGTTTGGGCTAAATCAGAAACATATGGAACATTAAGATCTTTATGGATAAGTTTATTGGTCACAAAGTAAGGAGCATTGAGGATTTTTCGAGGGATTTTGGATTGGATACGAGATGAATTGGATAGTTTAGTAGAGCCCCAAAGCTCAACTCCGTACGTCCAAATAGGTCTAATCACAGTCACGTAAATGAGTCTTTTGTAATTGATTGGGAGCTTTGAACGTTTGTAGTCTGTGACGACGGGCAGTTTCTTGTCGTTTTAGTCTTGTATGTGGATTCCAAGTTAGACGTTTGTCCAAGTGGAGTCCTAGGTAGCGGATCTGTTCAACAGGGATTAGTGGAATATCATTAAAGGATACAGTAGGACAGGAAGTCGTAGGTTTACGACGTAGGGTAAATGTTATTTGATGTGATTTATTTGGATTATCCATTTTTGGCACCATTCTTGAAGGTTTAGGATATGGGATTGGAGTGTTTGAGAGGCAATAAAGGGATCATTGTTTACTGATAACACACATGTGTCATCAGCGTAAGTGTAAGTTGGGAGGAGATAAGTAAAAAAAAAAAAAAAAAAAAAAAAAAAAAAAAAAAAAAAAAAAAAAAGGTAAGAGAGGAAAAATAATATTAATTTGTTTAGTACCTTGTATTATATATTATATCTTAGAAATTATAAATATCATGAATTACAATCAGAACGTATTAGTGGACTAGTGGTATTCTTGTAAAATAAAGAAAAGTTATCTTTACTCAAAAAAGAATTGTCATATTATAATAGTGTCATCTTTAGTTAAACAGATTTGTAAATATACGGTGTGTGTAGCAACCCAATAAAGTTGGGCAGCAGTTTGTTTTTTATACGAATGTAGCATATAGCTCTCTTCAATCCATTGTAAATTAATCAAAAGTTATAGATGCCTAGCTTGTATTTTTAAAACTATTTTTAGATATAATCATTGTAAATTAATTAATAAACTACTTCAATAACTAATTAGTAAATAATTTATTGTATTTTTTTTAATACCTCATCCCTGATCAGTCAAATAAAATAAAATAAATAACTTTAACAATAAATTCATTTTTTTACAAGTGATATTCTTCATTCAATCATTACCTCGTGTGTTTCATAGGTAATACAAACCTACAGTCTCTGTTTTAACACTAAATATGAAAAACATTTAGGTAAAACCCCAAATAAGAAATAATATTTCAAACTAGATAGTTGGACTGCCCTATGAGATTTTATTTCCAATAACACACTTATTCACGAGACCTGAATTTACTCCGATCACTTTCTGAAATAGAAGGTTTCTTCTTCTCAAATATTCACTTGGAATCCAATCGATTATTAATACGGGTTTGGACAATGTTACCGTTCGAATCCAATGTTTCAGACAATATAAAAATATTTTATATTTTCTAAGATTTTTACAGATGCTTTTCTTCATTGTTCTATCCTTAATACTTAAGTATCTTTCGATTCCTTTTAGTATTTACAATATTAGGCGTCTACTATTCTATATACCTAATATATTTATATATACTAAAATATGTAATATATTTTTATTCATGAAATGCAGCTCTCATCTAGAGTATTCTAATACTAATCAGTAAATATTATCGAATTCACGCTAAACAGTATATCGTCAAAAGATAAATATATATAGAATTATCTTTTGACTAAGACTAGATCAAGAAAACAAACAAATGCTTATTTAACCTGGGATTTTCGTCTATTTTTATTTTTATTATATATTTGCCTATTTAGTTTATCTTAAACATTTTAGCAATTAAAAAGAAATCGAATATTATTGAGACAGTACTGTATCCAAAAAAAAAAATTTGTGTTGCTTTTATTTTAACATTCAATAAGACCTTTAAAAATAAAAATGATTTGAGAACGAATTGGGCTTACGAAACCTGACATAGAAGTCCATAGGTATAGTTGATAATCTTAACAAAATTTATTAGCTTTAAACTTTATTTAAAAACTAGTTCAGCTGAGATTCGACTTCAGGATCAGGAGAACTTCTTGGAGCACACCCCTTATATCTATAAATTGAGTACCCTTGATTGTGGAAGAGAAACTGGAGGTTGAGCGGGGTCGGCCTATCCCCCTCCTTTCACAATCTTCGGCCTGGTAATGGAACAAGAACTAATAATTAATATGAGATAATATTTAAAAATAATAAAGTTGCCAAGCTTCCGGGGCTGAATTCGAGTCGGACTGTAGACCAAAATTTTATTTTCAGTTATTTCGGGTGTGGCTTGTCTTCGAGTTTAGAGACCCTCCTGGGGGCCACTCAGCCTCCATAAAGTACTCTTTGATATGAGAAAATCCTGGCGGTTGAGTGTGATTTCCGCCAAAACCCCACCATTCAAAACCGTTGGCCTAGTAACTGGGTTGTGTTGCGGGTTTTTTTTTTTTTTTTTTTTTTTTTTTTTTTATGTTTTCCTTTCTGAGAATTGATGGCCTTTGAATTTCTTTAAAACGTGTACTGTTTAATGTGAAACAAATTTTGATTACTCCCACAAAAAAAAAAAACAAACAAGAACTGCAATTATTGTTTTTAATATAAATTAGGGTTGCAGCCCTGAACCGCTCTACATATTTTATGTTTCGTTATACAGGCGAACCAATTACTGATTATTATTAATTGACTTCATCGAGCTAGAGTTCATAGTACATAGTACATAGTACATAGTACATAGCAGATGCTATGTAATCATCAAGGACAGAGAGGGAGGAGACCGAGAACTGGTCTTAATTGAAGCGGGTCGATCGTTAAGAGGCGAGTCAGTCTTGTAAACCATCTGGAAACTGGCTCCTTCGCCGAATTTTTCACATGACTTCCCGCCCCTTGAGTGTTCCTTATCGACAAGCAAAAACCCCTTCCCATTTCTGTATTAGGGCAACATTTAGGTTTCACCACCAGTCCTCTCTCTCTTACACACACACACACACACACACACACACACACACACACACACAAACACACATATATATATATATTTAACCTGTAATGCCTAAGATAAATGTTTTTAAGTAACTTTCATCGGCTTTTTAATATGTACAGATAATTTTTATATAATCTTAAAAGAAGAGACTGTCATAAAGTTTTAGTTTCAATGAAAATAAAATTTATTCTGGGTCATTGCCCCTTGAGGATAATTATAATGAAAAATATAATGGCATCCTAGTTGCCGTATATAAAACTACATGACATAATACTATAAAAGAAACTATAATAAAATTAATATACGTGCATTATAAAAATATTATATGAAAATGAAAATACATCTAATAAAAAAAAATATTTAAAAAAAAGTAAGAAAGCATAAAAGGAAGAAATAAATAAAAGAAAATTAAATTAAAAAAATACAGTAAGCATTGCTAAAAATATATCTTATCTGAATAAATGAGATCTGAAATAATGAAATAAGTTACTATAAAATAAATACAAAAACAAACTTATAATGCGAACATACATATTTCACAGTGATTAATATTTTCTTCTGTTGGATTCATTTAAACTAATTTTAAATAAAATTTAAATTTTTTTGTAATACTATTTATTGATATTTACAACTGTATACAACAAGTAAATTTGAGGAAACTGATTACGACATACCATTACCATATACAAAACTACTCACTAGTAGCACTTGAATGAGAGAACTGCATTAAAAGATCTCTTGGCTATCTTCTCAGACACCTCGGAGTATTATCGGAATGTGTAAGGCAAGTTGGAAGGCTAGTGAATTCGGGTGGGTTTGAAGTCGACTCTTAAAGGATAGTTACCTGGTTTGTGCCAAATCAGCAACATATGGAACATTAAGATATTTATGGAAAGGTTTGTTTGTGATGTAATAAGGAGCATTGAGGATTTAACGATAGATTTTGTGTCATACGGATTGGAAACGAGAAGAATTGGAAGTTTCAGTCTAACACTAAAGCTCAAATCCGTATGTACAAATGGGTCTAATTACAGTCATGTAAATAAATCTTTTGTAATTCATTAGAAGCTTTGAACGCTTGTCTAGTAAATTTTGGAGTAGTCGGAAACGAAGAGCAGTTTCTTGACGTTTAAATTAAGCATTAGTAAATACGTAAATAAAGCATTAGTAAGTATGTGAATAAAGCATTTTATATATATATATATATATATATATATATATATATATATATATATATATATATATATAGAGAGATAGAGAGAGAGAGAGAGAGAGAGAGTGAGTGAGAGAGAGAGAGATGTAGATACATGGAAAGATAATATTTATTTTGGATTCTTTAACGACATATCAAGCAGAAAATCAGTTTTAGATTTCCAGATATAAAGATCCCTTAGCTGCATCCCAGACACTCACATATATATAGTGATATCACATATCACTTCCATTGAAGAATTGTGTCTTAACTGGAGAGCTAAGATAAATCCTACCATATCCCAGCAAATAACCTTTACCCTCCGTTGAAAACCTACCTCATCCTGTCCTCCAGTATCCTTTAATGGTGTACCGCTAATTGATGTGGAACAAATACGATACCTTGGATTTTTTCTGGACAAGAGATTTACCTGTAACCCTCATACAAGATTAAAAAGACAAGAAGCTACACGTCGATTTCGACTGCTACAACACTTACTTCACAAACGTTCAAATCTCCCGATTCACTACAAGAAACTCATCTATATGACGATTATCAGGCCTATTTGGACTCACGGTATAGAGCTATGGGAATCCACCAAACCATCGAATTCTTCCCGCATCCAATCACTCCAATCCAAAATCCTTCGAAGAATCCCTAATGCTCCTTACTTTGTGACAAATTAATTGATCCACAATGACCTTAATAGCCCACATGTCGCCGATTTGGCACGAACCAGATACCTTTCCTTTCATAATAAACTTACTCCTTATCCAAGTCCACTTATTGCACAACTTACTTTCCATTCCATTCCTGGCAATCCTCCGAGGCGTCTGAAAGAAGATGGCCTCGTGATCTTCTTTTGTAATTATTACATTAGAGCACTGCCAATGGGTAGTTCCTCTACAAGTTCTAATGATGCCATTATTTTGTATTGTATACAGCATATTTAATACATGTGTTTTTATTAATGCAGTTGTAAATTTCAATTAATAAAAGAGTAAAGAGAAAGAGAGATTTCCAGACATGTCCACTTTTCCCATTCAACTAAAACATCTTCTAGAACTAGTAGAGCCTTCAGTATTTCCTCATTTTTGTTTTCGACTCTGAGATTTTAGTCTACTCGAAGACAAATCTGTTGAACTAATCCTTTCCGTGTTTGTATTCTCCACATGCTAGGAAGGCCCTAAACACCGCTTCTATTTTTCAATAGTTTCGCTGCGAAGAGAGGAGGGAGGAGGGAGGTGAGAGGAGACAGAAGCTAAGAGAAGACATTATTTATCGAGCCGGATCCCGGGTCTATATTAACCTCCAACGTCCCAATTTACCTTTGTTCTCGGGGGCCAGCCTTTATTAAATGTCTCCCCAGCCCGCCATCATTCTCCCTATACCTCGCCCAAGATTTTAACTGTCTCCTCTTTCTCTTTATAATTTTCCTTCATTTACTTTCTCAGGTCTTCTTCAATATCCCCTCTCTTTGGACCTTTTAATATTTACTAGCCTTTGTTACTGACAAGTAAAATAAAAGAAATAAAAAGAAAATAAAAGATTGTCTGTGCATTTTTAGGCTGAATAAATTAAATATTTCCATTCTTGAAATTGTAGATGTTTTCGTTTTTAAATCTGAATTCTAATAATATAATTTTGCGACATAACTCCTAATTTATTCAGAATTCTAAAACAGTTTTTTTTCCAATGATCATTATCTATTTTGTCTCTACCAATCTTTTCAGTTATCTCGTTAAAATAGCAAGACCACCAAATTATTATCCTATAACCAACTAACTAATAGTTACATTGAATATGTATGATTAATCAAATATCTTTTACTTACATTTCAGAATAAAACACTTTCTGATAAATAAGCTTGGATTAGAGATCTGGGAATCAATTCATTGTCTATAAATAATAAATAGGATAGAGGTGCTTATAGTTCTGCGGATTTGTGCATTTCAGGAAAGGACCATTTTTCATCATAAACCCCATTACATTATGAGAGAAAAATCATCGGATATTCTTAAGGCATAATTTTATTCAGTCAAGACATCAATTTGAATTAAAGTAATGATATTCAGCTTCGATCTAATCTATATTCAGTTCTCGTTCCTTAATTTAAAAATAAGGCTTTTATTAAAATGGTCAATTCTTATTATTACGAGTAAATGCTGTTTTGAAATGTGTGATAGAAAGTAATTAATAAAGCCCAAAATCAGAAAACTTATTTTTTTTTTAATTTTTAATTTTTTGTAAATCTTATGGTCTATCAATATATGATGTCATGTGACCAAAATAGAATAATCTTATTTTCTTTTATCATTAATAGAAATTATTCAATTCATTCATCCAAAATTTATTAAATCAACTAAACAGCTCTAATATTGTTTATTTTTTTTATTTATTAATAAACTTTAGACCGAATTTCTTTTTAATTCTTTTTCACAACTAAACAAGTATTCAAAATATCATTGAGTAAAGTAAAGCATTAGGTTAAGTAATAATAATATAGAATTTATTTTTAATTTCTTATTTGTATTTCTTCATAATTTCCTATAATTATGAAATGATGAAATTTACAATAAAATAGCACCGAAATTAATAATGATTACTTTTAATTTAAAAGTAACCATTATTAATGGGTATTAATTAAAAGTTTTAAACACCTCTACATATATCCTGCTTATGCTGATATAATGCTAAAAATCTTGATAACAAAAGAATAGAGTTCACAAAAGGGTCAATCTATTTCAAATCCCCAGTCTGTGTTGCCCATCATTGTTTATTTGCCTGATTCTTTTATCATGGATTCCCTATAGGTAGACACTAACAAAATTCCAATTGAAAAAATTTACAAGCCATATTTTTATTTGACAGCCTTTTTAAAATGATGATTTAGTGAATTTTATGAAAAAACGGGATTTGCGGATTATTTAATTGCAAAGTATATTTATAAAGATATCAGAATAATTTAAAATTAGTGTGTTCACCTTGAAATGACCTTCAAAAAGACATTATGTTAATTTTCGTATCATGCAAGAAAGTTATTCAAACTCTTTCTCAAAAACTGGGAATATTTTTTTTAAATAGTTCATTTTTAAGGCCATACATTTTTAGGAAGGGGAAGAGACTCACAAATCATATTTTATTTCTGTGTTGAGTACTCTTAAGACTACGGCTTTTTTTTATAAATCTGCTTTTCAAAAATGGCTGAAAGCAGATTTATGCCAATCTTCAAAAGGTCAATTTCTGAAAAGGGACTGAATGAAACAAATGAACACTTTTTAAAATGTTCTTTATTCTTATAAAAATACCCCACAAAAAATTATGAGTGAGACTCAACTCTGTTTTGAGTTATAGAGCTGTGAATTTCAATAAAAACGCTTTTATTGGATTTCAATAAAACCTTTTTAATGCCCTCGTACAATGCTATAATAAATATATTAATTGAGAAATTTAAATGATAATATGATTATATGATTATATATATGATTATATCTATAAATTATTATTTAGAGTTTCAAAATAATCAACTTAGCTTATATTTAAATGAAATACTTGACTTAAAAATGTCCATTAATTAAAAAAATATGTAAGTATATGATCCAAGTATATTTGTAACTTAAAACCCATTTTCAAATGTCAACAGATACATCAGTTCTCATGATGTAACAAGTTAATGTGAGTTTTACATGTTTAGACTTGAACTCTTCCATCTGAAACTGCTTGCACAGCTTACATCTTTCCTATACCTGCATGTCTCTGCAAGTTTTGACATGAATACCCCCCCCCCCACCCTTAATCTTCATTACTATCTTCAAGAGTAAAAATGTGAATATTAAACTAAGTCCTAGACGGGCTCTATGTCCAACTTGCGCATCAAAAATATTTGTAAAAAACTGCCCGTAGAGGAGACAAATAAGTTTGAGATTAATCCTGATTTTTTTTCCTAGGATAGTTTTTTCTAGGCGTTGCAAATGGTCTAAAAATGACGCGGCTGTTTTTATCGCCAGGGTGTTAACGCTTAGTTCCGTCGTAGGTCCGAAATGTGAACTTAGTCTTTGGCAAAAAAGTTCCTCGTTATATGGGTGAACGCATTCTTGGCTACGTACCAACAGCATGGTGAGATATGCAGTTGGTGTCATGTGAAGGTTTTCAATGTAACGTTGGCCCTCAATTTCGCTTATAACTAGGTTATCGAAAGGGGACCCGTGGTATCTTTCTCTGAAACGATCAATTAATGTTTCATAATTATAGATCTCCTTTCTTCGAGTGATGTAACATTCCATGGCTTCAGCTTTCAAGAATTTCCTTAAGAATCTGTCTAGATCCCATCTGTATTGGAACTGATCGTAATCTTTGTTAAGGTTATTTATAAATTCTAGGGGTAGATTCACTCGATTAATTTCGAAATAAAAATTGTCTTCGATTTCCTTTTTTTCGTAAGTAGGATGTTGCCATGGTCTGTTACGGTTATCGGGAATTTTATCAACCTCCCGAGTTGGTGTGCTCTTACTCAGCACATGGTATTGGTCTCGGCCCAGCTTTTGCGTTTAATACGGGATCAATTTCCTGTGAAATCAGATTATTCTTTCGATGAAATGACATCATTCGATTCTCGATATCAACGTGTCGTTGGCTAATTATTTCGACCTCTTTGTCAAGTCTTCCGTTCATATCACAAGCGGTTTTGTCAATTTGTCCATTGATTTCATGGCGGAGGATTTTATTTGTATTTTTAATTTTTTCATTACAAATTTTTAATTGGCGCGCTAAGTTATTGTTCATTTGTTTGTAGCCAGCTTCGAACTTCCTGTTGATATCCGATAGAATTTCCTTAATTGATGTTAAGTGGTTTTCAATTCTATATATAATTGAACGGTTATGAATGTTTTTATTTCAAACAGTTGTTGGTATGATTCAGCACTTGACTGTCGGTCTATTTCTATTAAATTCAGCGTTATAATCTGTTCAGGAGTGATTGGTTTCTTGGAAGCGTGTGGCGGCGGTGTGTTTGTGCGCTAGTTTGATCTGGTGGGTTCGACAGAGTTCCGTTAATGAGATTTTTCTAGAAATTTTAAAAACAGGATGTGTCTTTGTGCACGAGCTTTTCCCGGTAGAGTGGGTAGACCGAAAGGCATACTTCCGGTTTTTAATTGTGCCTTCCGCTTTGGGTGAGGACGTACCCGAAACTACACTCATTTTAAATAATTAAATTGCAAAGTGACAAAATTCAAAATGCTAGATATATTATAAAAAAAACAACAAAAAACAAATATAAGGTGCAAAGTTATATAAACAATTAAAAGAATTAAATAACTAACATGTACAATTCCTAAATTTCTTGGTTCAATGTCAGTCAAGCATAAATTGAACAATGAATTATTATTTAGTTGTGGCCCCACCTAATCATTGAACCAAAATGTAAAGGAAAAATAATTGATAACCAATGTTCAATTAAAAACACACAAATAAAATTTAGTATAAAAAATTATAGAAACAAAACCACTAAATGAATTTTAAAATAATATAAACAATTATAAACATTTAATTAACGAACATTTACAAATTACACTTTATGAACATTACAATAATACAAGCAGTAAAATGATCAAATTTGATTATGATTTTGTTAAAATAAAACTGATTGGTTTTTTATAATATATGAAACTAAGTTGACTAGTTGAATTAGATGACTTTCGCATAGGGTATAATTTTCTTAGGTAAATACCTTCTATTGCAAACTGTTGCAATCCTTATAACTTCAAAATATACCTTGAGATCAACTTCTTTTAGAGAGTAACCGCCTCTGACGGGAGCTGACTGCGATGACTTTTCCAGTCGGAATCTTACAGCAGACCTTTACCTATATACATATATATATATATATATATATATATATATATATATATATATATATATTGTTACGGTCAGGTGAGGTTGGGGGTGCCGTCAGGTAGTACCTGTAACCTGGCTAGAACGATCTGGAATGTTCGGCGTAGCTTTAAATAGGCCGACATTTAGCCTAGTAGTTAGTATTGATGTGACAGTGATCAGTGAGTGATCGGTCGGGCAAGTGTCAGTCTGGAGTCAGTGACATCCTGAGGCAGTATCCATGTGTCAGTGATCAAGTAACGAACAATCAGTCAAGTGTCAGTGACAGTTCAGTCAGTGAGTTAGTGACAGTGATTAACAGTGTCAGTGAGTGTAGTAACAGTCTCTGTGTGTCAGTGCAATAGATTCTTATGTATAATTGTGACACCTAGTATTAAGATATTAAAGATAAGTATTGTGTAATATACATATAAGTGTAATTAGATTAAGGTGACCAGACGTCCCCTTAAGGGACCCATTTGTTTTGAAGGAGAAAATATCTGCTTGGGACGCTTATTTGTCCCGTTTTACAAATATTTGGTCCCAAATGTACTTTTGACAGCATCGAGTTTGCTTCCTAAATTCCATTCATTGGTCATGAATGAATTAACTAAATTAAATCTTTAAACCACAAAGAAATACCAATGGATAACACTAAAGGAGGTTCCTGAGTGGGAAAGGATCGAGGAGGGGATTGACGTGAATGCTAGTAAACTTATCATGCTTAAGATTTCCGATAGTGAGCTTTTTGACGAAAAGACTTATCTAAGTACGTGACACAGAAAAAGATTTTCAAGTGGAATTTTCTCTGGATCAAAGATGGGTTGAAATATTTCTTCATTTTGCAAATCAAAATGTCCCTATCAAGAATACTGCATTGATAGTTTCATTTTTCTTGTCCTTACCAGGAACAAACGCTCCAGTGGATCGAGTTTTCTCAATTATTAATGACATTTGGTCACTAGAAATACCTCAAATAAAAATGTCGACCCTTAAAGCAATGATGCTAGTAAAATGTAACTTAGCAATGGGTTGTGTCCAGTTTTTTTAATAACCAAGCGGAGAAGTTAGCAGTACGATTTCATCAAACAAAAGCCTGATATTTTGAAAAAAAAATTCTCTCATCTCAAAAATATGAAAAATTAACATTGAAGTCAGTATTTTCGACAATATTTTTATTGAAGTGATATCAAGTTTATTTCTAAATGTAGTCTTATTGAATAAAATAGTATTTCATATATATATTGGTAAATAGTATTTTTTTACGGGTGTCTCTAACTTCCCCGATATTAAAGGTCCCGTTTTGAGAATCTCATAATCTGGTCACCTTAAATTAGATATAAGTTCGACTTAAGTATAATTGTTATTAGAACATATACAAAACACGGAAATTAAGTATTAAGGACCCATTTGTATTTATTAAGTTGTAAATAAATTAGTGTTCAGTATTTAAATTGTGATTTGATTAGTCATACCCTCAGTGGCCCGTAACAAGATATATATATATATATATATATATATATATATATATATATATATATATATATATATATATATACATATATATATATATATATATAATATATACTATAAAAATACAAAACAATAGTTCTTCATTCATTCATTCATTCAATAACAGTTTTAGACAGCTTATTTTCTTAAAATTATTTTTCGCAATTTGCGGCAAACGGTTCCCCGGGTGAAAAATTCATCGGTATAAAATCGATTCAAAATTTGATTTTCTATCGAAATAATTCATAAAAAATACCACATCCCATTGGGAATTCTAAAGTTAGGGTCACTGGAGAAGAACTGGAAAAGATTGGAGTCTGTCTATAACCTGAAAAGAAACTTTATTTGACACATTTAAGATCCTGAGAGTTTCTTTTCAAAATTTCAAAAACTGTGGAAAAAAAAAAGGGGTGGCCATCGAATATCAAACACAAAATATGCACAATAAAAATAACTCAAATTTAATCCAAATGCCTCAAAAGGTTTTTATCTATATTTCATTTTTTTTCTGCTCGGAAGCATAAAAAAATTCAAATGTCAAGTCCTGATATGGCGGATATGTAGATAAATATGCAAGTCTAGTTAAAAAAAAAAAAAAATGATATTTATTTTCCGTTATCTAAAAACTATAAAACTTCTATTTTTCAAGCCCGGTCAAGTCTATCCCTAGCGTCCCGTACATTTGATACTAAATTGAAATCAGAAATCTTAGTCGAGCAGAGGCGGTCGTGTAGGATGAGAGGATGAGGATGTTGCCATGAGGGTTATGAAAGCTCCGCAGGGGCTGAAGGCTGTAAGAAACATAAATTATCTCGTGGAAAGAGGAAACAGGATATGACAGAGCTTAATGGAGCAGGATAATAATGGGCCTTCGTTAGAGGGGAGGGGGTATCGAACCCTTCACTTCTCCTCTATTCATAATATCATTAGAAGATTTTAAAAGAGCTTTTTGTTTTTAAAACAATATCAGAGCGAAAATATTACTACTAAATCCCCTACTGCAGGTCATGGGAATATGTTATATAATTTAGATCCTTCCTAATAATTTTAATTAGTAATACAGTCATACGTATGTTTAGTGAACATGTAGGCACGTAAATCAAAATCGATCCAGGATTGATGAATTAATTTGCCCCTTCTCTTGGCATAATTTTATTTGAAAACTAGTTTAGAATGTTAAACATTGATTATAAGTTCTAAAACAAACAAAATTTTCAAAACATCAGGACTTTGCTACATAAATTAATATATATATATATATATATATATATATATATATATATATATATATATATATATATATATAAATATATATATATTTAAATGTAAGACAAGAAATCAAATATATCGGTGCTCACATAAAGAGACAAACGGACTTCTGAAAGGTATCAGAAAGAGTGGAAAGGGTCAGGCAGGGTGGGGCCTTAAAATTCCTGGCTGCTTGGTTTTTTCCCCGTTCCTATTGGAAACAAATTTGAAATAGGACTATTGGAAATATTTATCAGGTCATTTAAACAAAAACCTGGATTGGTTAAGAACGTTTTCATAATTTCTAATGTTTCGAAAATATTTGATTTTACGCTATTTTCCACTTATTATTAATACTTACGTATTAATTTTACTCCCGGGTCGTTAAAGAATTTATGTTTTTTTTTTCATTAAAATGGATAGCCAAAATAGACCCAGAATTCCAACTTCACTATACATATGATAGTCTCTCTCTCTATATCTCTCTCTCCCTCCCTCTCTCTCACTCCCCCTCTCTCTCTCTCTCTCCTCTCTCTCTCTCTCTCTCTCTCTCTCTCTCTCTCTCTCTCTCTCTCTCTCTCTCTCTCTCTCTCTCTCTCTCTCTCTCTCTCTCTCTCTCTCTCTCTCTCTCTCTCTCTCTCTCTCTCTCTCTCTCTCTCTCTCTCTCTCTCTCTCTCTCTCTCTCTCTCTCTCTCTCTCTCTCTCTCTCTCTCTCTCTCTCTCTCTCTCTCTCTCTCTCTCTCTCTCTCTCTCTCTCTCTCTCTCTCTCTCTTTTTCTCTTTCTCTTTTGTGGTTACAAAAATGTATAGATTTTCGTAACCACTAAAGAGCGCAGATTGTGGGTGTATGATAGAGCTGATAAAAGAACCCGTAAGCAAGTAGAGATATCACCAAGGCGTGATATAGTTTGTTATACACTACATGTCTATTTCCTTTCATCTATAGTCTATTTCCTATCCACCCCGTGAAATTTGAGGTGTTAATCGTTTTAGAAAATTCACTGCCTATTCAAACTATTTTCTCAAAGGATTTCTTTATTTTTTTTTATGAAGCCGTACGTTTGTCCTTTTAATCTGATCGTTTTTAATGTTTAAGGTTGATTTCGTGGTTCATGTTGTCAGATGCTTTGAAAATGTGAAAGGACACCGCAAATATTTGCAGTCTACTGAAAAAAGCATATTGTGATTCGGCCTCTATCGTAACTACGCGATCAATTGTATATCCCTCTTTGCTGAATGAGGACTAGAAGGGCTGGACCAAGTTATTATTCACTATGCTACAAATGGAATTGTAACAATTATAACATTTACATAATGGTAGTAATATTATAGGACATTTGTACTCGTATTTATATGCTGTATAGTTGATACACTATTAGTATTAGATACTTCCCTTACTGTATATCAATATATTTTTGTTTAAAAGCACACTAGTATACCAAGCCAACGATATGTTATTATGCAGAGTACAATAGCTTTCCGCTGGGAAAGTTTATTTTGTAAACTTATACAGCATTATCTACTTAGCTGAGAATAGTGTTTAAGAGCCGCCATTAATACAGTTATCTTATCCTCCGAAATAAAACAGGTTTAACTACTAAGTACAATGGCACGTTATAACAATTATAAAAAAACATGGATTGGGGTATTTAATTATATAAATGATAACAGAAAATGAGTAAGATCAGTAAGATATTAAACCACATGATGGTTGTATTTCGATGAACTTTTTATAGAGGAAACTTAAGGAACAATGTTCTCTGCAGATGTAGTATTTTTTTATCTAGGCTTTGTTAATTATAATTGCTGCATATTTATTATTTATATAATGCAAATTTAGAAAACATTGATATACTTTAATTCTAAATTTATTGGACTTAATATTTCACTATTTTATATAGTTTCTTTAAATTTTACTATGTACGCAGTTTTATATTTATTCTTATTTAGTATCGTTATGTTTTATATTTTATCTATGTGTTTTAATTTATATTGTCCTTATAATATTTTAATATTTATTCAACTGTAATTTTATAACTGTAATTAAGCATAGTTTATCATCATAATTATATTACGTTGTAGTCTTACATTATAAATTGTTACTGTGCTCATCATAAAGTATCTATATATAATATTATAATCAGCATTTATTCAGTCAATTTAGCATGTAGATTTATGTATTTTAAAATAATGAAAATAATTTAAATATTACATTATATGGTAATTAAATATTGCCGCATATCTATTTACATTTTGGTATGCTGAGGGAATTGTAGCAACCCATTTAAGAAGGTGCAGTGTTTCTCCTTTTTTATCTTTTATGATGACTAAAAGATCACTCGCTAAAAAGAAATAACTTCAATCGATTATTCATTTAATTCTAATTCTTGTTCAAAATGTATGATCACCCAGCTAACAAAAAGGCATTTAAGTGGAGGAGAAAAGGGAGAAAATGGTGAAATAAGTGCCTTGAAACAGATTTAATTAAATTGACGTTTCCTTGTGCAACCTCCTCAGTCTTCGAGAAGAAGCAATATGTTCTTCCTCTTTGATGTCTTTCTTGACAGACTTTGTTCAGTCAAAGAAAGTAAAATGCAGATCTTAGGGCAAAGTTAAAATAATAATAATAATAATAATAAGAAGAAGAAAGTGAGGACTGATCTCACTTGGCGAGCTAAGTTTGAACTGCAATTTTTAAATTATACCATGCTCCTTCTAATCTCATATCACAAACTTTCATGAATGGTTCGAAATTGGAAAATTAAAATAAATCCAAACAAATCCCACTAACTTACCATTACCCTTCATCGCTAACCCAGGACTTCTTATCGTATAGTATCCTTTAATAATATTCCACCAATATCCGTAATATCCCCAAAGATCCGATACCTTGGAATCCATATACAAGGCTTAAAAGACTGTTCCTCGTTCTCGAATACTCCAATATTCACTAGACTAGCGTTCAAAGCTCCCAATAAATTACAAAAGACTCATTTGCATGATAGTAATTAGGGTGTTGAGCATCGGGGCTCCTCTAAACCTTCAAATATTTCTTTTATCCAATCCTTACAATCCAAAATATTTCGTAAAATTACCAATGCTCCTCATTATGTCACAAATAAACTTATCAATAAAGAACTAGACGTGCTATATGTTATAGATTTGGCCCAAACAAGAAAATTATCCTTCTATGACAAGTTACATACCCATTAGTTTCTCAACTTGTCTCTCATTCGATCACCGATTATTCCCAGAGATGTATGAAAAAGAGATGGCCCAGGAACTTTATAATAAAGAACATTCATTGAAGTGCTATGAATAGGTAGACCTTCACAAGTTGTTGATACGCTATTGTAACCATTATACTGCTCATTTACCTAGTTCATATATTGCATATTATATATACAGTTTTAGTATGACATCAACAAAGCATAAATATTTTTTCTATTGTGAGGAAAGTTAAAATACAAGGGGATTCAAATGGGTATGAAGTTTACTATGAAATTATAGGTATCTGGTTTGAGCCAGTCACGATCAGAAATATATGGAACATTAAGATCTTTATGAATAAGTTTGTGACATGATAAGGAGCATTAAAGATTTTACAAAAGATTTTGGATTATAAGGATTGGTAACGAAAAAAATTGGAATTTTTCGTGGAACCCCAAAGCTCACCTCTATAGGTCCAAATGGATCTGATCACTTTCATGTAAATAATTAGCACATAATCATTATTAATGCTCTTCATTTTTTACCAATTCGGTTTTTAAATAAACTAGTTTTCAATAAACAAGCAATCTATGTCTAAATCAAGCAATCTTACTGTAAACAAAGATTTTTTTTTTAATAACAAAACTGTTAAGCATTATATTCAATAATCTGAGAAAAAGAAATAAGAACATTGAGATTTATAGTTAAATTGGCCGAGGCTGTCTTTACCGGGGCAGCCATTCCGTTCCGAAATCACTTACACGCACCATTGAAGGGACTTTTTAAAGTTTATTAAGCCCCTTCCCCTAGGCCCAGGATTTGAGGGCTTTTTTCGTCGTTCTTGGGCCATTTAAAAATCTCTATAGTCTCTTTCATCTGCTTTGAGATGAATAATATTCCTAAATCCTTATATATGATATTCAATTTTAAAAATGCAAGTTGTACCCTATTTTATTTTTGATATGGATACCGTTTTCTTTCAGTGCTCATAAACTCATCGCTGAGGTGAAGCACAGTAAGACCAAATGGCAAAAAAAAAAAAAAATTAAAATTGGAATATCGATCTGAAAACATAATTTTTTGGTGATTTATAAATTGCGTTTAATTTTAAATATTACAGTTATTCAGCAAATTCCGTATGAAAATTTAAAAAAAAACAAAAAAGTATAACTTAAAAAGTACTGAGATTATGCTAAAAACAACTCATTTAATAAAAACAGAATTCAAATTAAGAATAAATACTAAGAAACTTGAATAGAATCATAATTGACACAAATTCAAACTTTTATTTTTTAAGATTGTGAAGTAACCATAATTAAAACCATTATTAGGTTATTAATATAATATTCATAAATCATATATTGAAATATAAAATATACAATTGTCATTTTATATTAACTTATTGTAAATATAAACAAAATTTCTTAAATTATTTAAAAGCATACTAGGCTGTTATTTACAAAAATACGAATTCGTATTGTATTACGCATATTTTACCGACATCACTGTGACGTCGAACCTTGCAATACTTCTATGATGTGATGAGAAGCAATGCGCTAAAAACATGCATTAATGCCCGAATCTCAAAATGATCTGAAAGTTGAGTTAAAGCGTTGGATCAAGGAAATGAAAATGGATACTCTACAAAGAGAATTTGATAAGGATCAACTCGAACACAGGACACAGGAAAATGGATGTGATTGAATGGACAAGGGTTGTCAGTTGGAAAGAACCAAAGGAGATGCTGATAATCTACTATTGATACATGTGTATATGTATATAGAGGTATACATATACATGCACATGTCGTATTTTACTACATAATAGATAAATATAATAATTATTAATAATTTCATTGGTTAAAATTTATTCTAAATCCAGGTACATGTATAAACGACAAAGTAGGAATGGTCTTCCGGGCTATGATGGCTTAGAGCGTTGGGACGTAGATCTTGGTTTCGGTTCATACATTTGTTGGATGATGTTTATTTCTCTATGTCTTCCTTCTCTGGCTATAATATGTATATAACCTGTTCTTCCTGCTCTAGATGGAAAGCCTAAGGACTTTGGGCACCAACAAAGATCTCTATATAAACACTTATATATTATATATTTTATGTTGTAACAATAACACTATTGATACTATCTACTATTCAGCAACTATGAGATTTGCTATACTATAAAGGATATTACTCTAAAGTTTTTGTAAAATGTTCAGAAATTGAAATATTACTATTTTTTGTCGTGTTCTAGTTTTTTATAACATTTTACTATGAGATATTTCGCAGGTATTTATTTCTTTTAGCTCCCGAAATATTTTTATTTATAACCTCCTTATTCTAAGGGAAAAAAAAATATATTCGGATATTATTTTTATCTGATTCAATTTTTTTAACCAAAAGCTTCGAGTTCCAAAACCTTCCACCAGTCGTGCCGTTGTATTTTGTGCAACACTCGATTTATTTTCTCTTCCAGTTAGCTTCCTAGAAAATTGGCTTTAGTTATTCCTCGAGATACTTCTCAATTTGCCGCCAGTAATTTTCCACTGTGATTGGAGGCACAGTTTCCTGATTGAAAAATATTCAGTATACAGTATTGCACGAAGTACAACAAACGACCACTCTCGTTTTGTTTTTTTTCTCGTCCCTTTCTCGGCAATTAGATGGATTCGTTGTACTGTAAGTAGAATTATTTTGTTTTTTGCTTTTGTTTATCTTAGTGAGTGAAGTATTAATTATTTGAAATGTTTTGATTAGGTGGAAACCTATATAATTTGAATATATTCCTTGAATTCAGCAGGACCTAGACTAGGAACAAAAAAGAATCGTACAATAGAATATAAATTAGGATTTGAGTGAATAGAAAATGTTCTAGATCATGATACAGAAACCTATCCAGAGGATATCTACATTTTATTTTGTAAAAGTCATTCCTAAAACAAAATTATATACAATAATTGTTCATAAAAACAACTATTTTAGACGAGCAAATAATCATATTTGACTGTAATATTTTATATAAAAATTTATCTAGTGTTTTTTTATCATTTTCAATCATAAACATGTTTTCATTTACGTTCAAAATATATTTCTTTCAGGTAATATACAGTACATATATTCTACTTTAAATGTAGAATAGTCAAAATATTTTATTTAATACATTAAATCAAAATTTTGACAAAAATGGATAAAAAACAGGGTGTTGTACTTTGTAAAACGCGCGACCGCTCGTGTTACAGAAATTGCCACGACCGTTGGAAAGTTAGCTACGCAAGGATATCTTTATTAATTAATATATTTACATCGAATTAGGTGAATCAAAATGGGAAAAAATGAGTACTTCTGAAATTGAAATTGAAAGTGCAAGATGATGTCCTAAATTACAGTTTTATTTTTCAGCTCAACTGCTGCCTGAGAACTCTGAAATATTCTGTTTGTGACCAATATAGAGAAAATTTCAGAATTTATTTAAAATTGAAACTTATATATTATTTCCTTATTTACAATAATTATCTTTTATAATTCATTAAAAAATAACTTGCCGCATGCTAGTAATGGGGTGTATAAAAAAAAATGACCGTTTCATAAACGAATATTTGTATTATTATTTCTTTGATATAAAATACAATCAATACTCAAAGTTATGCTAGCCAATTGCTAGATGCCACGCTGAGTAAGTTCGTGAGGGACCAGTATGCAGGTCTTTTTCACCTTCTTTGGTGACTAACAGTAACTTTGAACACACCACACTTCCTGGCAACTTCGCGAGTACTTTTGGACGGATTTGACTCAAGAACCTCATCAATATCCATTAATGACTCAAAGTAGTATCGTCCACTTTTAAATTAATGCCGCGCAGTGCAATGAGCGTATCTACCGTCATTACCTATATGCTAGCCAATTGCTAGATGCCACGCTGAGTAAGTTCGTGAGGGACCAGTATGCAGGTCTTTTTCACCTTCTTCATTGAGAGAAGATGGTGACTAACAGTAACTTTGAACACACCACACTTCCTGGCAACTTCGCGAGTACTTTTGGACGGATTTGACTCAACAGCTTCCTTCAGAACCTCATCAATATCCATTAATGACCGGCCGGAGCCCTCCTTCCTTTCCATCGTCGTATCGCCACTTTTAAATTTTTCAAACCAATGCCGCGCAGTGCGCTGCTTAAGGACACCTTCACCTTAATATTTAATAATTTTACGAGTTGCTTCAGTGGCTGTGAATTTTTTTTTCCAGTAATGTCTTAAAATTACGAGAATTTCGTAGGGCATTATCATGTTTCTTCTTTGAAATAAATAACTAAACTGAGGCTTTTTTCGAAGAAGTCCAGTGTTACTAAACAAGCTTAGAGAATGCTCTTTTTTTTTTTTTTTTTTTTAAACTTTTATTGAGTAATTATTACAATCTGCCACAAATATGGGCAATAAGTAATATAGATGGCATATGATTACATTCACACATTATGTACAAAGAAAGAGAAAAAAGAAAAAAAGAAAAAAAAAAAAAAAAAATTTATATACATAAAATAAATTAAAAGAAAACAGAAAGAATATCCTATACATAAGCAATATACATATAAATAAAATGAAATATAAATTAAATTAAAAGTTAAAACTACATTCATACTTATTTACAATACACATTCATCCTAGGGATCTCCCAACCAACCCTGTCCCTCTACTCATGAAAGGACAGGCCCGGCCAAGAGAGGTCCCAGCTCTTCTCTCTCAGCTGCGTCACTGGTGTTAAAGAAAACCCAGTGGAGGCTGAGTGAGAGCGCAGTGTACAGTCATTCAGGGCATGAGTGGAGAAGCTGGCCAGTGCCAGAACTCCAACATAAATATATTTTTACAATAGATCTCGGGGCCACTGCCTTTTTAATCTGCGAGGGGGGTTATCAGGGTGTGTTGAAGTGGATAGTGATTGAGCCAAAGGGTTAGGATGGAAAGAAAGGTTGTGATGGAATTTTAAAAATTTAAGAGGTATGAGGTCGAGGACGTATGGTATGTTGAGATCATTGTGGAGGGTTTTATTGGATACATAGTAAGGAGCATTAACTATAGTTCGGAGGACTTTGGATTGGAAGGACTGAATGCGTTTGATATTCGACTTTTTAGCTGTGCCCCACAGTTCAAGTCCATAAGTCCAAATAGGTTTAATAATGGTTTTGTATATGTGAAGTTTGTTTTCAATGGAAAGATGAGATGTCCTGTTTAATAGTCTATACAGTTGACTGAAGCGTCTGTTGAGTTCTTGCCTTTTGAGTCGAGTATGAGGGTTCCATATAAGTCTTTTGTCTAGGTAGAAACCAAGATACCGAACTGTGTCAGCTTTAGGTAGTGGAATACCATTGAAATCGATAGGAGGACAGGATTTTCGGCGGAGGGTAAAGGTTACGTTGGTGCATTTAGTTTCATTTACTTTGATCCGCCAATTATCGCACCAGTCTTCAATCAAGGATAGGTGGTTTTGTAGATAATAGCAAGCTATTAAAGGATCTGAATGGGACAAAAGGATAGCAGTGTCATCAGCAAATGTTGCAAGGAAAGTATCAGAAGTGGTAGGGATATCTGCAGCATAGAGGATATACAGGACTGGGCCAAGAACGCTACCTTGTGGAACACCTGCCCCTATTGGGTAGCAGTTAGAGTATTCCATTCCGCAGCGAACTCGAAAGGAACGGTTAGAGAGGTAGGATCGGAGAACAAGGAATAGGGATTGCGGTAACTGGGCTTTAAGCTTGAAGAGCAAACCGTCATGCCATACCCGGTCAAAAGCTTGCGCTATGTCCAGAAATGCGCCGGAGCAATATTGCTTGCTTTCAAGTGCTGAGGATATATGGTCAACAACTCTCAGGCCCTGTTGGATAGTGGAATGTCTAGAGCGGAATCCAAACTGGTGTGAGGGAATATTTTGCGATTCAAGGATGGGCAGGATTCTTTTCAGAAGGAGCTTTTCAAACATTTTTGAAAGGACTGGGAGAAGACTAATTGGTCTATATGATGAAGGGTTGTTAGGAGGTTTGCCCGGTTTCAGAAAAAGGATAATGATGGAGTGCTTCCATAGCAAAGGGAAATGGGTTGTCCGGAGGATGCAATTGTATAGGTAGGTAAGGAATATGATTGCTTTATGAGGAAGTTGCCTGAGAATCTGTGAGCTTAGAAGATCATATCCAGGGGATTTTCGGGATTTTAATTTTTTTAGAAGGAATTTGACCTCAGAGGGGTTTATGGCTTTAGGAGGTAAGGAGAGAGGTATCGGTGAATCAAGGAATTTATGAACCATTCTTGTGTGGGTGGGATTGGATTCAGGATGGGGAAGAAATATGCTGGATAGGTGCTGGGCGAATTCTTCGGATCTGTTCACGTCAGAAGCCGCCCATGAACCATCTTCGCGTCGGAGGGGATGGGAGGTAGGTTGATATTTTAGGATTTTTTTAGTGGTAGTCCAGAGGGAGTTATCTGAAGAGGAGAGTGAAGAAAGATAGGAATTATAGGATTTGGATCTGAAGGTAGCCATATTTTTTTTAAGGAGTTTGGTTAGGTAATTATAGGATTTCCGATCATCTGGATGCCTGGTTCTTTGCCAAATGGCTCTGGCATGGCGTTTAGCTTGGATAAGGTCCAGTAGATCTTGAGGTAAAGGATTTTCTTTTCGAACTTTGGGAAGGGAACGAGGTGAGGATGCAGCCCAGGCTGCCTGCTGGATTATGTTTGTAAAGGAATTAGTTGCATCGTCAAGGTCTTGGGAGGTTTTTAGGGATACTCTGAGGTCTATAGTGTCGGATATTATTTGACGGAAGAGGTTCCAGTCTACTGGCCCTCTTATAAATGATGGGGAAAGAGGTTTTGGGATTGGAGTGACAGAAAGGGTTAGAATTAAAGGACTATGATCTGAGGAAAGGTCATCCAGGCGTTCTATGGAGTGATGGAGAGGTCCTAATCCTGAATGGATGAAGAAGTCAAGAAGGTCTGGGTTTCGGTTTGGATCCGTGGGCCAATAGGTAGGAGTGCCTGGAGAAATAAAATTGGATCTTCGAGAGTTAAGTGCTGACTGTAATGCTCGCCCACGGGAGTTGGTGATTCTTGAACCCCATTGCTGGTGCTTAGCATTGAAGTCAGCACCGAGGAGAAAGCGATGACCTAAGGAATTAAGAAATGAGAGGAACTGGGATGTGGAAATGGGTTTATTTGGGGGGCAGTAAGCCGCTGCAATCGTGACGGGAAAGGAGAAGGTTTTGATAACAACTGCTGTGGGCTGCAGGAATTCATTTGCTGGTAAAGGAAATACATGGTGAGTGAGGGAATGGTGAATGATGACAGCAGTTCCGGCATGGGCTCTACCATCAGGGTGGTCTGTTCGGTATGTTTGGTAATTTGATATGTTGAAACGCTGTTTACTGGTCAGTCTGGTTTCTGTAATTAAAGCTACATCGATTTCTTTGTAATGTAGCAATGATGTTAGTTCGTCAGTGTGGTTGCGAATACCATTCGCATTCCAAAGGAGAATGGATAAGGGTTTTGTGGAAGGCATTTAAGGATTAGACATTTTTTGAAGGGGAATTAGATGAGGGATAACATTTGTAAATGAGTGGGGTGATAAGGGTTTTCAATTCAGAGAGGAAGGAATTAAATAAGGATGTGAGATCGGAGGTAGTAGGGGGAGGAGGAATATGGGAGATCTGATGATGGATATGTGGATTGGGTTGGATTAATGGAGCTGGGGTATATTGAATATTTTGTTGGGATTGAGATTGGAGCTGTTGCTGAGGTTGAGGATTATAGGAGTGAGGCTGTTGAGGAGGTTGCGGCATGGCCCCTGTTTCATTTTGGCATCTTCTTCCTCCAAGCATTTCTGCAAATGATACAGACGAGGTTGCAATTTTTGAAGGTTGCCTTCCTCTTGTCTGTTGTGTTTCTTCATTCTGTGGCTGCGTCCTATGAAATCTGTTACGGAGGTTTTTGTAAGTTTGACATCCTTTGTAGTTAACTGGATGTTCTTGTTGACATAGGGCACACACTGCAGGAACTTCTCGTGATTTTGTACATTCTTCGGATCTATGTGCTTGTCCACACCTGACGCATCTTGGAATATGGTGACAGTAACTTTTTGTGTGGCCGTATGCTTGGCAGTTATGGCACTGCACAATATCTCGTTTAGGGTACGGTTTCTCTATTTTCACTTTGGTATAATAAATAGAAGTGACATCGTAGATTTTTTCAACCCCTGGCGTCGGTTCCAAGTCAACGAAGAAAAGTGGTAATGAGGTTTTACCGCTTGCTCCTGGGTGTCCCCTGATGTCTTTTTGTACATTGAGGACTTGGCGGACTTTGAATCCCATAGAACACAGTTCTTCTTTAATTGTTTCAGCTGGCGTTGTAGGGTGAAGATTTCTTACGACCACCCTAAGGGACCTTTCTTCCTTGAGCTGGTACGTATGGAAATCAGCCTTGGTGTCCGTCAGATATTTAACAATCGGAGGAATCTGGCGTGATTTTGGTGTCATTCGTACGGCTGACGCATGAGTATTTTCCTAAGCCGACTATCTTGTTTAACTGGCAACACATTAGGCCGAAATTTTTTATGTTGCGAATGAAAATAGGTGGAGGTTTTGGAGGCTGTGAAACTGATGTCGATTCCATACTTTCAGTGGGTGTATTGCTAAGTACCTGGAAAGGATTTGCTGTAAAAAAGGGTGATTCTTCATTTAATCCTTGAGCTGAAGTCCCAGGCATTGCTTCGTTGATTGGTGAACTGTTAGGAGGAGTTTTGATCTTAGATTTACGCGGACGCTGTTTAGCGGGGCTGTAACGTACAGTTTCAAGAGAACGGCTTCTTTTAGACTTATTAGTTTTAGACGACATCACCATGTGGAAATATCTCATCGGATATCATAGAAGTATAGAGGGTAAGAAAAGAAAAATAAATAGAGAAAAAAAAAACGAATGAAGAAAAATAATTAAGAGACAAAATAAAGATTGAAGAGTATGCTGTTAAAGGCAAGTACGGACCCTCTCCTTACGGAAGGCTGATAGCCACTGAGTAGTGACGTCCTGGCCGCAGAGAATGCTCTAAAGGGATTATTAAGTATTGGTAAATAATAAATATTATCAAGATATTTACAGACTTTTGAACTCTGGAATTTGATAAAACGGTCCCATTTTTTTTTTTTTTATGTTTTTTTGTACGCCCTATTATCTTATTTTGAAAACAGATACAGGTAGTATAACTACTAAATAAAAGAAAAAAAACGAGTAAAAAAATTTAATATTCTCTTTCTTTGATGGTACATTTTACCTTAGATATGATAAATACAAATATATGTATATAAATATTTTTTTGAAAAGAATTGGAAGGTTTAGTGGAGCCCCAAAGCTCAACTTTGGATTTCCAAATGGTTCTAATTGCTGTCATGTAAATAAGTCTTTTGTACTTTATTGGGAGCGTTGAACGCTTGTATTGTAAAAGTTGGAATAGTCGGAAACGACAAGCAGTTTATTGTCTTTTCATCCTTGTATGTGTATATAAATAATTTAAAATGTATATATGAACATGTATTTTTTTTATCATTATTCGTCCATATCCAAATTCCTCAATGGGATCAATTATTAACTCAAAAAACTTAACTCTACTTAACTGACTATTTGTTAATCTATTATTTATTGTTTTTTTTTTGTATTTCTTCGGTAACTGAGTTAATGTTAACAGATGTAAATTTTCACCCGGTGATCAATTTGGACTGTAAAAAAGATCCGTCTGTTCTCGAATTTACAGCTGTCATAAAAGTTAAAATGTTAAAATAGTTAAGATTCTCTTTAGGGCGGTTGGCGATAAAGGAGCCCCCACCCCATCAATAAAATGCCGGGGCGACACTTGAATCGAACAAAGCCAAATAAAAAAAGGTTTGGAAAAAGATCGGTAGGGCTGTTAATAAGGTTTATTATATATCCAGTTTATTGTTTGTGTCAGGGGTAATAAAACAGTTTTAGTGGTAGCAGGCAACCCCTGCAGATAGCCATTTAATGATTCCTTTCAAAGCATGTCCTTACTGGTCGGCAATAAAGCCTTATCTCCCCCTCTCTACTGTCCCGTCCCCCCCCCTCCCCCCCCCCCCCCCTCCCTACCTCCCTCCCTCCTTGTCATCATAGCTCTTGATAGCCTTCCACTTTTGTCTGATACCTGATATCAGCCTCTATGTCATCAATAAATCTTTCAGATGCATCCCTTTACTCATTATGATAACAGACATTTCGGCTATAAAGTATCTTATCGTCCTCTCTGTTTGTTTCTATGATCGTATTTTTAACTTCTTTTTTAAAGGTAAAATATCTCGCGTTAGTATAAAACAATAAATCATCTACAATATACATTGTTAATCAGTAGTAACTGTATATTATCAAGCATGTCAGTAACGACAGTTTAAAAATCAACTCTACATTTATAGCGATCGTAAAAAATACTGATTAGATTTATTTCAAAACATAAAACGGAGGTATTTATTTATCTCAATGAGAAAAAAATCGAATCAGTGTATTTTGAAATCAATCTGTTCTAATTAAAATTCGATGTTTTGATCTGCATTGTCGAACATTGTCTGAGTTTTCAATAACAAAGAGAGCAGAACTTGAAAGGGTGATCATCAAAAATAATGCTAAAGTATTACAAATAATGTAAGATAATAATGGAAAAAAGAACAATAAAATTATATTAACTTTATTGGAAGAGAACTATTTAGCAGTGATGTTCAGTAACAAAAGAAGAAAAGAAGAAAATAGAAATTAAAAAAAAACTTCAAGAGCCACAAAAAAACCAACAAAAAGCATATAAAAATAGAAGTTTTA
The DNA here is from genome assembly GCA_003667255.2 of Euschistus heros. Taxonomy (NCBI): domain Eukaryota; kingdom Metazoa; phylum Arthropoda; class Insecta; order Hemiptera; family Pentatomidae; genus Euschistus; species Euschistus heros. The sequence continues at coordinate 305,684 of RCWM02000466.1, read as the reverse complement.
AAATGGTACAAAAAAAAAGGGGGGGGGCAATTAACAATTTTTATCATAAAATTTCATAATTTCATAAATGAAGCGTAGAATTCCAAAACCAGCCAAGTCCATTTTTCAAAAAATTTCACAGCTTATCGATAAACGTAAAGTTCTGACTGAATTAGGAAGAGGCCTTTTTTCTTCGTATGGACGTCTTCAGATTTAAATACTTTTGGGAGAAAACCTCCACCCAGGGAAAATGTTATAGAAAAGGAATTCTGATTTTTTAATTCTAAGACTAAATTCTTCTTTCATTATACATTTATTATCATGGTTGCCAAAATGTCGGAACTCTATCGAAAGTTTTTGAATTTGCGTGAATAATTTTCGATGAATTTTGATGAATTTCGATGAATGGTCTCCTCAGTGAAAGAAGAGTAAAGTAAAAAATATGTATGTTTTACCTTGAACTCAATTATTTCAAAAAGTCCCTTAAACAGAGCAGTTACCGTTATTTTTGACTTAGTAACTTAGCTCTGAATCGAACGGTTTTTTAGGAGAAAAATAGTTATAGAGAATTCAGACAGTAGAATCACACGTCGATTTAATAAATTACACTATACAAACCTTCTTTCATATAATATATTACAAAAAATATTTAATTCTCATAAATACGTTATATTCCAGATGAGCTGAGAATCGTAAAGGATGGACAATATGGAGCTGAAAACTCAGATGTAAAAGGAGGTAAAGGGAGAACTGGGACAATATGGAGCTGAAAACTCAGATGTAAAAGGAGGTTGGGATGGCATGGTTGGAGAACTGATAAGGAAGGTAAGTACACCGTAGTCAACTTTGTAACCATTGTTATAATAATATAATACAGTTTTTATATGATTAATATTTTATAGAAAAAATGAATAAATCTTAATATCTACTTTAAATAAATTTGAGATGCTTACATTTAAATATGATGATGGGGTTATTATTTCTTTGTTGGTTGAATCCAACGCATAATAATATTATTTTTATTAGTAGATTCATTCTCACCTAACCTCATTCTGGAACTGTAGACCTTCAAAACTTCTTTGACGTCAAATTGATTATATTCCAATATTTTTGAAAATATTATAAGGTTGACCTTTGAGATAGGAAAATAGAAAAAAAAAATGAATTAGATTAAGAAACTTTATTTGTTTCTATGATAAAAGAGAGTTTATAATTCAGTAGCCCACCTAGGGTATTTTTCAGAAGAAAACTGACAAAGTGATAAGTGGTTTAATCTCACAACAAATTGCGTGGCTCAAGAAATTCGTCTGCATTTTTTAATGCAATTTTCTATTTTTTCCATTTTGTATGCTGATTAGGACTTGTCATATCACGCAACCGCGTCAATCTTAGAAAAATCTTTGCTGGGAAATTAAGAAAATCATAAGAAAAAGATAAAATAAATATAAGAAAAACAATTCATAAGAAATGTACCAAGGTACACATTTTTTTTTTTTAAATTCATTGCGTTTGAAAAGCCATTCTGGCTAGCTAAATACGGTAAAGGCCAAAAATATCATAATTTATTCAATAAATAAAGAAAAATGATATAACAGGTATATCAGCGGTAATTTACTTAAGGCGATAGTGATTGTCTTTGATGGTAAACTACACTAACAAGGGGAGGACACACTCAGTCTCTCACGGATCTAGTTGGCAATTTTTCTGGAGGTTCCTGGTCAAAAAATATTAGACACGTATTTTGCCGTTCCGACCAGTGGGCCTTAGAAGCCGAGAAAAAAATAAAATAGCATTAAAATAATTTATTTTATATCTCCAGTTTAATAAATGATATCGACATGATTATTTTACCAAAATGTTTATTTTTAAGGCGGATTTAAGGAAAAATACAGCCGGTTCCTAGATTTTGGTTTAGGTTAATTAAATTCTAAAAAAATGATTACATTTTCAAGCAAACAACCTGAATAGATTTTTTCACACAAAAATTGACGTCAGATTCTAAGTCAGCACACCAAAAAATATCATTTTTTCCCCCTCTTCCAGGAAAATGAAATTTTTAAACCGATTATCTCTAAATTTTGTGTAAAAAAATAAAGTTGATACGTTTAACCGTCTAAACGTAATTCATATTTTTGTCAATTTAAACAAAAGTTGCCTACCATTTGATCAGGAAAATTTTGAATCTTACGAATTTTTATTTTTCTATTTGGATGAAATGTCGTATTTAAGGGTTCTTTGGAATGCTGAATTCGAATCCGATGTCGGTTCTTTGGAAAAATATATTTAATGCACTTCACTTGAAAAAGTTTAGCTTTTACACTGTAAAATGAGATAAACAATTTTTTTAGCCCTAAAATTCCATTTCAGCACTTTCAAAACTTAGGAAACGTATGTATATATATATATCAATAAAGGAAATTTATATATATATATATATATATATATATATATATATATATATATATATATATATATACTATTTAGGAGAAATAATTTGTTACTTTAATAATGAATATTAAAGTAATTATAATTATTTATTATTTATAGTAATAATAATTTATTACAAATTAATATTTATAAGATACAGTTAGAACCTCATAGTACATTAGACAACATCTATAATCCGTTTTGTAATCCTTGTTGACTGGGTTGTTGTAATAACTGAAGCTTATTACCTTACAATTTAATTTTCATTATATTAAACAAAATCCTGTCAGCAACGGGAGTGAGGCAGTTATTGCTATAATGTTTTAATGTCAAATATCAAAATCATATTTTAACATGTTCAACTGCAAAATAAAACAAAAATTGTAAGTACCTCACCATAAAATCTGATATATGGTTCTGTCTGCCATGTAAATATTAATTTGTAATAAATTATTATTACAATAAATAATAAATAATAATTATCACTTTAATATTTATTGTGAAATTTAATTTTCATTTTCCTGGAAGAGGGTGAAAAAAATGATATTTTTTGATTTTGTTGAATAAGCGTTTTTTCTATGTTTTTTGGGGTGCTGAATTAGAATCTGACGTAAATTTTTGTGTGAAAAAATCTATAGAGGTAGTTTGCTTGAAAATCTAATCATTTTTTTTAGAATTTAATTAACCTAAACCAAAATATATGGAGTGGCTGTATTTTTCCATAAATTCGCCTTAAAAAAATAAACATTTTGGTGCAAGAATCATGTCGATATCATTTATTAAACTGGAGATATAAAATAAATTAGTTTAATGCTGTTTTTGTTTTTTTTTTCCTCGGCTTCTAACTCCCATTGGTCGGAACGGCAAAATACGTGTCTAATATTTGTTGACCAGAAACCTCCAAAACAATTGCCAACAAGGTCCGTGAGAGACTGAGTGTGTCCTCCCCTTGTAAGTAAGGTGATCTCGCTATAGATCTAGACTCCATACATTTATGTGATATCTGAACAGATACACATGAAAAAAATAAAACAAACCCCGTCAAAAATATTAAGGGCCTTTGCACAACCATGCGTTGTGTCAGCGACAAAACGTTGCTTACATACAGACTTAAACAAACCAATGTAAAAGATCTTATGTAGATTTCATATAAAATATTTCACAACAATATTCACGAACATAGAGCAATAACAGCATGCCTCGAGATACATTTCATAAAATACTCAAAAAAGGCTAGAAAAGAGTTGAATCTCCGACAATAGAATCTATTTATGGCTTATGTTTGGAGCAGGCACCGGTGTGTGATCACCTCCAATGTGTGGCCATACCAATTACATTGCAGTTATATCATATAAGCTCATCGTTACGGGTTGAGTTAGAGTTTCAGATTCAAAATACAATTAAAAAAAAAAAAAAAAAAAAAAAAAAAAAAAAAAACGGGTTTTGCTAGTCCTTGCTTTTTTGTCTCATTGTTTTGGATGGTACACAATTACGTCTAAAAATTAGTATAGTAAATTACAATGATTTCCGTACTATATATATCAGAAGTAACAGATATAAATGTTTTAGTATGAATATTCAACGATACCTAAAATATCAGTTTCAAGAAAAAGCAATTTATTTTTCCTTTTCTTTTCTTTTCTCTCTGTTTTTTTTTTTTTTTTTTTTTTTTTTTTTTTTTTTTTTTTTTTTAAATAATGATTCTGTGAATACTAACAGGCAAAAAGTTCCGATCAACATTTAATTAACTTTCTTGGTTTATTTTTATTTTGGTATACGACTTTAACTTCTTTAAGTACGGTATACGAAATTTATTAGGATTATTGAAAATAATAATTAAATAAAATCAAGCAGTATTAAAAAAAGTAAATAAAAGTACAGACATTTCAATTAATATAATTTATTACAGTTCTGCATTAGATGGGACACATCCCTCAAGAATTTATTAAAGACATATTGAGCGCAAGGGGCGGATACGAACCGTATTAATTCAAAATTTCGTAAATTTAAAATTGTTTAAATGTAGCCATATAAAATAGAATAATCCCTTAAGGTTACTATGTTCAGTTCTGCAGGGATAACTGACGGGTGTGAATATAAAAATATAAATAAATAAACGATAACTAAAACATCATTCTTTTAATATTTTTTCTTTTTTAAAAATGAACTTTTTAAATGCCTTAACATACAGTTGTTTAATTTAGTTAAAAATTCATTTGGTGCCGTAAGACGAAAATTCCAATAGAAAATTGTAACAGACATAGTTTAAGACATTATTTTTGAAATTATAATCTTTTTTTTTACTTTAGGTCACAAAATACGCAAATGAAGAAATATTTTAGGAATTGACTCATTAATTTTTTTATTTTTCTTACTTAGCAAAATAAAAAGAATCACATGCTGAAATAACAATTTAAAGGATAAGCAATACCTCAGAAGAAAAATATTTCAATGTGAGAACGAATAAAGAGTCTCAAAGCAGGAAACGTTTTTAGTTATTTTGTAAAACCATTGTTTTTAGAAAAAAAAATGTAACTTAACTGAATAATTAGGATCTAATAATTAAGTATGAATTAATAATACTCTTTTTATTATATGTCTGAAGTATATTTCATAGCCTTTATTAATATAAAACATACACATACATTAGAGGTGATATTATTTTTTAAAAAAAGAATTGACGTGAATACTCAGAATCATCACTCATACTCAAAATCAATATGACAGAAACTAAGTGAGAGGGTGCCGAACGGGTGACCCAGTTCACAACAGATAGCCGCCCATAGTACACAGTACTTGGTCTCCTGATAACGTACTCAGACCCGGAGAATATATCTTGTCACAAACTCACTGTTTGGTGACAGCAGCGTAAAGATAAAAAAAATCATAAATCAAAATTTATAGATTTGCATGTACATTTACAATCAATTTTATTTTATCTTATTCACATAGGTGTTGAATAGGTGTAACTTATTCTATATTTTGTTGAACTTTTTACTAAGAATATTTATTTTAGATAGATATACACACACACACACACACACACACACACACACACACACACACACACACACTAATTAATTTTTTTCAAAAACTATAAGAGAATAATTTGCAGAAATTCTTTGAAAATCAAGAAATAAGTTTTTTTTTTTGTTATTCTTTTGGATTTTTATTCATCCCAAAATACAGATTTGAGCCCTCATACACTACTAAAACAACAATCTGAGATATACTAGTGCATCCTCTTACCTACAGAGTTGAGTGAGAGGTTTTTTAAAAGCATTCCCGATTTCTGAAGTCATAATCATAGGTGGCACGACATCCCGTCACCGAGACTGGGCCTCCTCCAAAACCTTCCGCCAGTTCGCTCGGTCGCTTGCCACAGCTTTCCAGTTTCGGGGTCGAAGTAGAAACCGTGTCCATCCATCGAATGCTCGGTCGTCCAACTCGCCGTTTCCCGTAGAGCTCCTCCGTCAGCATCATCTACGGGATCTCGCTGGCAGTTATCCTTTCCACATGTCCCGCCCATCGAAGTCGTCCGAGCCTCACGAAATGGACTATGTCAACACCGTTGTAGAGGATCTCTAGATCTGCATTACTCCTTTTTCTCCAGACGTTGTCCTGTCTAACAGGCCCGAAAATTCGTCAGAGGATATTCCTTTCGAAGACAAGAAGCCTGGACGCATCCGAACTGGCTAACACCCAAGCTTCTGACCCATATGTAACGACTGGGCGGACTAGTGTTTTATACAGCTTGATTTTGGTCGTCTTGGAGAACATCTTACTTCTAAAATATTTGGCAGGCTAAAGTAGAATCGGTTGGCGGCTGCAATCCTCTTTTTTATTTCCTGCGATGTATCGTTTTGGGAATTGATTTCTGAACATAAACAGGTGAAGCTGGTTACCCTTTGAAATCGGTAATCTTTTGCTTCAAAATATCCAACTCCTGATCCGGCACCTCCAATCCGCATGTACTTTGTCTTGGCCTCATTAACAACTAGCCAAGATCCCTCGAAGAGTCTTTCAAAGCCAGAAATGATTCTCGTAGGGCTCGTTCCGATCTGGCAGCTATATTGAAATCAAAGGTGTATCCCAGAAGCAGGACTGTGCTTTTGAATAGGGTTGAGTGGAGTTGAATTCCTGACTTCCTCAGAGTTTTCTCCCCGGCAAAATTAAATAGAAAGCGTCTCTCTGCCTAACGCCACAATTTGTGACAAAGGGGTAGGAAAGATCAGCACCCACGCTCACCATACACCTTGAGTTTGCCATTGTCATTTTTATCAGTCTGAAAAATTTCATCGGAAGGAGGTGAACAATACACCGATAGTTGATGAACTCCAGAATTTTCTTTTTCTGAGAAAGCTAATCTAATACTCTACCATCTAATTAACAGAAGAAACCATAGCAACAATTTAGGAACCCAAATCCATATCTCAAAAATAAACTGAGAAGTTAAAAGAAAATATAGATTCCCTCCAAAATGCATGTGTAACTACTCGGAAATTTATAAAACCTTGAAAAAAAAAATTAACCTGTAAAAAAATCCAGTAGTGAAGCTATATTTCCAATATAAAAACGAATGTCACCAGGAGGAATCACGCGATTGGTACAACTGATCCACACAACATTTAAATCAAAATGATAGGGCATATAAAAAAAAAGATCACCGTTTTATCAAATTCCAGAGTTCAAATGTCTGTAAATATCTTAATGCTATTTATTATTTACCAATACTTAATAATCCCTTTAGAGCATTATCTAAGCTTGTTTACTTACAGTGGACTTCTTCAAAAAAAGCCTCAGTTCAGTTATTTATTTCAAAGAAGAAACATGACAGTGTCCTACGAAATTCTCGTAATTTTAAGATATTACCGGGAAAAACATTTCACAGCCAGTGAAGCAACTCGTGAAATTATTAAATATGAAGGGGAAGGTATACTTGAAGATCGCACTGCGCGGCGTTGGTTTGAAAAATTTAGAAGTGGAGATACGCGCAAACTTGCCAGGGAGTGTGTTGTGTTGAAAGATAGTGTTAGCCGCCATCTTCTCTCCATGGGGAAGGTGAAAAAGACCTGTTGACTGGTCCCTCTCGAACTTACTGCTTAACAATCAGCAGAAACGTTTACAGAACTTCATGGATTTGAACTCCTGCCTCATTCACCATATAGTCCAGACCTCGCACCTTCGGATTACTACTTGTTTCGATCCATGACCCATTTTCTTCAAGGGGAAAAATTTGATAATTTTGCGGAAGTTGAAAATGCTGTCCAAGAGTTCTTTGACAGCCATCCCAAGGAATGGTATCAGCGTGGCATCGAGAAATTGGCTAGCAGATGGTTAATAACGGTAGATAACAATGGACTATACTTTGAGTATTAATTGTATTTTATATCAAAGAAATAATAATAAAAATATTCTTTTAAGAAACGGTCATTTTTTTTATACACCCCATTAGTATCCACAGGTGTGATAAAAGGCTATCTAAGCGGTTCCTAAAACCAATGAAGAGAAAAAAGTTGTAGAAAACTATAGACCAATTAGTTGATTGTATGTAAGAGGTATAGCAGTTGAAAAGATTGAATTTATTTATTAAACAAGAAAAATATTTATGAACAAAGGATTCGGTTTCAGGCATCAAAACTCTGCTATGGGCCGATTGTCCAGGTTCACCGAACATATCACAGAGTGATTCATCTAACAAACAATACACAGCCTTGGTATTACTTGACGTGAAAAAAGCTTTTGACAGTATCTGGCTCAACAGGCTAATATTCAAGTGTCTCTCTAGAACTTTCCTCCGTATTTAATACCATTAATAAAATTATATTTAGCAAGTCTCATAGTGAAAGTATTCTAGAGAAGGCCATTACTCCACTATATGTTCCATCTGGGCGGGGTTTTATCCCTAACGCTCTACAGTATTTATATAAACGAAATTCTTAACACATTATATGTACAGAAATTACTTTTTGCAGATAGTACTACATTTTATACCTCGAAAACAATGACAATAGATAAATTTTAAAATAAAAAGAAAACAAAAATATCAGAACAATAGCCGTATTGATTACAAAGAAGCTGCCTGATAATATTTTCCAACTGACTGTATACAACAGTCATCAGTATTGGTCTAACTAAAATATTGGGTTGTTTCACATGAAATGTCCGTTTTCAAGGTAAAGGGATTTTAGTAAAAATACAATATGAAAACAATATAATTTTATTCGAAGTATTTACCTTCTTTTTCTATACATTTTTCCCAACGTGACAACTTTTTTATCCCGGATTTGAAAAACTCTGAGCTTTGAAGTGAAACAAAATCTGAATTTTGATTTTAGCATCATTTGCAAAAAATTTTCCTCTGCAGAAGTTGTCTAAATTCCTGAAAAGGTGATAATCTGTTGGAGACAAGTCGGGAGAAAATGGTGGGTGCGGAAGAACTTCGTACCCCAGCTCTTTCAATTTATGCATGGTAAGTTTTGAAACGTGGGGTCTAGCGTTGTCGTATAGGAGTATAGGGCCTTCCGATTTACCAATCCAGGTTGTTTTTTCAATAATTTTTCGTGCATTTGGCCAATTTCATTGCAGTAGGTTGTAGAGGTAATGATCTCACCTCTCTAATTACAGTTGGAGGTCTTCCTCGGGGCTGGTTTTCCAAGTTGGTATCCCCAGTCGAAAACTTAGCAAACCAACGGCGAATGGTTCGTTCATTTACACTCCCTTCCCCAAACGCCTTACAGATGTTTCTAGCAGCCTCAGCTGCCGAACGACCTTGTTTAAACTCATAAAAAAATAGTACACGAAAATCGCGTGTTTCCATGTTCATATTTGATGGTATACTAAACAGTGTGTAATTGATTGGGAAGCTAATGTTTATAAAAGAAAAGTAGAGGATTAGTAACTGCTTGATTATTATATGTGAACTTTGGAAGTAAACAACAGAGACTCGCAAAATCCTCTATGTATTTCAAATATTATAAAATCGGACATTTCATGTGAAACAACCCAATAAATATGTAGAGCTTGATATGAAATAAATATGGTCAAAAGAGTGACTTTTACTTTTCACATTGGTTATATCTACAATATAGCTAACCGTGTACTATAAATCCATATTTTAACAGAAACTTTAAATTAATCACATAAAATAAAATATTATTAAATAAACATATTTAAGATATTTACAAATCATCAACAAACAAACCTCATTTTGAATGAAATGCCTCAGAATAACCGGAAATTGTTTCTATCATATGATCCGTCTGGGACCAAAACCCGTTAAGTCCAGTTTTTACGAAAATATATATATTTTTTAAATGTATGTTTAAAAGCGGCTTATGGCTTAAAGGCAATAAACCACTATATCCTAACAAAAATTGAATATATCTATCGCAGTATGTTTATAAACTGCTTAGGTTGTGTACACACTCGCAGTTTTCACTGAATCCTATTATGTGAGAACTTTTTTTAAGGTGTGACTAACTGTAAATATTATGGAAAAAATATTGAGTTGGCGGAAAAACCGTCAAAAATAATGCCAAACCCTATTTTATATTCATTGCCAGGTGTGTATCATCCCCAAACTTCTTGTTTACCCTTTCTATTCACAAACTTAGTCTATCCCTTAAAATAAATAAATAATAACTACTAAGTTTATGAAAACTCGATAAAGGTAAAAAAAATTATCATATAACTAATTTTTGGACTGACAAAATATAGTCCGTCTCGTCCAACACAAAACATAAATTTCCTGTTTATGCAAACATGCTTTGAAAATGAAAATTCACAAGTTTTAGACCTCTATAAAAACACAATATTGAAGATGGATTTAAAGTGTGATCAAATTTTTCGTCTGTCCAAAAATGAGTATTATTTAATTTTTGTAAAATTACTAGAAGACTTACATAAAAGTTCATCCACAAAGAATTGGGCGCTCGTTAGAATAATGAATATATTTCTGAACTATTAAAAAAAAAAACCGTAAATATAATAAATTTTATAATAATAAAAACTTTGTTGTTCTTTTGTTTTCTTTTGTTGTTGTTAAACTGTGTTCTTTTACTTTATTTTGTTTATTTATTATTATATTGTTTTCCTTTATTTGATTGTTGTTCTTGTTCTTGGGCGCTACAGTCCTTACAGGACTTATACCTCTGTCACAATCTTTCTCTATTCCTCTCAGTCTCAAAAATCTAAGGCAAGGAATAAAATATTGGTACTCACCTAAGGATACCTAACAGATATCTGAAATATATCCATAGTGAAGGAAGGGTGAAGATTAACTTTTTTGGGAATTTACCTTGGGTTTTCCTTTATGACTAATTGAATTTTTCCTTTCCTATTGGAAACAAATTTCAAATGGGGCTATTAGAAATGTTTATCTCGTCATTTAAACAAAAATCTAGATTGGTTTCAAACGATTTTATTATTTATAATGATACTACTTTCTACTTAATGTAGTATTTTTACTCCCAAGTGGTTATTACATAAGTGGTTGATTTCATTTAGATGGATAGCGAAATTGGAATTTTGGGTCTTATTATTGTTTGCTCTTATATAATATATAATAGTAATATAGTTGCTCTTATAGTTTTTTTTCTGTGTATGAAGCTAAATACATAATAATGCTGTCAAATCTCTAACATTTAACTTCGACACAGCAACACTGGATAATTTTCAAACTCTTTTCTAATCAATTTTTAAAATACCCTCTTCACATCAAGAGTTATGCTATTTTTTGGTGCCAGTAAATAAAAATTAATAAAGCACACACAACGTACCTAATTCAAATAAATTGAAAAAGAGAAATATTTAGGAAGTCTTGGATTTGAAACTCAATTGGATTTTTAGCGATTGATTGGAGCAGGAATATCTATTGTCTGGTGGTATATTTAGTATAAATAAATTATTAAATTTATATGAAGTTGGTTGTTATGTAGACTAAATTAATAATTTCAATAGTACAAAAAACAATTCAATGCATATACTGTCGTTTCGATGGGAAAAGAAGTTGTCATATTCATTATATTAGGATTTATCGCAACAACTGTATAAGGAAATAGTTTAATTTACAGTGAGTTCAGAAAAAATTGGCAAATTGTAATTGGATTTGAATATTGAGTTCAGATGACCTCAATTAGAAAACCAAATCAAAATTAATGATAATATTTTACCTGTTCTATGTAATTCATATTAAAAAAAAAAAAAAAAAAAAAAAAAAAAAAAAAAAAAAATTGTTTATTTGCATTAAATGTAATAATTTGTATTTTTTTTAAAATGTATATTTAATATTCTAAAAACATGTTTGACAGTACATTATTAAACTCAAAGCTTATTGGAACTTTTATTAAAAATACACATCCTTTTTTCTGTTAATTTATAAATCAACTGCTTTTTTATTCCAGGTTCTGGATCAGTCCTGAACAAACCCTTCTGTTAATAATTAAATTCGAAATTAAACAAAGAGAATAAACATGAAATAAATCAACAGGGCTTTTGCGGCGTCAATATTAAATATAAACTGCTAGAATAAACTTCTGTAGCCATGTTTGTTTCACTGCTACTGATTTATTTATGGACGGATAAATAAACTATGAAACGGAAATTATTAAGATGTTGAAGGGTGGGAGGTAAAATTTTTAAATATGCATTGGTGATAAAATAAAGATTTTAGAATCAAATAAAAATCTTAAACATACAATTTTTGTTTTTAACAAATTCACTAAATGTTAATTAAATGTTTAAGAACTCCTCATTAGTGGCACATAAATAAAAGTTCTACATTATGAGGTCTCTTGATCATCTCCTTTTCAGGATTATTGGGAACTGAGCGTGATCCAATTCGGGAGACTAGTGGGTTCGAGTAGTATGGAATTTACTATGATAGGTATCTGGTTTAGGCTAAATCAGCAACATGTGGAACATTAAGATCTTTTTGGATAAGTTTATTTGAGACATAAAAAGGCGTATTGAGGATTTTATGAAAGAATTATGAATGTAAGGATTGGATAAGAGAAGAATTGGAAGGTTTAGTGAAGTCCCAGAGCTCCACTCATTATGTCCATATTGGTCTAATTACTGTCATGTAAATAAACCTTTTGTAATTTATTTAGAGCTTTAAACGTTGGTCTAATAATTGTTGGAATAGTCGGAAACGACGAGCATCTTGTCTTTCAAGTCTCGTATGTGGATCCCAAGTTAGGAGTTTGTCCAGATGTAGTTCTAGTTAGCGGATCTGTTCAATGGGGAATAGTAGAAAAGAATTAATGGATACTGCAGAACAGGAAATCTTAGGTTTACGAGCATGGGTAAAAGTAATTTTATGAGATTTATTTGAATTGATTTTAATTCTCCATTTGTGTCTCCACTCATAAAGGATTGTGATGTGAGATTGTGTGATTGAGATGCGAAATAAGTCGGGATCTGTATGAAGCCTAGCGCAGTAATCTAACGGGCAGAAATTTTTATAATTTATACAATAAACAAAAAGAAAAATATCATTGATGCATTTATAATATTATATAATGAACCTTTTTTTATTATTATTTATTATTTTTTTTTGCATCGGTTTATAAATTAAAATGATTATTTTGGTAAGTTATGCATGGCACGATTGGGCCTGACCTTATAATGGCTCACTTTGAGGGAACGAAAGGCGGTTTAGCTTAGCGATTGTCTTTTGTATGTTGTTAACAAGCTTTCTGGGCCGCGCTCTCTAGTTGCGAATTAATATCCATTAGCGGCAATGAACCCACAAAACCAGGAATGAGTTTATCTTTTAGTTCAAAAGGTATCTCGAAATGTTTGTAGTATGCAGTTTAATCTGATCATCTGACATTTAATATATTCATCATTCATTTATTCGTATATTTCATTCATATACTGTATATTCTATTTGTATATAGCATAGTTCTTTTCTATTCTGTTTTTTTTTTTTATTTATTATTTATTTCTTATTATGCATAATGTGTGAATGTAGTCATAAAGCCATCCATATTATTTATTGCCCAGATTTGAGGCATATAGTAATAATTACTCAATATATATATTTTTTAAAAATCTAATCCACCCCTAAACAGCTAGAATGTGTATAAATATACGAATAAGCTAATTATAATTAAACAAACAATTTTTTTTCTTCTAATTCAATGCTTTATTAATTGCAATCAGTGAAATTGATACATTGTTGTATGTATTATTTAACTCTCTTTTTACTTTAACTCCAGTAAGAACTGTTTTTGAAATTCATCGACCGTTCAGTTAATTTTTCTTCCGTTTCTTCTTAGAAGGAACGCCAAGACGACGGGCATAGCGGAGGGCTATAACAATGGTATCGGTTAATTTAGCGGTAGCACTTAGCAGGAGGGTATGGGACACAGTGGCTGGTGGAGGCCCATATAAGCCCATTACTGGAACTAGGTTTGCCGGGGCTGGGGGGGCTAAAAGCCGGAGCAGATAACGCAATATCTCGCCCCACCCGCTCTCCTGTTATATTTTAATAGCGTTCCCTTTTATCTGACCGCCTCTTTTCTCTACCTTTTAGCATATAGTCCTATTGCTCTTTTATTCTCGCCCCTCTTACCTTTAAATCCGTTTTACCGGTTCTCTCATCAATTATTTATCTCTACTAACTCTGTGTACGGAGCCTTGTGCCATCGAAGCAGGCAAAAGCCTTTATGAGCTTTATTACCTGGGAAAGGAAGCTTTAGAACTTGGCTTGAACCATCTTCCAATCAAGGTTTTGGAAGTCTGGTGAACAGCTAAAAATGTGTTTGACTGACACTCGAGCGATTCGTGACTTACTGCCGGTTAGTTTTTGGTAAAATGTTTTCCAAAAAGTTTCATTTTGTTATTGTCATTACAAAACTCATTGTTGTTAGTGAATGCGGACAGGAGTTGTTATATTAGTTATTTTTTTAAAGCCTATACAACCAGGGAATTTTTTTTTAAACAATTGCGTAATTTATAACTCAAAGAAATATAAATATATAAACTATGGTAGAAGTGCTAGGTGATGTGAAAATGCTTTCGTGAAATGTAGTAGAGGGCCAAAAAAAACCCAATAGATCACGGATTATGATAAAGAAAATGGTGTTCAATGATGATAATAAAAAGAGGAGCCATTCTATCAGCCATATAGAATTCTTTGTCACAGCAGGAACTGTCCCTGGAGGTAAAAAAGGCAAGCGTAGACACGAAAGACGAAGGGGATCTTTTTCCAGAGGAAGTAATCTCCGACTCCTGGAGACTTGCTCTAGCTTTCCAGATCAAGCCTTAGAAAAGAGAGGAGGAAAATATAAGGAAACACGCAAGACATATAGGCCTATATGCCTCTTCCCAGTTGTTAGTAAGTTTCTTGAGCATCTAATTGTTACCAGCCTTAGAATGATCCTCAGTGCTGCAAGTCATCCACGGCAACTCGGCTAAACCCGTGGCAACGTTTCCTTTCCAAGCAACTACAGATGCATTGCTGCGAGTATGCCAAGATACAGAATGGAAGGCGGAAAAGTATGTCATACATTTATTTTATTATAATTTGACATTCTTACAGCTTCGATAGTGTATGGTCTTCATCAACCGTACGTGCTTCATCAACTGCAGAAGTTCGACACCCCCAGCAATTTGTACTCCTTCGTCAGTAGAAACTTAAGTAACAGAACCGCGAAGATAAGAGGTTGCTACGAGGTCGAGATACCTATAGAAAGAGTATGTCCTTGAGCCGGCCCCACAAAAATTGGTATTCAATCAGATGTTGGGAACACAAGAACAGAGAGAAGGGTCCTTGCAACGGCCTACGTAGACATTCAGTCAATCATTGTGACCGCGGATAGCAGAGCCAGACTAAAGAGTTAAGCGAAAAGGTGGGCCAGTTTCGTAGCAGCATGGTTTGCGAGGTGAAAATTGAATGTGGCGGTAGCCAAGACCCAAGTCATACTCATTAAGGGCTCACCAGCAGGGGCTAGACGCGTTACTGGAGGGACTCCGATAGCGTATCGGCGAGACACATAACCAATGGAAAAGGATACTGCGGGAGGAATCGAGGAATGGAACGGGTGGTGGGTGGCATGCCAGGTTTTTCTCTACCGTCGATATAAGATTAAAGGCATGATGGGTCCTCCCGGATTACTGGATCTCGCAGATACTGACAGGACATGAAGGGTTCCGGGGAAAGCTCAATATGCATTGAAAGGAAATCAACCCCCCGGAGCCCGACTTGGGGAGTCCGAGAAACGGCCGAGCACGTCGTCTTGTCCTGCAATGCAATGGAAAGACACTGCGCCAGGAGTTGTCGACGAATACCAGGAGGAAGAAAAAAGGATTAGGAAGAAGAAGGAGAAGATCGCTCCTATATTCATTTCCAGTGGAATACCTTTTTCACTATAGCATCCCACGTATTTATGTGGCTTCCTCTTTGATTTCATTTTTCTTGTACTTTTACTTTGTTGCTTCTTAATATTTCTCCTAAATTTTTTTCCAAGATCTTACACACTATTTTCACTTGATAAATTGTAAATTCTTCCTTTTCCAGGATGTCATTAATCATAAGATGTAAAAGAATGTGTTTTCCAACCAATATCACAATTTTCCTATTTCTCTCTTTATACAGCTATCTATACCTATTCAGTTAAATCAGGTTTTCAGGTAAATCCAATGCATGTTTGCACTATATCATCACCCTTTAATCATATTTATTTATTTTCTTATTAACTTATTTATATTTATATGATCTTTATAAAAACTTAGGAGCTACGCATGATAAAAATTTTATCCCAGTCACTCACTCACTATTTATAAACTATATTTTTTTAATGATGTAAAAATATAAATCCTTGAAATAAATCAGCATTTCTTCATTAATGTTGTTTCTAAACTAAAAAAAAAAAAAGAATATGTATATAACATGCCTTGACGTTCCTAATTTGTTTTCTTCCGTATTCGAAATAATATTCGAGATATTATTTGTTTGATTTAAATACCTAAGTTTCAGTTTATTTTGTACAAAAAATTTTTGAATGATAGTAGTCTTGGAATTATTGAAGAATTGAGCAAAAGAAGAGAAGTTCTAAAGCTGTGTACACATGCAGGAGAGTACAAACTTTAACGATTAGCAAGGGATCTGGCCCACTTTTCATGAACTTGCATCATTTTTCATCTGTTTTAAGAGGTGAATCATACGATTAAACTTGGACGATCAAGATCTTTTGTTTGTATTTTCTGATTAACTTTAGGACTCTACAAGCATAAATGATTTATTAAACTTTTAAACAGACTTAAAGTATTTGATCTTATCAAATTAGAATAATGATAAAAAATAATAAATTGAAATTAAAAGAATCATATGAATGGTATTCTTTACTTTTTAATAGAAATTAGGATTTATCATCCATACAGAGCATCTTCAGAGTCATGATTTCGTCTTTGGTTGATGATTGAATTCTATGCAACCCGTTTTGCAAAAAAAAAAAAAAAAAAAAAAAAAATTGAGTGGTAATCCGCTAAACGAATATCGCTTTCGAAACTATTTTAAACAGAAGCTGCAGAACACTATAGAGCCATCCGCCTAAAACCATATTCCGAACATTCCAAAAAGCTGAAGAGCATCCAAAAAACATCTCAAAAAATACGAAATCATACTATACCAATTATTTAAAACATTTCCTTTTAATTCTTCAAGGGATTATGTTTTGTAAAGACATTAATTCA
Organism: Euschistus heros; assembly: GCA_003667255.2. NCBI lineage: Eukaryota > Metazoa > Arthropoda > Insecta > Hemiptera > Pentatomidae > Euschistus > Euschistus heros. The sequence continues at coordinate 288,575 of RCWM02000466.1, read as the reverse complement.
ATCTGTGAAAATCATATTTTCTCACTATTTCCTGAAAATTACAAAAGATGTATAAATACGATAGCTTTGACATATAAATAATCCTTGTTAATAAAACAGAAAAAAAAAATCTTCGATTTCCTCATGTGCACAATTCACAGAACTTTGACCTGAAATTCAACATATCGAGCAATAGACGATCAATGCAATTGGCATAAATTCGATAAGTGCAATATCAAAGTACTTTTTACTCATTAGTTGATTACTAGCATGAAGTATCCAGCAGAGTTAGGAACATGCCTTTAGAAACAGAGGAAGTAGAGGTTACTATGTTGCTCTGTAGCGATCCACCTCTCGATGGTATACCGATATATTACCCTGGTATACCATCCACTCCATTGAATCATATTACGTTATACCGGCGATATTAGTTGCAGAAGTTGCTACAGGTTATTCATATGTCATTGCATCTGTTTCTGCTATAGAATAACAGTCGAACACAGCGACATAGCTCAGACTACGTGTAATGCGAGAAGCCCATTATTGTTCCACTCTTATCAAAGTATGATTAAAATACAGTTTAGTTTTTTAATCAGACAAATATTTCGATGAGTTTCTAATAAGCTTTAAAATCTAATAAAAAAGAGTTAAACATTTTTCGCTAATGAATTCCCGCCTCCCTCAAACAAGTACGATACATCCGGTGTCCTACCCGTTCTGTATTATTGCGGATAAGTTAATGCTAAGGAAAATAATTAAACATTTAAAAATCGTAAAATATATGTAATTATATATTTATTTTATTTTATATACCATTTTAGAACTAAATATCTTTTCAATTAGGATTGATGAATTAATCCTAACTACTTCTATTGGAATTATTTAATTAGAATTCTAAACATTCATTTTCAGTTCCAAGGATTGATTAATAAACTAGTCTTCTAAAGAAATAGTTCCAATAGAAGTGGCAATTAATTCATCAATCCTAATTGTATTGATCCTTCTATACCATCATGCGTACCTCAAGTGAAAATATCTCTTCTTTTGTCTTTTCTAGTCACCGCAGAGTGATATGATGATGACAATTCTTATATTTTAATTTTAAAATAAATTACATCTAAATGTAGTTTTATCTCGCTATATAGATAATTCTCAATTGAAAAATAACTTATTTATTTATCCAACACCCGTCTGTGGTAGTCCAGCCATCCGACACCGAGCATCCCAATAACGATTTGTGATGTCTTCGCTAGGGTGGGAGAATAGTGCATACCCTCAGGTGATTGCCGTTCATGCTCCCAAGGTTGCACAGCGGACAAAAGTCTTTGTGAGGAAGATCAATGCGATGCAAGTGGACTTCTAAGTAGTCGTGGCCAGTTTTGAAACGGAATCGAGCAACGGACTCAGCTCTCTCAAGGTTTTTGGATTGTCCTTACTGTTGCAATAATCTTTTAAAACGTTGTTCGAGATTTGAAAAATAACACAATTTATTAAATACTTAAATAAATACATAATGATATACGTCTATCATACATTTATATATATATATATATATATATATATATATATATATATATATATATATATATATATACAATGATTTTCAATGTGTGGGCAAATAAATACAGTAACATGACAATAACCTGTAAATCAACCACCCATTAGTGGCACTTATAATATAAATAATTATATATGTAATAGATATAGTAATCCCCGTAAGGAATTAATTAAAAGCCTAGTTTATTTTATTTTATATATTGTTGATGATTTAAATAAATAGTTGGGAAAAAAAAAATTAATTTTTGATGCTTGGAATAAAACTGACAGTCATTGTAAAGATAACAATATATTATTAACAGATTATGGTTAAGAATATTTAAATTATTACTTACCGTTTATTTAAATGTATGTTTTCATTTCTTTTCTTTCAAATACGTGACAAGTAATTTTTTTTTTAAGTTTATGAAATGCCTACTTCAATAGCATTACCAGGTTAGTACTCTAGACTTATAGCCTAATTACACTCACACACTAACGCTATGTCCTACAAATTGTCTCCGTGAACTAAAAGTGAGGAGGCAGTAAATCAGGAACAGAAGACAACTGGGCTGACACCGCCTAATTATGAGGGATAGTAAACATGGCTCCCTAACTTGTTTTGTTTACTTTACTGAATCAAACTTTGTTCCGGTGTTCTTCCTCAACCGCTGGTCACCACCATCAGGAACAGAGCACACAGTTGGGATGTTACGCTATCACGCTGATGGAGAGCAGGCATTTGAGGTATTTCGTTGTAGACATATTAGAATCTGAAACTGACGTTATTTTGGAATCGTAATGAGATTTAAATGTTAATGCCCTCAGGGAAAGCAGGCTCCGTTTTAATTATGTTCAGACATAATTAGTCCTCTCCAACAATTATGTCTGTTTCAAGTTTTGATTCAACATATTTCAACCTAAATGAAGGTATATAATATAACTGGCTGCCTCAATAATATTAAATATCATTTTCTATTGTTTAACTCCTAAAATTATTGAATTGCCTCAATAATGTTTTGTAAAACTATTTATTGATATTTACAACTGTATACATTATATACAGCAAATAAATTTGAGTGAAATGATTACTTTTATTAAAGTACTACTTATTAATAGTACTTTAATAAAATTTCTATATTAGAAAGTCTCTTTGCCATCTTCTTTTCAGACGCCTCGGAGGATTATTGGGAATTGAGTATGAGGCAATTTGGAATACTGGTGGATTCGAATGGGTATGGAGTTAACTATGGAAGGATAGGTATCTGGTTTGAGCCAAATCAGCAACATACGGAACCTTAAGATCTTTATGGATAAGTTTTTCTGTAGCATAATAAGGAGAATGATTTTACAAAGGATCTTGGATTGTAAGGATTTGATACGAGAAGAATTGGAAGGTTTAAAGGAGCCACAATGGGCAACTCTTTATGTCCAAATGGGTCTAATTACTACTAAATATTAGTAGTAGAAAACGAAGAGCAGTTTCTTGTCTTCTAATTTTGGTATATGGAATTAGCTCAATGAATATGAATCACACTATTCGTTTTAGATATTCAAATGTTTCATCAAAAAGAAAGCGATTATTCTGTCGATAATCAGGGAGGCAATGGTGGCTGTCATTCTTATTCGTTTCAATTCCGGGGATCCCCATCACGCTGCTAATAGAATTATGATTCCAACCGATCCTTCTGTTGAAATTTCCACTCTAAATTGCAAATTTACCTTTGCATATTTGCATTTGGAGTAATACTTTTTTGACAGTGATTTCAATATCTTCAGTCAGGTTAGGGATACGTTTTCGTATCAGATTATCAATGATTATTTTGGACAATGTTCGTTTCATTTCTTATATTTTTCTATTAACCAAAATAAAGAAGTATTTTTATTCTAAATAAGTAATTCTTCGTGCGATATCAGTTATATAAAGATTTGTCCTATTTGTTGTTTGAAATTAAGCTTATTATAGAAAAGTAAGCCTATCGATTTACCAGTGAGAAGGCTACATGAAAAAAAAAAAAAAAAAAAAAAAATTGTTAGTTTGATGATGTTTTAATCAAAGATGAAAAATCGTATTTTATTGACTCGTATTTGCATTTGAACTACCAGTATTTTCACCGTGAATAATCCATTTTTTACGAAACTATTTTTGTATACATGTTTATTGGATTTTTCCTTTTATTTTTTTTAATTACATTAAATGCATATATTAATACAAAGTTATGCCGGGAATTTTAGAGGTAGAGGGGAAAAATAAGAAGAAAAAAAAAAAAGGGTGAAATCAAAATACAATAAACTGATGTAAGACCTCATATATTTATTAACTACATTTTATTAAAAATCTGAACCTACAGAGTTCAGTTGGACAGACTTAAACTTAGGAACTGGAAATATCTCAGACTAAAAGTAGATTTCTGAAGAGGATATTTGGGAAAATAAGAAGCATTGGATATTTCTGATAGAGACGTACAAAGGGGCTGACTTCCTTGAGCTTTACAAAGAAGGTGACATCGTCAATGGAAGGATCCAGTGGGCGGGCATTTAGCAATAATGGCCCTAGCAAGATACTGAAGGATAAATCTTGAACTAACTCTTGAAAAACAACTATTCTGCACTGGCTAGATGGTGTGGTTGCACGGTTATGACTGGAAATTAAAGTATGGAAAGCGATAGCATTAAATATAACTGTCTTATAATCAATTTTGAAGTTTGCAATGGTATCTCGGAAATCGTAGAACCAATAAAGAATAACTAATCAGTGTTAGATAGAAAAAAAAAAGTTATATCAAACATTGCCTAATTTTTTATGATTGACCCTATATGTGATTGAAGGATGAACATCCTACTAAATGTATTTATCCAGTCATTAAACATAGCAATTCAATTTTTTTAAACTAATTTTATGGACTTGCCAGTCTGAAGCATTCTGAAGCTGGAAAAGAGGAAATGTATTAGGCAGAAGAAATTTGGTTCATGGTTGAGAAATATTTTTTAAATTACTCTTCAATTATTTTGGTTTTGATATACATTTATCTTTTATCTTACTTAGCAAAACGCTCTAATGAAGATAACACTTAAAAAGGAAATTATATATGCTTATTTTAATTTATCTGTTAGCAGTTTCGCTATTCTTATTTATACTGATAATGGTAAGGTTTTTTTTTTTCTTTTAGTGTTACGCTCTATAGCCTAATGGTTTTTAATTTTAAAAATTACGAAAGTATTAGTTCAATAAATCTTGATTTGTTTACTTCTAAACAGGTCATATTGTCAGGATCATCTCAATAGTTCATATATAATTAAATTTTTAAAAATCTAAAAATATTCTATTATAATCCTTTGTTCACTAATTACCAAATCACAAACCAAGCAGATTTTCCTTAAAAAGCCTCGGTAAAATATTGGTGATTATATAAAAAAAAAAAATAAAATAAAAAAAAATAATAAGAAGAAGAAGACACTGACAAAGAGATAACAGTCCAGAAAATCTTTAGCAGGGGTAAGGAATCTAATGCACTTGCCTCTGCATGTCATAAATATAAAAATTACAAAATATTTTTATAGAAAAAGTAATTATAAATAAAAATCCCCTATGTATGTATATATAAACAATAAATTATTTCTTTGCCTTTTGATATGAATGAAGAGTTTATTTTGCTTAAAATACAGATTTTCACTAAGCGATTATCATAATGTTTTATTTACAAAAGTACCTGATTTGTTTGTCAAATAAAAACACCTTGTTTTTTTCCGAGTTTAATAGTTAATTTATCCATAAAATCTACACGGAATCATTAATTTGATCATGCTATTCGAAAGCAGGTTGACTTTACATGATTTTGTAACATTTGCTGTTTTGTGGGTTTTTTTTTTTTTAAAACGAAGATTTTTATAAAAAATTGTAACCTCTCTGAATTAGTTGAAGATCAAGTTGTTCTATAGGTCCCATGTTTGTAAAAGTTATGGTTACATGGGCGTTGATCTAATAGAAAATTAAATTGCGTAAAAGAAAATGTGGTTAAAATTTGAAATATTATTGATAAAAGTAGTGATAAACCGCTTTTATGGCGAAAAATGTGGTTTCCTCAAAAAAAAAAAAAAGAAGCTTTAAACTATTATATATCGGCAACAGATTGGAATAGAAAGGTGTGGTCAACAGCATTTTCCTTTATTTTTGATCTAGTTTCATCCTTCTTTGTTTTCCTCACTAAGAGGGAATCACTCTTTATATATCTATTTGCAAGGTGAGTACGTTTATAAATACACCCTATTTTTCTTGATGCTATTTCAAAAGCTTTTTGTAAATTGTCGTCTTTGAAATGAAACAATTAATGGGAAACTTGTTATTGATGCTAATGAAAAAAAAAAACCAAGTATAACATTTTTCTAATTAAATGTAACATAAAATCAAAAACAAAAGAGGGTACCTATATTTACTCCTCTCTCTCTCTCTATATATATATATATATATATATATATATATATATATATATATATATATATATGTGTGTGTGTGTGTGTGTGTGTGTGTGTGTGTGTGTGTGTGTGTGTGTGTGTGTGTGTGTATATGTATATATACACGTATGCGAGTGTTGGTGTAAACTAACTAAATATACTCGTATCTTGCTCGAACTCAATTGTTAATTTTTTAAAAATAATTCTATTCTATTTATCCAGTGAGCAATATGAAAAGATAATGACGTTAAAAAACTGCCTGTTGACTAACCTCTCTATTGCCTGATCCCGAGAAGAAAGTTAGTGAAGTTTATCTTCAACGCACTCGGAGTTGGGTCAGGAATTGATTGAGTAGCGATATAGATATCTGCTTTGTTTTTTTAAGGTGCCGATCGAATATATATTACAATAGAAGGTGTTATTTTATAAAATACTCATCTATGTTAGTGATATAACAAGATCGTATTCATTTATTTTGTCTTGCTGTGTGGTTAGGAAAATTAAATATTTCCTGTTTTAGATTCTAAAAACAAGAAGAATATCTGATGCACTTCTCATGAAATATACCTAATTTTGTTGGATATAACCCTGCATATCAGGTTGTTGAAGCAGATCGATTGGGTATTTTGGGTGCGGCAGCCAAGCAAGTGGTTGAGAATAATTTGAGACTGGATGGCTGAGGACTAATTGGGCAGAGACCGTCCAAATATTTTCGCTGGCTGGGCCTTGAGTGTTCAATAACAGATAAAGCTCGTTCCTCGCCTGGATGCCAGAGCTCAGGCCACTACGGTCCACTACTGCCATCTCTCAGCCCTCGGCCCAACCTCCTCAATCGATAGCTTTTTAAACAGAGTAATTAACTTTCATGGACCTTTAAAGCATACCCCCCTCTAATTTTTTTTTCCTTTTCCTATCTTTATCTAGAGGTTCCTTGCAGATTTTACTTTTTTTTTCATTACTTTTTTTGTTTTTAACATTGATATATTCAGCCTTAATAAATGCCCTACAAACACGAGGGGTAGTTTGAATGCAAATGACACAGCTTTTATCCCTTTTCAGCTGACGACGCCGGACTTGTAGTGCGATTTTTAAATTAAAATGTTTATTTTATGGGGAAAAAGTTCCTTTGATAGTAAAATGAGTGAATTTATAATTCGTATGTTTGTTTATTTGGGCTTAACGTCCTTATGTACTCCAACTAGGGAAAGAAGGGTTATCCTACAGATTACCAACCTATTCATATCAAGGTGGAAAGGTCAAGATTCATTCCGGAGCTACGCTACGAAATACATTCTAACCCATGACCATTTACTGTATTTTATTAAAGAAAAGAAAAATAAATAAACAAATTATAATAACAAATTACAGAGAGGTCTGACTGCAAAATAAGACGCAATCAGTTTAAACAAAAAAAATTCAAAATATACAAATGCACTATTAAAATCACACATAATTAAACAATATTTACAAAAATTAGTCAAAACATTTTCAGATACCAAATCCCTATCTGCATTAGTTGCGTTAATTTTTTTTTTTTTTAATTATTGTTTAATGGGCCGACAGCCTGAAGTGAATTCAGGCAGACAATCCTTGAATTCTGAATCTAATCACCACTAACATTTGGTTTAATTGTACTTAATTGCTTCTTAGTCCTCTTTTAGGACGACTTTCAGTGATTCTCGTGTTCGAAAAATCTAATCAATACCACACACCATAAGGCACTGAATATACAAAAAACATCACAACATTAAAAAAGGAAAAATATCTCTCAATTTTTACTAGGCTTAAAACTGTAGTGGATCTTGTATTTCGAAAGGTTAAAAAATAAATTTACGACCATCGTTTGTTAACTCAATCACCACGCTGACTTTTTCTGTCAACATCTTCTCTCCGCAAGTCGTTTATTATCAGTTCATTGTCCAGATCTGTTTGAAAGATGTGTTTCGTCCTAGAAAAAATACATCAAATAGAAACTTTAGTAAAAAGCCTGAGATTTATCAAAAGAATCATCTTATACCGACCGATATACGATACAAGAGCTTTTCTACCATATCTTATTTATAATAATCCTTATCCATTTGATTTAAACGGCATTCGCCTCGAAATATGTTGTAAAATTCAGCAAGACCTGCAACGTTGAACATGTTTGATGATAAAGCACTCTCAGTACACCGCATCTGGTTCAGGAAACAGTGACTAGCCAAGAATAATGCCCTCTTTTTTGAAATCCTCTCACTTGATTTAGATGAAGATGGTTTTGGGACCTAGGTCGAATGTTAATAGTATAAATATTTGTAGATGTGTTTTTATCTATTATATCGATTTATTGATTACTCTAGTATTGTACAATTTTATTTTATCTTTTAAATTTAAAGGTAAATTTTATCTCTTTAATTTAATTTTAAGATATATTAAAACTGATCTCCATTAAGGGCAATAATAATAGATTTCTGAATAAAATACACATTCATCCCGTATTTCTTAACAAACGAAAGTAATAATAAGACTATTTATAAAATAAAGTAAAGTTATAATGCGAGAATAATAAAAGAAGAAAAAGTAAATGAACGGTGGGAAGATCAGGATTCATTCAGAAGAATCGTTGTAGAAAAAAGCCTTCCTGTATACCGATTCATTAATTTTCAATTCTGTTATTATTACAAATTATATGGACTCACCTGAACCTTCCTTGAAGCACGCTCTTCAAACGTGTATCAAAAGGGACCAGCCCTTTCATCCTCGCTATTGTAAAAACTTCTCCAAAAAGGTTGTGCCTCTGGCATTAGAACAAAACGGAATACATCTTTTCAAGGAAAAAAAATCTTTGTGTACAACTCTGAACTTCGTTAGTAGAGTAAACGAATCCCAACTGTCCCTTTTTCCATATATTTCTAATAATGTGGGTCTAGAACTTTCTCATTGTAGTCAATCCTTCCTCTGAGAATGTTTTAGAAGAATCGTATTAGTAATACGGTCCACGTATCCTTCTCAATCGAATACATTTATTTTATCACCACACAAATTGAACATAATTTAAATTCAATATATTCCCATTTATCTTACAATAAACACATTAAGAAAAAAACCTTAACGGATCAGACATTCTGAAGATTTCCCAATTTAATGTATCTCACTATGTCCGGATCCCTTTCATCACTACTACAGCATCATAGTCAGTCATTCTTAAGTATGAATCGATGGCTGACGGAATCTGGTGTGGGCGGATTGTCAAGCTTATAAATCTATGCCTAATGAGTTTGAATCAAATAGATTAATAATTTTAATTAACATCAATAACAAAGGATGGTGTAGAAAATGTCTAAGTTGCTACGTTTGTTTGTTGGGGCTTAACATTCTCAAACACACTCAAACTAGGTTTGAAGGATAGGCATTGTCTTTGGAATAATAAATAAATTAAACAGGTAAGAATCCCGATGGTTCTATGCTAAGATCATGATCAATCTCTTATCATGATCAATTACACATCAGTAAGTTTTCAATAAAAAGGTTTAGATAAACTTTTTATAAACGTCATGAGAATTAAATTGAGACAAAATGGAAAAGATACAGTAGTACTACTTCATTATATTTTTTTCTACGTCTTAATATTAGTTTTTGAGCCCTGAAACACAACGGATAAAACATCTAGAAAAATATTAGAAAATATGAAACATTTATTTAATTACTCTGGCTTTTTCCGAAAATGTTCCGACAGATTCCGTATCAGAAGCAGTAGATTATAGACAGACAGATACATGATCTATTTGTATCCCCAGTCAGGGAGAAATTGAGATTTTTTAATATGTTTTTTTATTAATTATTGTTTGGAAAACTAATTAATGGTAACTCAAACTTTCATTCAAGAATAATATTCAATGATCTATTAAATCAAGGTAATATCGGTGGGAGTTACTTAAAGCCCAATTCTAGCTTCTATTTCCATAAAAATAAAAATACTTGTAATGTAGTCCGAGTGGTTTTCTATGAACAATGCAATATTTTCTATTTACATTAGTAGGGGACCTGTATACTTATCAACATACGAGTAGAAATTTATTAAATATTAACGATGCATGCAGCAAACCCGGTTCGAAAAAGGAAGAGAATGGAAGATCTATTAACAGATGATTGCTCGGCCACATCGGACACAGCCTATCGGTTAGTCATTAACCGTTGGTTCGGCTCAATAACTGCCTTTGATAATGGGGGCTCACAATTGCAGCTTTGTCGGTCGCAATAATTGAATATGGCAAAAGGATCGGGCGCGCACCTCTGTTTGGAATTAGTCTTTGATTGGATCCGATCCTGTCGAGGCAAGGCGGCATCGTTTGTTTGCTTTATTGAAACAAACCGCTCGTGAACTCTAACACACGTTTTCAAACGGCATTTCAATCTGTTTCCCGGAATGGGCATTTATTCCGAAACCAGTCCCGCTATAGAATATCTTCTAACAGTCGAGTGAAAATTGTATTTAAAATTGTTGAGCTAGAAAAGAGTAATTTCTTTCAATTCATCAATGTTTTCTTTTGAAGTATTATCGCTTGTTTACAATTCTTAATACAGATTAAATGAACCATGATTTTATTTTTTCTCTCGGCTCTTAAACGGAAAATGTTTATTTCTTTTTTGAGGTAAAAATTCTTTAGTTTTTATAAAAAGAAGCACACGCCACAGTGGTAAGCGTGGTGCCAAATAAATAAGGTATGTTAATTTCAAAGGAAAAGTAATCCATTGGATTTAATTGAATGAGTGACTTTAAAGAAATTTAAATTAAAAGCACTATATATTCACATAAGATTGACATATAAAATTACAATTTGAAATAGAGATCATAATTGAATGTAAACACTCAAATGATTACAAAACAAACTCAATCTACACTTGGCTTAATGAGAGAGATGCTATGGTGTGGTTAAGACGTTGTTGGTGGAAGTCAGTTTCAGATCGGTGAGGTGCCATCAGGATATGATGAAATCGGTTTGGCTGCATAATAGTAATAGCGGAGACAGCCCAACTCAGAAGGACCCAGATAAGCGCTCAAAAAACAAGAACTCGAAAATACTTTTCCGGCCCTTTTTGAAGCAATGGCCCCACCCACAGGTAAAACCAACACGCTTACTGGTTTGTCGGTAGCTGAAAGGTGGAAAAGTTACACTTTTTTCTCATGAACATCGGAAAGTTTTTCATTTAACATCTTTTCCGTTATTTCAAATTAACGAAACTTCAAAGATGAGGGGCAAATGCCTTTGTAAATCCAAACCTTTGTAGACTTGAGAATAGATACATTTATCTACTTACACTATATTTCAGGCATTAACGAATTCAATTATTTGCAAATAATAGTAAAAACAGTTTAATTGTTCATTGTGAGAATCATCACCTGGAAATGACTATAATTTTCATCTAAAATTATCAGCGATGATGTCCCAGCATCGAGGATCCGATGTTCTGCAATTGATTACAGTTCGTTACGGCAATTTCTGATACTTTTTAACATCGGAAGATAGCCGGTTTCTGATGGGATTTTAATGACAGCGATAATGACCTATATGAGAAGTATAATAGCCATTTAATGCAAATTTATCGGTCCTTTCTCGAGCAATGGTCTCTTCCATTAGCGTTGTTCTAAACTCTTAAATAAATAAAACACTAACTATTATGCCTCAAAATTATCCCACATTCCCAAGAAATAACCGAATCACCAATATTATTTACTATTGATTTAGTAAATAATATAGATCATTATATTATATAATTCTATAATATTGTTTAAATTCGTTTCATAATTACCTAAGTATCTCGTATTTATAAATACAGAACGACATATTTAAAATTAGAATTTATAAACTTATCTCGAAAAATCTTAATACTCTACTGAAGAAAGAAAAAAAAAATTATCAGAATGCATCAGATGCCCAGAGGAACGTCCAGATATGTTACATATTTTTGGGGAGACTGTTGTAACTTGATAACTCATGTACTTTGAAACAATTGGCACAGCTCTTATTGGTGTTTCATTCAAGCAGATGTTTCGCGAGTTAAGTTATTGAGGTTTAGTTACGAATCCGTCAGTGCACTTTCTAGTGTCCTACTACCTTAGCAGCTTGGGAAGGTGCCAAATCGATTTGGAATAAAGAAAGAATTTTGACTGATTAGCTTGAACTTTTTCCTTATGATGTGTCATCTGGTACCTTGAAACTTCCAGGGTCATGTATCTTTAAACAGTCCTGCAAGGAGTTTGAAATCTCTTTAAACTTCAAAAACTTATTTTTTTTAACATTTAATTTTCTAGAATATCTGAAAATAAAAGAAATGAATCAAACGACCACTTGTGAATCTGTCTCAGATGGCCGCTGCTGTCGTTCAAGTTTATAAAGTTTACTTTTTGTTAAATATCCAAACGCTAAAAGAAGAACATAGCATTGATAAAATTACAAATATTCTCTTGTTCTGTGGTATATATTTTTGAAAATTACCACTGTTTCAATATTCAAAAGCATTGTGGTACCTTGAAACAAAAAACGTTTTCGTATTTTGCTGCTCATACGCAAAAAACACTAAAAATCAGGAATGGATCCTCTAAAACTATTGGACATTATTACTTCGAAAGACCACCAAAAGAAAAACTCATATCAGCTGAATTATGGGTGCAAAAACCAAAAATCAAAACAGGTTTTCAGGTTGCAACACTCAGGTCTCCCCAATATAGAAGTAACTGCGTCATCGTAACATTGAAGCGTATCAATGACGTTTACCTTCCCCTTGGTTTTTCAGTTTCAGATCAAAGACAAATTGCTCCTCGGAGTTGCGCTACTCACTAACTTGAATAAACAGGACTGTATAAGAGTACTTCTCACTAGAGATGAAACGTGAAGTAAAGTGATGCAGTACTTCAGTTTATTGAAGAATTTAAAAAAAAAAAAAAAGAAGATTATTTTGTCAGATACAAGGATCCCAGTTTGTAGTGAATAATACAATGTGGATGGACCTATACTACTACTGTATTCGCCTAAACCTAGAATTGATTGATTTAACGGTTTTATTGCGGATCTTTATTACTTGTTGATGTTCGTCAGTTTATAACGACAATGTTCTGTTGTAATGAATGCTAAGCTAAGATATTGCATTGAGTGGCAGTTTTTATTTTATTTTATTTAATTTTCATATTGTTTGAATGGATTTTTTGTAATCCTTATTATTCATTACCCTTTAATAGGCAGATTCTAATATTAATTCAATAAAACGATTTTAAATAAACTACAATTATTGTAACTATAGTTATATAAATAATGTAATGATGTTAAAATTGTATGACAATTATGTTGATAGGAGGCCGACATGGCGATAGCTTCTATGACAATCACTTCGGAGAGGGAGCGCGTGATTGACTTCAGCAAACCTTTCATGTACCTCGGGATCAGCATCATGATCAAGAAGCCAGTGAAACAGAAACCTGGAGTCTTCAGCTTCCTCAACCCTCTGTCCAAAGAGATCTGGGTCTGCGTAATATTCTCCTACATCGGCGTCTCCATCGTACTCTTCATCGTGTCCAGGTTCTCACCCTACGAGTGGAGGCTTCTGTCCTACGACGACCCGCATCACCACAGTCTTCATGCGACGTCTTCTTCGTCTAACGTTTTGGCAAACGACTTCTCAGTTCTCAACAGTTTATGGTTTGCTCTAGGGGCGTTCATGCAGCAGGGCTGTGACATTTCTCCAAGGTAAGTATCAGAAAATTGATGAGTAAAAATTACTTTTAATCCTCTAGTAGTACGCTTAAAGAATATACTAAAAAAAGTATACTAGGTCACTTGTGCCCCCCCCCAGAAAAAAAAAAATTATTGAAAGTGCTATATATAAAGTATTAATCTTTGCAAACATATAAAAAGAAAAGATTATTATTTTCCGCACTTCACAAATATTTTTAGTAGTTGATCCGAACGAATGAACTTTTGGCACTTAATGAACTTCGTGCGGCTTTTAAAAAAATATTTCTAAATATTAAATATTTTCCTTTTTTTTTTAATGTTTCCTTTACATAGGTGTTTCGAATAAGTCCTTTTTCACAAAAAAAAGTATCCCGGCTTTTGCTACCTTAGTCAATGTTACTTATAGCAGTGTTTCAATTTATAAGACTTGCATCACCAGAGATCGGAAAGAAGATTGTCAATTCATAGCATTTTAATAGTTCATCATTGTAGGCTTACAGGTTCCCTAAAGCTAAGTTTTCTATAAAGTTTTATCCTTTTTTTTTTTAATGTTTACTTTACATAGATGTTTCGATCCTATACATACAGTATTTTCGAATAATCCAACATTTACTGGACAAGCTCTCAAAAAATTACAAATTATTTATTTACATAACAGATATTAGTCCCATTTGGACAAATACGAACTTGAGCTTTGAGGCTCTACTAAACCTTTCACTTCTTCTCGTATCTTATCCGTACAATCCAAAATCCTTCGTAAATCCTCAATGATCCTTATTATGTCACAAAAAACTTATCTATAGAAATCCTAATGTTCCAAATGTTGCTGACTGGGCCCGAACCAGATATTTATCTTTTTATAGTAAACTCCATACCAAGTCGAATCCATTAGTCTTCCAACTTGCCTCACACTGAATTCCCGATAGTTCTCCTATGCATCTGAAAAAGTGGAGAGCCTAGAGAACTTCTAATGTAGAAATATTTATTATTAACTAATACAATCTGGAAAAAAAATTGCCCGATAGTATCGGACTATGAATTTAAAGATTTTACAAAAAATTATTATCTGATGACAGCTGAATTTTAACTAAAGCCTTATATTATAAGTATATTCTAATCATAAACAGTACTTCTTTTTTTAAAATACCTTTCGTACCTTTCAAAGGAAAAAAAAATTGATTTCTCAAGGCTGGCAAAAGTATAACTTCTGTAGCTTAATTTAATACTTTATTTTACTTTTTTTTTTTTTTTTTTTTTTTTTTTTTTTCATTTTGAAATCTGGAATAACTAGACGAAGAAAGGCCTGATTTAAGCTGCGCGGAGCGATACAAAGGAACCAGCGGACCGTTTCCCTCCTTAAAGGCAGCTGGATGAACTATTTCCTTTGTGTTTGCTGTACCTTCAGTTGGCAAGACTGGGTCTTCCTCGTTAGAGGGAGGCACTCGTTAAAGCTGGGATTGTGGCTGAGGCTGGGCACCGCCATCGTCCTTCCTCTGCACCAACGATTGTATCCAATCCTCCAATGTTAGAGGAGCAAAGGAATTAGTATTTACAAGCGTATAGTGGAATTTTTGATGTTTTTACCAAGACTGCATGATTGCTAATTATCATCAGTTTCAAATTTTACTGTATGTAACGGATGTTTGATTCAAAATTGGTGTTTCCAATATCTCTTGCTGTGTTCCCAACCTCTAAGTAGAATCTTGTCATTATAATATGTATTGGTTATTAATCTACATTGTTTTCTAGAAAATTTCTTATTATTTATATTTTCTCGCACAAATTATCTATCTATCCTTTTATGGTTTAGTTAATGTCTTCTGGGTATATGATGAAAATTTAAATTATTATATCTAAATTTAAAAAGTCTTGAATCGATTGTGGGACTGGAAAAAAGATTTAAGCATAGGCAACTCCACTAATATTCTGCTATGTTATTCCACAACTTGGGGGTTTTATTCAGTACCTCATTTTCACTTATATAAATCCTGTTCCTAGTTACACCATACCCTCTTCCTTTGATGTATGATCTATTTGATTTATTGCAATCTTTCTATCCTATCACGCTAACTATTTTTAAATATGTGGTTACTAGATAATTAATAATTATTAATATTTGTATACAGATTTAATAATTGATCTTACAAAGTTAAAAGTTTCTATGATCTTTCAATTGAAGGGATAGTTGCAATAAGGAATTAGCTCTAATTTTTCCAGTTTTAGGGAAAAAAAAAAAAAAAAACTTTAAAAACCTCAAGCTCTGAGTTATGTAAAAACATTGTAAAAACCGAAAATAAAGTACAGCAATATAATTAATTTTCTGTTTGTAAAAAAAATAATATTATTATTGGATTTACAAACAGAAAACAACACAACGTTTCAATCGTCACATTTTCCTTCTTCAACATCTGGGTCATTAGACACCGTGCTTGACTGTAGGTAATCGTAGAATTACATATTTTTTTTTTTTTAGCACAAGATAGTGCTTATAAGTCCTAACAGCCTGTACTAGTTTATACCTCCTCCCTTCAATTGATCTATTTGCGGATCAGCACAAAATTTACAATATCAACTTATTACATGCTATTAGAATTATTTTTAATTTTCCAAAATTTAAAAATTTTCCAAATCAAATCTCAAATGAGCTACTATCCTCTCTATATAATATTTGCATTTCTTCCTTTAAATATTTTACTCCTTTGTTTGGACAAAGGAAACGTTTCCCCCGGTAAGATATCTAAGGCTCATAATTGGGTGTCCTGCCAAAAGTCAACCTCCTCAGCTGGCCACTCACCCTTACACTTTTACTGCTCATAATAGAGATTATTACATCATAGGGTGCTGAAACCCTTTTAGCTTTCCTTATCTTTAATAATTACTAATACTATTTATTCATCTTGTATACATAATAAACCGCATTTCAGAACTGTAAATTTTCAGTCTGAGAATATCAGAATTCCACAAACCCACAATTTAAAAACAACCAAGGCTAAAGAAAATTAGGATAAAAACAGATTTTCTATTATTCTACCAACAGAATGATTAGGATTAAAAGTCAATATTGGCTATATAAGGTTGCAGATGCAGCCTGGACTCTTACAATAGAAGAACGAATAAATGTTTCGGTGCCACAGAAGATTTAATCAATTAGAAGAATTAAATAAATGGGTAGAGATCTACATTTACATCAAACAGATATTTATTGTTTTACTAAATTAAACTCAACTCCAAATGAAATCAAACTTCCTTACGAATGTTTAGTTAAGGTTATAAATTAGGTATGAAATCATATTTATAATAAGAAAAGTTTCTCAAAAAGTGATATTTTACTTATATCTTCCTTTATAGTAAATAAAGATTAAGCAACTGTTTTCCATTCGGTGGAAGTTTAAAGAAGCAGCCATGGTTTAGCTTTACACGCTACCAACTTTTCTGCTTAACAATCAAATTATAAGTTCTATGGCCAGATGAATAACTGCCCCTTAACCCCAGAGCTCCGCTTAAACCAACTTTTCTACTTATTAAAAGTTTTTGAAATAAGTTTGCTGTTAATATCTTGTAGAAACACCTAAAATACTACTGGAGTCTTGTTCCTTTCATGGAGTTTAACGTTAAAGTTTTTGTATTGTTTTATACTTATTTCACAGAAAATGTTCGATCCATCGAGTAGAAGGACATTTTAATCTCAATCGAAGCAACTCTTTTGTAAGAAATATAATTGTTTTAACCAAACATGTCTTGCCATGGATGTGTCTTTTTTATTCAACCATTCTCTTAAGGTTAGACTACATGTGATGCAGCAGATATGCATGACTTAGGTAACCAAACGTCCCGTTTTAAACGGGACAATCCCGTTTTACAGGGACCTGTCCCGTTGCCACAAAATATATGCTCGGAACGCTTATTTGTCCCGTTTTACAAATATTTGGTCCCATATGTACTTTTGGCAGTATCGAGTTTGCTTCCTAAATTCCATTCATTGGTGATGAATGAATTAACTAAATTAGATCTTTAAAACATGAAGAAATACCAATGGATAACTCTAAAGGAAGTTCCTCAGTGGGAAAGGATCGAGGAGTGGATTGACCTGATTGCTTGTAAATTTATCATGCTTAAGATTTCCGATAGTGGGCTTTTTGACGAAATGGCTTATCTAAAGAAGTTAGTGACACAGAAAAAGATTTTCAAGTGGACCGAAGAGAAACCTTCTCTGGATCAGAGATGGGTTGAAATATTTCTTCATTTTGCAAATCAAAATTTCTCTATCAAGAATATTGCACTGATGGTTTCATTTTTCTTGACCTTACCAGGAACAAACGCTTCAGTGGAACGAGTTTTCTCAATTATTAATGACATTTGGTAACTAGAAAAATCTGAAATGAAAATGTCGTCCCTTAAAGCAATGATGCTAGTAAAATGTAACTTTGCAATGGGTTGGGTACAGTTTTTCGATTTCATCAAACAAAATCCTGATATTTTGAAAAAAAAATTCACTCATCTCAAAAATACGAAAAATAAACATTGAACTTTTTTTTCAATATTTTCGACAATATTTTTATTTAAGTGATATCAAGTTTATTTCTAAATGCAGTCTTATTGAATATATATACATATATATTGGTAAATAGTATTTCTTTTAGGGTGTCTCTAACTTCCCCGATATTGAGGGTCTCGTTTTGAGAATCTCATAATCTGGTCACCTTATGCATGACCCACGGTTTATCGTCAACCTCCACCCCAAAATACTTGTGGTATGCTGTCTTTTGACGTTTTTGACTTGCAAAGGTTATGGGGAAGCAATGTAACAAAAGTTGTCAAGAGCATTCACCCACTTCCTAGGCATTGTAACTCCACCAAACCTACTGGTTGCCTGAAGCAAGACGCGTCAAGAGTTACTGGAAATATAAACACTGCATGCAACTCATCAAAATGGTTCTGTGATTCACAGCTAGTTGATTTCCGCGATTCACAGACAGAAATCAATCCTACAACCCAGGAGCAGAATAATTCCTCATATTGCGGCAAAGATTAGCTATATCTTTGAAACTAGAGCTAAATGCTGATTTTACTAGTAAAAAAAAATCTGGAGAACTTTCGATACCATCAAATGAGCGTCTCCCTTAATATGTATGCAGCTTAACCGCTGTAGATACAAAAATCTCTTTTATTCGGAGTGGTGTAGAATAATTGGTTTGTGTAAACAAATTATTTATAGGTTGTTAAAATATC
This sequence comes from Euschistus heros, assembly GCA_003667255.2. Taxonomy (NCBI): domain Eukaryota; kingdom Metazoa; phylum Arthropoda; class Insecta; order Hemiptera; family Pentatomidae; genus Euschistus; species Euschistus heros. The sequence continues at coordinate 269,670 of RCWM02000466.1, read as the reverse complement.
CTCAATCGGAGATCGTTTAACCTTTTTTGAGAGTTAAAATATGTTGGTAATAGTTCCTTTATGATAATTCTAGGTGGAGTTGATAAACACGTTCAATAACGATTAAGAAAAACGACAGCTAATCTTATATTATTTTATTCGTCACTACTTGTGTTTTTAATTGGTTTCTTCTTAAATATTCTTCCAGGAAAACTTAACTTTTGTTTACATATTATATTTACTGTAACATTGTTTCAGATCAATATCAGGACGTATTGTGGGAAGTGTTTGGTGGTTTTTTACTCTCATCTTGATCTCATCATACACAGCTAACTTGGCAGCATTTTTAACAGTGGAACGAATGGTAGCCCCCATCAACTCTCCAGAAGATCTTGCATCTCAATCTGAAGTACAGTATGGAACATTATACCACGGCTCAACGTGGGACTTCTTCAGGGTAAGTAATCCGTCATTCAGGATTCCTATCATGGATATTCGAAATATAAACAAATAACTAACAGAATTGTTCAACATTCCTACATTTTTTAATATCTCATTCATTATCATTCATTATTCTGTTCCTTCATTTAGTTCTTTAAAGAATTAAACACCTGATCACTCTCACTTTGCTTCCACTGGCTCAGGGAACAGTGAAGAGGTGAGAGAAAAGCGCTATATCTCCTAAATATCTGCTTATAAATTTGTTTTAATCCAAAATTAAGAAAGAAGTTTATCTGCATTCAATTCTTAGTAGATATCTCTGGCATTGTTGAAGGAAGAGACATTTATGAACAGTGCTTAGATAAGGTCAAAAATATATTCAGCCAATTTTTGGTTTGCATAACATAGCCAACCTATGAATGATTTGTTGATTAGCTATTTAAGGATTGGTTGTGAAAACCTTTTTCATCAAAACTAAAGTTTAGCTCTTAAACTTTGCATAGTTATGTTCTTTAAAACTCAAAATATTATTAACAATACTTCACCAATCTTTTTACATTTATATCTTGTAGTGGATACCTTTTTCTAATTAACACCCTTCTTGACAGTATTTTTTAAATGCTTCCATCGGATGTAAAGAAATTTAAGCCCCTTTCCAATGGACATCCACAACCCAATTTCCATCAACCTCCATAGATTTACCTTTTTGAATGGACTCTTATGAACATTTAAAAAATTAAGAAAAATCACATTTTATAGTTTAATGTTTTGATAAAACTGAAATTAATTAAATAATTTATATTTTATATTTTTATTTATAAAATTGATTAAATATTAAACTAAAATTAAAATAAATATTTTAAATTAAATGAATGGTGATAGGCTAGAAGAAGGAGTGTCCAAAATAATCGAAAAAGAGATTTCATCACCACCTGTTAGCTTGTCTCATTTACTATCACTTAAGATGGTCTCAAGGAGACTAGAAAGAGGATTTTCACATGTTTTGGAGCTTAAGAACCCGTGCCTAATGAGAAAGAATATAGAATTGGTAATGTTCATTTGCGTTTTATTCTATGGTTACTTGAAATTCCCCCTGATAGTCTAACACCCTTCATATTATTTATTTACATATTTTTTGGTGCCATGTACCACTCAATAAATGTGGCTAGAGTACCTTACACAAGTTGAGAATTACAAGTCCTTGTAAAGATTATTTTTCTTAAAAAGTTAATTATCTAATTTTGTAAACATTAGTTATTTTCTTGCAATTTTTAAATATCTTGATTTGTCAGACCATTATCTTGTCTCTGCTTCTGGTATTTTGTGCATTCCACAAGAATGTGTTGTATTATCAGATTTACTTGATATTTGTTGCATTTCCAGGATGGCTTAGCTTCCAGTAGGTAGTTATGAGTTAGTTTCGAGTGGCCAATTGGTAGTCTTGTATAGGTAAATTGTTTATTTCTTTGTCCTGGTTCTTGCTTCCATGGTCATTGTTAAATGTAATAATTATCAATAACACATGTTTGTTTTCTTAATTCATAATAATAGATTAATACTTATCTAAATTTAATTTATAAACCATGTATGTTCGCACACCTGATTGTCTTATCTGGAATAATTTCTTTTTTGATTCTTTATTACTGGCCATGCAGGGGATTTTGTTCCAGACAAAAGAATATAAAATGTGCTTTATGAGTAGGCTTACATATAGAGGGAGTTATGCTCATGGATTTAAAGAAAAATAAAAACTAACAGAAATTAACATTTTTTTTTTTAAGTCTAATTTATTAGTTTTTAAAACTGTTTATGTAAATACCTATGTTTTTTAAACAATTAAATTCTAAAAATATAATATTTATTATCAGAGCATAAAAATTTAAGAATAAACTTTATTCATTCACATTTATATATTTATTTTGATGAAGTTATGTATTCATCTTTAAAAAACCACTTTAAACCTCTTAACAGTGGACACCAGTTTGCAATAGAGCTCTTTTAGACCTATTGCTTAAAGAAATTCTAATGAATTAGATATTTCATTTACCATTTATTGAAATATCATTATTAGATTTCTTTTATTATTATATAATAATTATGTATTATTTACAGAAATCACAGATCACTCTTTACAGCAAGATGTGGGAATTCATGAGCTCAAGATCACATGTATTTGTACGCACCTATGATGAAGGGATTCGTCGAGTTCGACAATCAAAAGGAAAATATGCTCTACTTATTGAGTCACCCAAAAATGATTACATCAACGAGCGTGAACCGTGTGATACAATGAAAGTTGGCAGGAATCTCGACTCAAAAGGATTTGGTGTGGCTACTCCTCTTGGCTCTCCACTTAGGTATTTAAGATAAGCTTATGGAATTGATTACTTAATAAAATAAAAAAATATAGATAGTAATATGTAACCTATTCAAAAATAAGTTTTACCTTGACTGATTATGAAATTTATTTAATATTGACATTCATTCATTCATTCATTTTATTTTATTTTATTTTTTTTGTATAATGTTACATATATTCCATGACTATAATAGAAATTATTATTCTTACCTAAAGATTTAAAGATGTTATGAGTGTATCTAAATATCTATCAAATAATAGTCTTCTTAGTGTGTGATTTAGGCATTGCTTTCTTCTTTTCACACTAACCCACTCATTAAAAACACTTAATAACGCTTTAATTTTGCTCATCAGCTCATGTGATCTCCTCATTGCAATCTTCCAAGCTTAAAAGAATGGCAGATATCAATGTCCTTTTAAAGCCCTTGATATTTGGGATCGTTCAACAATATTCCACCAAATATCCATCTGTACCCTTCATTGAGCAACCTAGACCCCAGCAAAGACAATTAACCTGGAGTTGGTCGCTAGGTGAGCAACCCTTCTAAAAAATATTTAATAAGTTTGTCAGAATTTAACTTTTATCGCTGACCCTCAGTATAGCTGAGCTTAGGACATTTGCCAATAAGAATATTTGGTTTCTAAGTAAAACAGATGCAGGTGGCCTGGATATTGGGAGATTTCTACTGAAAATTGCCATATCCTCACTCCTCAGCATCAGCTTATCTCTCGTGCAGTTTATTCATGACATATTACTGAACGAGTTTTCTAATTTAATTCAATTGATTAGTGATTATTTGAGTTCAAAATGAGTCATGGACCTAACATGCTTGAATTGTTGGATAAAGAGCCAGTTGAGAAAATAAATTGTAGGTAATTAGTTGATAAATCATCGTGAATTGTATTTATATTTTTTTCAATCATTTACTGGGAATCTGAAATTTTTAATATTCCAGATTCTTGTTCGTGACTGTTCAAGGCAATACAAAATAGATCTGGTGTAGGTGTGCCCAAGAAATAAAAAATGAAAAAAGGAAAAAAAAAATGTAAAATGTGTAATGTTCCAATTTGCAATGAACATACTAAATATACTTTTAATAATTGTATAGAGATAGAAGAAGATGATGTATCTGGTGTAAAACACATTATTATGGAAATAGTAAAATATTTTTTTTTTTTTTTTTTTTTTTTTTTTTTTTTTACAATAAATTTTTGTAAATTTTGTATAGATATATTTTTAATCCTTATGCTCTGCACTAAAATTATCGATACATCATGATGACATTTATTTACCATTTATTACTACATATTTGATAACATAAAACTACATTTTTTATGGAAATCAAAAAAGTGAGGGAAATGCTCATCTAGCGACTAATGGTGTACCAGATTGGCTAGCGACCAATGCTGGGTTAAGTACTTTAAGCCATTGTCCATCAATTGGATTCAAAGCTGGCTGCTGGCCCGATTAAGCTTTTATAAAGTCTTGTTTTTTTTGTAAATATAAAGATCGCCATTATTTTCTTTTTAGGCAAAACGATGTTGATGCTTATTATTCCCATAATATATAAAATAAATAATATGTTGTTCATCTAAATCACAACAATAATATAATTATAATAAACATGCATACAGGGTAAATATTATGAAATTATTTCTGATAACTGTATATGTGCCTAAAGTATGAATGATAAAATACCATCTTTGGTGTGAAAGTGACATCCAGAAAAGCAATGCTCTAGTGTTATAAAAATGCAGTTTGTTACTCTGTGAAGTTGATTAGTGGGATTGACAACTGATGGTTGGGAATCATTTGATTATCTATTTGTGACTAGAGTAGTCTTTGATATATTTTTTCTTAACATTTTAGGACTAATGAAATGTAGGCAAATTGGTTAGTTAATGGAAATGTTTGAGTTCTAAAATGTTTGACTAATCATTGTTATTTATGAATATATCCTCTGAATTGGAGATTCGTTGATTCTAGGCATAAAATTCTAAATAGTAGTGTGAATAATTAGAGCCTTTCATGGCACTTGCTGCAGCAACCAAGGGCTTTCTTTTTATTTAAGTGCTTAATGTGTTCCATGACAGGAAGGAGGAAGATACAATATCAATTTTTCTGTCTGTTAAAATTTCAATCGTGTTCTGTGTTAGGGGTCTGGACACTGAAGAAAGATGGTCTGCAAAGAAACTAATTTTTTTTTTTCATCTGACTCGCCAAGTACTTTCTTCTATCCTTTTAACCTGGCAACGCTTAAATTTTTGTGTGCTTCCAAAAACACCCATCCTGTCATTAGGTATTCAATATAGGTTTTATAACTAGGTGTTATAGGTAAGTGAATGGGGTTGTGTTCAAGTTCTTTTTTATCGAGTTTGGCAGTCCAACCATGTACAATTCATCTTGTCAGTTTAGTCGGTTCTATGTTTAGAGTTGTTGAGAATCAAAATTTTAGTCCGTGCGTCAGATCAGTTTTGTGATTAGTACTTTTTATTGAAACCTCAATAAGCAGTAAACTTAGTAACATAATTAATTGTAACAAATTATCATTAAGTTAAAGTCATATATTGCTACCTATTTTAAAAATAATGAAGAAGAATTTATTTGGAAGATTTTAATTATAAAAAACACTGGAGTCAATACTAATAACTACTTCAATAAAGTTGTTATGACATTAGAGAATATAAATAATCTGTATTTTTTTTATTATTATTTTTCAGAGAGGTTGTAAATTTAGCAGTTCTATCATTGATTGAGACTGGAGAACTAGCAAAGTTAAAAAACAAATGGTGGTATGATAGAACAGAATGTAAACATGGAGATAAGGTTGACTATAAAAAATATATATAAATTTAATTTAATAAATTTTAGGATTACTAATAAAATTGTCTGTTTTTATCTAGGATACATCAAGGAATGAACTTTCACTGAGCAATGTTGCTGGAATATTTTATATCTTGATTGGAGGCCTAATCTTGGCAATGGCCGTTGCACTCATCGAATTCTGTTATAAATCACATTCTGAAGCAACTCGGGCTAAGGTAATCTATTCATACGAGAAAGAGATCAATAAACATGATTTTCTGAAACCTAAGCAAGCTGTTATGCATGAACTGAACTACTGAGTGAACCGATGCTATATGTATTTTACAAAATATATACAGTGAAACCGAGTAGAGCAGAAACAAGTTTTACATATTTTATTATTACATTAATATGTAAGATAACTAGTTATTAAACAAAAGTTATCTATTATTTTTATGGACATGAACAAGTAGATATATATTCAGTATTGTGAATTTCAGTTACCCCTATAAGTAGAAATAATCTTAAACATTCTAGTCCTGAATATTAAGTGCCAAAACCAATTTTATTTAAATTTATAATATAGCGAATAACTTATAAAAATAAATTTATATATTTCTATAATAAATAAAATTACATATTAAATTACTTGTTTAATAATTAGGTATATTTTTTAATATAATAAACTGAACTTTCATGTATACTCTAATTAAAATATTCACTTAGCAATAAGCAAGAGAAAGATTTTATTGTACTTTTCACTTGATTAAAATTATAGGTAAATAAGATATAAATAAATTTATAAAAATAAATTAAGTTACCTAGAAACAACATGCTTACTGACTTTATTGTATTTAAAATTTTTATTTGTATTCTTTCTTAATCCTATACATTATTAGTAAATAATTTTAAAAAGCTTTCATTTTGATAATGAAAGTGTTAGTATACTCATCTAATCAATACTTACTCAGATAGTAACCATTATGTAGCCTCAGGATTTATAACTGCTCCATAAGCAACTTATACATTCAACCAATCTTAAAAAAACAGCCTCAAAGTATTTTTGTTCAAACCAAAAGCTCTAGTATGACCCTTCACCAAAACATCTTAGTAACATTTTTTTTTTTCCATGTAGAATATGAATTTCAAAAGATTATAATGATAATGAATAAATCCATTGTGAAAAAAATAAAATAAGAAATTTGAAGAATACATCAGATAAATATTCTATTCTGAATAAAAGGATTTTATAAGGTTCTGAAAGAATAAAAGAAGATCCTGAAACTATACTTAACTTGAAACTTAAATAATTATAAAAAATATAAAATGAATAGATAATAAATATCAGGAATTAATAAAGGAATGACCATGCTGTTTACTATTTCATCTATATGTTGTGATAAATGTTCCCATGGAGTACCTGAATGCAGATTGAAAATAATGAATAAAATATCAATGCCTATTGTTTTAAAATAATCTATGTTTAAGGCATGCTGAATTTTCATGACGTAATACAAACAAAGATACAAAGATGCATTATTAGCAGTTATAATTGATACAAACATATTAAAATAATTAAAAATGCAATAAAATTATAATTATCTTATAACTACTCCATCTTATTTCAGTATTTTATAAAACAGTTAAACTACATAGCCATAAACTTATAAAATAACATTGCTTGGATCTGTGATGTCAAAATTAGAGCTGGTTAAACTTGATGTGTGTACAGGAGACTTAAATTTGGTGTAAGGCTTGATTCTCCTTTATAATTTTCACTTCGGGTATTTGGAGTTTTTCATGGCTAAGCTGTTAGGAAATTATAAAAGCTGCCAGGAAATATTTAAAAAATAGAGATATAAGTATATATTTTCTTCAACTATTAATTTTGGTATATGAAATAATGATGTTGTATTTGTGATATAAAAAATCATAATATTGACTAAACCTTATTGTTTAAACGAATTAAACAATACAAAATGTTCCAATGAAGTAACCACCAATTTTGATTTAGTAAAAGCAAAAAATAAATTCATATAAATAAGTATATTGATACATCTAAATTGATCTCTGATATATCTTCTGTAACCAATAGGTGCTCCTGTTCAAATAGTTTTTATACTTACAGATTCCATTATCCGATGCTATGAAAGCAAAAGCAAGATTAACAATTGGTGGAAGAGAATTTGATACCAGAGTAAGTATTAATCAGAATTGCCATGCTGTTGAAAGAGAATACACAATCACATTTTAATTTTGATAAAATAAAAAAAATAAATAAAAAAAAATAATATATATATATATATATATATATATATATATATATATATATATATATATATATATATATATATATATATATACTGGGCTTGAGTTCAACTAAAAAAAAACTTTGTTGTTTAATTATGTGATAATAAGAAAATAAAGTGTTCATGTTCAATTATAACATTAATTGAATTAATTTTAAATTATAATTAAATAAAACTTAAAAGTGAGACACTGCCTTTTGAATTTCTAATTAATATTTCTTTGATTATCACACAAATTCATATATTAATTATTGTAAATATTCATAACAGTATTAATATTATTGCATGTATTATATTTTTCCAAATTGAACTGTTGTAAAACTGATATGACTTTAAATTACTTGAATTGTTAATTAATGAATGTTAGATTACTCTATATTTTAGACTGCTTTTGAAATTGTGTCATTTTCTGATGGCATGGTATTAGAGCATAATGTGAACATCAAGTATGATTGAAACATTAGTTTTCTTTTTTATTTAATTTTAACTCGATGATACGACTGCATTTTAATATAATCTATGTATCTATCTTTTCTTGATGATTTAAACAATCATTTTTGTAGTAATGCCTACTATTTATTTATTTTATTTTATTTTGTTTGTGGATCATTTGCATTCCTTTTATGTTCAGTTCTACGGGATAGACTAATAAGTTGCATGGCAAAGATGTCCTCAATACAAATCCAAGGCTTTGAAAAAAAAATTGTGAGTACAAACTAACTGTCTACAATGATGCATGATGACATAAGTGCCACACCTTATTTACTAAGGGATAGTGATGATACTTGCATAGTGTTCATTCCATACATATGATTTAACAGATAAGACTATTGGAAATTGTATGTAAAATTTTTGTATATTTTTAAGAATTAAACAATTTTGTTTCCCGATAAAAAGTTAAGATTTATAAAATTGGCTTAACAAAAATTAAAAATAAAATGTTAATCATTTTCTCTTCCTCTCTCTCTTTTTTTTTTCCTTTTTCTTTTATTTATTTTTTTATTATTATTATTTTTTTTTTAACAAGAATTATTCTCTCATCATGTTTTTCTACATCTACGTGCATCTGTAGCTCTAGAGGGGGCATGTGGCTTGGCTTATTTGTATATGCTTTTAAATAGTTTCAATGTTGAAATATCTATACTTGCATTGTCTCTATGAAATTAACATTATATTGAGTCTGTGCTTTAATGGAGCTGTATTTTTTTTTTTTCCTTTTGTTTGTTTTCTAGATACTTGATAGTACTGCTGAAACGATTAAGTAATGGTTCTAGTAGCTAAGTGATTGCAATGTCTTGTACGAGTATAATGTAATTATAGTTTCAAAACAAAATGAAAAGGTGTATACTTTATTATTTCTTGATTCATAATCCATTTGTGATCAGAAACTCTCTCACTGTCACTTCCGTAAATTTATTCCTAATCACAAGAAATCTACTCTATTGTATTAGTGAACCATCGTTCTGAGTTTTTCTATTGCTTATTGTTCAATTTTTTTTACTTCTGTTATTACTTTTACAACATGATATACTACTCAAAATAGAAATCAGACTTTTATAATTGAGTGCACAGTATTTTATAACATGGCTTCTAATTTTTTTGATAAATCTTATTAAAAAAAGTTATTCCTATTTATTTTCCGTATGTAAGTATGCTTTATATCATCTCACAAAAATAAACTTGAACAAAGTAGACTTATCGCACATGTAGGTATTTCAAAGTGACACAACTCACTTGTTCAAAGTGACACAACACACTCTATGAAACGTCAAAATTGTATTGAATTACCTTCAAATCCTTCCTGATATATCTCACTTGAGGTTGAGATTAAAAAAATAATTCAGGTACACTTTCAATATTTCATACAAGACTAAGAATTTTTTTAATGCAGGTTTTTGAATTGTATAACTTTAGAAATACATGTGGAATATGTTAACATAGCATCCCAAAAAATGAAATATCAAAAAAATAAATTTAATTTCTTAGGAAATAGTTCATAGACAAAATAATTATGTTATTATTAATGGAAATTCCAAGAGTGTGCTTATCAAATTGGTAAAAATACTTCATGAACCCAGACCAACTTTATTAATTCAAATAGTTATGGCAGTGAAAGAGCTTTTGACCAGTTTCTGATATAACACTTATGTCTTAACATTCCAAATAATTGAATTGTTATAAAAAAGTTGTATGTCTTAAGTAATCCTATTATAGTGCTTAATCTTTCAATTTACTTCTTAAAAACAGTTCTCTTAAGAAACCAAAGAAAAAAAATGCACGTTAGAAAATCTTGTTGACATTTCTATCTGGTTTTGGAATTGAGAAAAAGTCCTTAATAGCAAAATTCAGTTGGTTAATTGTTTAGATGTTCGTTAACTAGGATAATTTGTTTTCATACAGAAGAGAGAGACGCTGTTTCAGTATTATTCTTCGGGAAATGCAATAAACCAGCCGGAAAGTGACCAGATCCATTCAAACACCCATACACAAGTCTGATGGTCAGCGACTACTCAGACAGCAGAAATTTGCTGAAGAAACTTCTTATCAAGTTGTGTGATACTACCTCTTGTCACTCTTTTAAGTGATCTCTCAATACAAAGTATTAGGGCATAAATTTTAAATTAAGATGTAATTATTGTTTTTAGTAGTATCTTTTATAATAATTATTTACATTTTATGTTTACCTAAGTATTGCTAGAGTACTACCCCATTCTCGTCTAAAAATTTTATTTTCCTACTATAGAGCAGGAAAATAATATTTTTTTTTGTCATATTTTTTAACATATTTTGTTTGTAAAATTTTCATGTTTTAGTACTAAATAAAATTTTACTGATTAGTTTAACCTTATAATTAATTTATTGTTGATTTATTTAAGAAAAAAAAAAAATATATATATATATCATTGCTGCTCTCAATGAGTTTTATGATTCTAAACATATATAATTTTAGTTTTATAATGTAATTGTTGCTGTGATTAATTTAAATAATTTGTTTGATATATAATATAAATTCCTAATCGCTACATCTTTGTAGTTATTTGATGAATTTAAGAGAAAATATATAAATGAGAATTTGTAAGCTTCGAGAGATCATAGTATGGAAAAAAGTTATGCTGATAGGATCAGTGAAGAAAAGTGCTAACCATTATCACGGCTGCTCAAGATTTTATTTCAAGCACATCCTAATATAAAAATAAATTGTGTTATTTAAATAAAACAACATTTGCTTTCCTCCCCAATACATACATATACGGACAATAAACCCAATACTTTTACCATTTTGATTGTAAATGTAAATAAATCCCTACATATAAACTTTCCATTCAATAACATCTAAACCAAAAAATAACAAAAAAAAAATACTATCTGTATATTTTTAATATATTAGTTGTTAGAGTAAATTTATACCTGATTTATGTAGGAATGTTTCAGTGTTCATCTTTTCTTTCTCCACTTTTTTGAGAAGTCTAATGTAATACTCTAAAACATAGGTAAGGTTTTCTGACAGAACATTGTATTAGGTTGTACATAAATTTATATGTAAAATAAAAACAGCCACTGAAACCTACCTATTTGTAACAAAATCATTCTAAATGTTTTTAATGTAAATACTAAATGTATGGATATTTATCTCATATTTGTATGTTATAAGAATTTAAGAACCAAATCAGGTTCATAGGAAAATTTAAATTGTAAGTCTTCTTTGTACAGGTCATTAAGCTAATTTAAGTATACTCAATATTTATACATGTTGATGTTTTAATGTATTAAAATATTATTAATTACTTTTCATAATATGTATGTGCCATATAATTAAACATATATTAACAGTTTTGTTGAAAAGTTATAATGTTTTGTAAATAAATAAAAAAAAAAAAAAGAATGTTATGTAAAAACATATTGTATGACTATCAAAAATTCCTTTATCATCCGCATATTACTAATTTTACCACTTAATTTTAAATATTTAAAAAAATTAAACAAATTAATTAAGAAAACGTTGTCTGGTCTTTCCATAAGTTTTAAAGTAATCTGGACTCTCAATTCAATCTCATCATTCTGATGCTCGCCAAGATATTAAGCCCTTTGTATTTTCTGTACATGTCCTTATTTTTCCTTCTCTGCCATATTCCATTTTGGCGTACAGGTCACAGAATATTCCTAAGTATTCTTCTCTCAAACCGGTTCAGTAGATCGCTTGTCTTTTTGTTCATGGTCCAGGTTTTGCTGGCATAGGTTACCACAGGTTTAATCAGTGTTTTATACATCCTGAACTTCATGGCATTACTGGTCAGATGACTCCTCAGAATCTTAGAAAAGCCTAAGTATGCTATGCTTCCCCTCACAATCCTTTTCTTTATTTCCTCCTCCTCATCCAGTCGATCATTTATTGTGGATCCAAGGTACTGGAAGCTGTTCACCACTTCGAGCCAGTGGTTTCCTATTATGTAATTTTTTGGGGGGTGGGCTTGTTTCTTCTTTCTGAGGACCATTATCTTGGTCTTCTTATCATTTATTTTTAGCCATATTCAACTTGCTTCATTCTCAAGCTTTCTTCTTTTATTGATCTGAATGACCTTCCCGAAATAGCCACATCATCCGCATAAGCAAGAAACTGTGTGGTTTTATTAAATATTGTTTCACCTTTATCCAACTCAGCTCTGTTTATGGTTACATGGAGGGCTATATTAAAGAGGAGGGAGGCCAGTGGATCTCCCTGCCGAAGCCTGATCCCAACATCAAAGGGTCCAAATTATTTCCATAACACTTCACTCTGCACTTCATACTGGACTTCTTGTCAGCCTAATTAGTTTGAATGGTATTCCCATTTCAGCCATTCCCTTGTAAAGTTCACTTTGTATAATTGTGTCATATTCTACCTTAAAATTGATGAATGCTATCCAGCTTGTTTGATTGAATTCCTTCTTTTCTCACATGTCAATCTGAGTGAGAAGATCTGGTCTATTGTGAATCACAATCACAATGCGGTGGATTACACCGAAAGCCTCCCTGATATTCGCTGATTTCCCTCTCTACATATGGCAGTATTCTGTTGTGAAGAGCAATTGAGAAAACCTTATAGGCCGTGTTAAGCAAGGATATGTCACAGTAGTTGTCACAGATGGATGGGTCTCCTATTCCTTTGAAAATTGGCACAATAAGGCCCTCGTTCGGGACCTTCTCCTATTCCTAGATTTGCACAGTTGGTGAAGCTCCTTAGTTAGCTCAGTTCCTGCCTCTTTTAAGAGTTCTGATGGTATTCCATCTGGGCCGGACGATTTATTATTTTCCAATTTTTCCAAAATCATTTCGACCTCATCTCTGTCTGGTGGGATTTCTACATATACATATACATATCTGCATACAAATACATATCTGCATACAGATACATATCTGCGTTTGTCAGAATCTCTTGATTTGACAATTAATTTGATACTTTTTTTTTTTTTTAATTATAGGCCTTTGTTACATTTTCTTCTTCTTTTTTTTTTTTTTTTTTTTTTTCTGAGATTTGCATAGTGTTTCCTATCTAAAAGTCTTAGTGATTGACAACATCTATGCAGACATTTTTTAAAGTCTGAGTTTTTCAAAAGCATAAGTTGTTTCTCGATTTTATCTTGGCTGTCAGCTTCGTAAGGAAATTTTCTTTATCTTGCACTGTAGATTGCATATTAAGAAATATTGGCTTATTTAAGTGCTCTACTCAATTTATTTTTGCTAACAGAGTTACGTTGCTAACATTCTGATATTTGATATAGTATCTACCAAAAAAAAAAAAAAAAAAAAAAAAAAAAAAAAACAGTATAAAAATACCTACATCACACCTATAGCCACAGAGGGATACTTGATTCAGAACTGCCCAATCTTAAGAAACATTTTCGCCAGCCGCTTATCATATTATTTTGACCTTTTCTTCCTGGAAAACTAATGCTTTACCTTTTGAAAATTCAATAAATTGTTCCTTTTTTATAATTATCAAAAACTTATAGATTTTATCGTATTCATTTTCCAGCTAGCCCTGATACCTAAACTAAGAATAATAATGATTTTTATCGATAATTTATATCTATGAATTTAGAAAAGTTAGTGGTTGTATTAATCAGTTTAAAGCGGAAAGATATAAAATGCATATAAGATGATTATATAGGTTGAATAAATGAATGATCTTGATGTTTGATTATATTGACATTTCTTAATGGCATTTAATTTCAAAATACAAAAATGTTCAGGATAATCTTGGGTTGTTGGCAATTAGCCTAAAAAATATATTTGATAAGTTCATAGCAGTTACGGTGCTATCAATTGATTAATAATTAGGTATTTTCCAAGATTAGGCCAAAAGGAGAGCTTACATAACGTTAGGTGAATCCTCTATAATTAAAAGGTGTATGAAAAAAAAAAAAAATTACCGTTTTGTTAAATGAATGAATCCCAAGAATTATAAACATATAGATTTAATGTTTACCAATAACAGTGGACTACCTCCATAAAGCATTAGTTCAAAAATTGTTATTAAAAAAGCAGCTTGACTGTGACTGAAGAAATTCTTTTAGCTTTATGACATAATTGAAAAAAATCTTGTTCAGATGCCATTATTGTTTTTTAAAATCATTGAAGAAGAAGGTGTCCTTAAGGTGTAAACCATGTGGTGTTAGATTTAAACATTTTAAAGATATTATTGTCTACATTATTATGATTTTACTAAGTTTTTAAATAAATTTTGTTTTCTAGCACAGAATAGAATTTGTCCCAGTCTACTAATCTAGTTCTTGAGGAAGGCTTAGAGAAGCAGAACGGGGCTTTGATCTGACGAAAGGTTCATTAGTTCATGTAGTTTGGGAGGTAGATATCTAAGATGTGACTAGTATATCAAGAATATCAGCGTATTTTTTTAGGGATGTTGGTAGCATTGATGAGTGAAGGGATTGGGTGGTTGTTGGAGAAGGATACATGTGCAACATTACCAGGGGAATAGTTGGTCCTGCAGCCCCCCCCCCCTTGGCTTTTAGCATTGTCATTATCACCTGCAATGAAGTGCTGGCTGAATAATTGAAATAAAGACTATAGAAGATTATAGAAAAGGTTATTTCCAGGAAAAACAATATACTGCTCAGAGAGTAATGTTAAAACAAAGAGTGAGTAGGATTAGTGAGGTTCACTGAATAGCCTTAGTTGGACTGAAACGAATCAGGGTATGAGTTATTGATGGAACATCTTTCATATTTGTTTTGTATAATACAAAAAAACAAAGAACATTTGTAATATCTATTAAAATACTTTAAAAAAATTTATTGGTACCAATGTCAAAAAGAAAAAAAAAAAATTTCCTTTCCTTACAAATACATTTCCTCTTGCAGCATTTTTTTCTCTTTTGAATTTAATAAATATCCATTCCATATTAGGTCAAGAGCAAAATTATGTTGGCCTTAGCAGTCTTCTAAGCCTCCTAATCTGGAACTCATTCCTTGATAATAATGATTTTATTTCATTTTTGTATTATTTCTTGATGATAGCAATTAATCTTTATTATATACAATTAACGGCTTGATATCTGATTCAATATCTGCCATTTGGGAAAAAGTAGAATAGTCGATTTTGTCCCAAATACTCTGGGCTAGGTGTTCTGCACATTATGTAAAAGAAGACAAGTTGTAATGTCATCGACATCCTTTAAAGCGCATTGGACATTTTGAAATATATGTGCATTCTAATATATATATATATATATATATATATATATATTTGCATGTATGTATATATATTCCATGATAAAATATAGAGAATTTGTAGAATGGTAGTGGTTGGAAAAATAGTTTTTCTAAAAAAATTCAATTTACACTGAAAATAGAAAACTTCAAAACACTGACATGAACACCTGTGATTTTGAACTTGCCCAGTTTTTTTTCTCCCAAATAGTTCAGATATATACATACGATATTATTATTAACTAACATATTTTGAATCACATATTATTCTACTAATACAAACTAATTTTCTTTACCTAAAACGATGTCTTACAGTCATGATGACATTTTGGGAAACTGAATCCGTCCGAATAGGTAAAATTTATTATTTCCATTGAAAAGTTAATGTAATCAAAAAAAGTCTGAAGAGTCTGGGTAGAAAATTATAGTGTTATATTTAGAATAACAAATAACCGATCAGCTTTATTATTGAGTTTGTCGTTGACATTGACCTTCTGATCGGGAACTCCCTATTTCCCCATAAGAAGGTCCACAAGATTACTTTTAGTGCCCAAGAAAGGAATGCTAATAGGGTTATAGACTACTTCCTCTACAGTAGAAATATCAGGAGACTCTTTTCAGATGTAAAAGTCATAAGAGGAGTGGAAATCGGCTCAAACCATATAATGCTCATAGCCACATTCTTAAGCCACAGAAAATACCATAAAGACAGTACGCAAGAATTGATATTTCACAGCTCCAGAATCCACAATTTCAAGAAAGGTTTGCAACAGAACTGGAAGCAGAACTGCAGAAAATTAACCAGGATGCACCATCAAATGAGATGTGGAAAAGTATAAAATCCAAAATATGATTTGGAAATGAAAATAGACTTAAAAATTCCACTTAAAACAAGACATTGATACTGCCATAGAAATACTAACGACATCTATTCGCAATAGCATAATAGATAACACCACAAAAAGAAAAACATACAGTTCTCTCCGGAGTAATTTGCCACAACATCTTCGCATCCTTTTGAGAGAAAAGAGAAAAGCAAGAACCAGGTGGCACAGAACCAGATATCCATCAGACAAAAATAACTACAACAAATTGACTAACAAACTAAAAACAGAAATAAAAAAATTCAAAATTCAAAATTTATATAAATATACTGAAAACCTTAACACGACTGACAAATCCTTATAGATGGCCACCAAAAAACTCCTTAACTATAAAAATTGTAATCACCCTCTTCTAACTGAATCTAAAACGTGGTCACGATCTGACAATGAAAAATCACAAATTTTCGGTCAGCACCTTTTTAATACCTTTAAACCCCATTCTGATATCCTTAACCCAAATCACCTTGAAAGTATTGAAACAGAATTAAATATCCCACTTCAAATGTCCCTTCCTCCTAAAGCATTCCATCCTTCAGAAATATCAAGTATCATCCAAAGATTGCCCACAAAGAAAGCCCCTGGACATGACCTTATTACATCCCATATCCTAAAACTCCTTCCTCGGAAAGCCATCCTATTCCTAACATTCATATAGAACGCTGTAATCCGAACAACATATTTTCCTGATCACTGGAAATTATCCATAGTAAAAATGATACCTAAGCCCAAAAAGCCACCGGAACACCCTTCCTCATATCATCCTATTTCTCTCTTGCCAATTATGGGTAAAATCCTTGAAAAACTTACCTTAAAACGCTTGTATCCTATCCTAGATTCCAACCACATAATCCCAGATCACCAGTTTGGATTCCGAACATCACATTCCACAATCCAGCAATGTCATCGTGTGGTGGACGTTGTCTCCTCCGCATTGGAGCGCGGAATGTACTGCACGGGAGCCTTTCTCGATGTAGACAAGCATTTGACCGAGTCTGGCACCCAGGACTGCTTTACAAACTCCGTAAATTCCTACCTTCTACATATTTCCTTATTCTCCGCTCATACCTCAGTGATAGAACTTATAAAGTTAATCATAACTTTTCCTATTCCTCTCTCTTTACCCAATCTGCAGGTGTTCCTCAAGGAAGTATCCTAGGTCCAATCCTCTACACGGTGTATACAGCTGACATCCCGACAAATCCTAGCACCATCCTCACCACGTATGCTGATGACACTTGTGTGTTATCAGTAAACAATGATCCCTTTATTGCCTCCCAGACACTCCAATCCAATGTCACAAACCTTCAAGAATGGTGTCGAAAATGGAGGATCAAAATAAATCCAAATAAATCTTATCAAATAACCTTTACCCTTCGTCGTAAACCTACGACTACCTGTCCTACAATATCCTTTAATGATGTCCCACTAATCCCCGTTGAACAGATCCGCTACCTAGGACTCCACTTGGACAAACGTCTTACATGGAATCCACATACTAGACTAAAACGACAAGAAACTGCCCGTCGTTTTCGACTACTTCAACATATACTTGACAAACGTTCAAACCATCCAATCAATTACAAAAGACTCATATATATAACAGTAATTAGACCAATTTGGACATACGGAGTTGAGCTTGGGGGCTCCACTAAACTATCCAATTCATCTCGCATCCAATCATTACAATCCAAAATCCTTAGAAAAATCCTAAATGCTCCTTACTTCGTCACAAACAAACGCATCCATAAAGATCTTAATATACCTTACGTTTCTGATTTAGCTCAAACCAGATATATATCCTTTCATAGCAAACTCCACAACCATTCAAATCCATTAGTGTCACAACTTGCTTCTCAATCCATTCCAGATAACCCTCCGAGGCGCCTGAAAAGAAGATGGCCTCGAGACCTTCTGATATAGTAACTCATTATATAGAACCTGTAGAAGTGCTACCAATGGGTAGTTTCTTTAAAAACAAGTGACGTGTCATTTTTATCATTATCATCATATTTACTACAATCAATAAAGAAAAAAAAAAGTAGATAAATTATGCAATGTTAAAGAAAATGTAAATAAAATGAAATATAATAGGATTAAAAAACAGTTTCAGTTATTGTATGTGTAGCATTGACATTAGTGTATGTAAATAGAGGTTAAAATTAGAATAAAATAAGATATAATATGATGAAGAGAGACAATTAACAGATAAAATAATAGCAAAATAAAAACTAATTTACTGCAAAAAAAGTTATCTTAATTTTTTTTTTTTTAATAATTTACTTTTTATTTTTTGTAATTATTTTATCTGTTTATTGTTCCTTTTGATCATCTTAAATCTTACTTATTTCGGTGCATTTAAGCATTAACCTCTATTTACATACACTAATGTCAATTCTTTACATTAAATAATTCAAATTGTTCATTACCCCTATGAAGTATATTTTTTGTTTTATTTATCATTGTATAATTTATCTTTTTTTTTTTTTAATATAGGATAAGAATAAAAATAAATAAAATAAAATAAAAAATAAAAACAATATTATAAATTATGTAATAAATAATATACTAAATATTAATACATAATATGATACAATACTATCTTATATATAATCCGCTTTGGCAATTGAAAAAAAACATTGCTTTTGCGATCAATCTCCTTAATTAAGGACTATACTCAATATATTGGCATATTCCGGCATGAATTTATAAAAAATCTTTAAACAAACTATAACGTACATAAACAAAATAATTACACAATCAATCAACAATCTGTGGTGCCATTTTCCTATTTCTCGTGATATATTCTTCACGAGGAATGGTCATTTCACTCGATCATATAATATAATTCCACTGAGTATGATTCACTTAAGCTTTGATGAATATTTCATTTTTTTACACAAAGGATTTTTCATTAAATCAGAAAATGAAGTGTGTGCTAGAATTCCCTCCTCGCGTCGATTCGCTTTCAGAGAACAATAAACCAGTTCCCTAGGGCTTTTGTTTGTTGCTGCGCGAGAAATTGCCGAATATTGGATATCGCCCAGCGCAGGAGATATGACAACCACAAAGTCGAGAAAAGCTCTTTATTAGAGGGGACGTGGTGAGGGGGGAGGGGGGAAGGTTTGGGGGGGGGGGGGGTTGAAGGTGAGGATGAAAGATGAATTGAGTTGGCCCTCAAGTAGCTTGTGGTTTTAGGTAACGAGGCGGAATCGGCTGTTCCTTCCTATCAGCTGAGCCCAGCTCTCAGATCACAATGAAACTCATTCGTATCAAATAGTCCGTCAAAACAATTTTGTAATTTATAAATAGTAAAAATCTGTTACCATATAGATACCATATAGGTAAGTTCTGATCGTCAATTGAGCCGTTTATTTTGAAAATGGGCAAAGCCAATGGAAAAATGGTTTGTTACTGCGAGATATTTGAAGGTTTGTATTTCAATAAATTTAGAAATATTGGTAATTATTAATAAATACATTTTTAATGTTTTACAGTAACAGATAATGAAGTTTATAATCCAATAGTGCTGACTGAAAAAAATATTAGTTTTGTTATAACTAAATGGACTTGCCTCACTTTCAAAATAAATTAATTATTTAGTCGTTCATATTAATTGAGATTTTTTTTTTAAATTTATCAGCCTTTTTTTTTAATAATTTAAACAAAGCACTATTCTCTATTTTTTTAAAAAACATTTATTCATTTAATAAAAATTGAAACAAAACAAAGGAAATTCTATAAGAAAATATAACTATATAAATATATAATATGTTTTCAGTTTAGAATAGTAGTAGAATCTGAACATTTTTTTTACCATAAATTCCTTACCTTTAAAAAGTTCATAACATGTTTTACCTGTAACGACCATTATCCATATTTTATTTTATTATTTTTTTTTTAATAGACGCCCTACTTTCAAAATAGTAGGGCGTCCCCAGTTTCAATCCAAACTTCTACAGCAAACCTTCCAACCCATACATCAACAAAAGTTGATACTGTTCCTAATATCCCAAGACGGGTCCAAATCCCACCTAGCACTCCTAGATATAATCCTCCATCACAGCTCCCTGAATCAAATCTTGTTCCGAATCCAGTAGACATCAATAACATCCTTTCTTCCTTCCTTTCAGAGCTAAAAGAAACGATTGCACCTCTCAATAAAGAAAAAAAAAAAAAAAAAAAAAAAAAAAAATTGGTTTAAACAGAAAACAAAACTAAACTATGAAAAATCATAACACATTACATTTACACACATGTCCATTATACTTGGACAACAAACCTATTCTGCTGACTAACAGAGTAAAATACTTAGGACTAACATCCGATCGAAGGTTGACACGGTCCCCTCAAGTCAAACAGATCCGACTAAATAAGCGATTTTTCCTCTGCTTCATAAAAGATCCTGCCTCAATATATACACTTACCCTACGCACTGGACTTGGGCATATGGTTCAGCATTTCAATTACAAACATTGCGACAAATTACACGACCTCCATGTTAGGTTATATAGATTTAGAATGGTATCATATATAACACGATATACAGACCTACCTACGCATACCCACTTCACTACAGAATATTTCTCGACAAACTTTATGACCATCCCTAAAGACTCATTCATAACATAACTACAATAAATATTTCCCGAGAATATTCACCGAATGCCTAAAAGAAGCGGAATGATGGACCTCCTTAAGTAACAAACCACCTTAAATAATGTCAGGAGGAGGTACCAATGAGTTCTGGTCGCTTTCATGTTTTACATGTCTTATTTAATTTTTCAGCACATTCATTGACTATCTTCAGTTAGTATAATTCACATGTACTGATTGATATATATATATATATATATATATATATATATATATATATATATATATATATATATATTTTTTATTATGATTATATGAGGAGTTATATATAATTAGTAATTCTAATGTTAAAATTACTAATGATAAAATCGTATTCGGTAAATTTCGTATCAGACTCAGACGCTCTGCTAATTAATAACTTGGCTGTTATAAAAAACAAGTTAATCTTGTTTATGACTAATCCTATTTTAGTTCTAACGGATAATAACTATATAAATATTGTTAATATTCAATATCAGTTATTTTGGAGCTGATTCTTCTACTACTGTTAACTCCTTTGGTAGAGTTTTTTTTTATTATGTTCTAATACTTACTTGTCAATGATGAACTTCAAACGTTAATTACATTTCTGTTTAATCTGTTTTGGGTTCATCATGAATATTTCTTCATCTCTCTACCATGCTTGGCAAATAAGTCCTAAAATTAATAATATTCACTTCAAAATATCCGATTTCAAGTAAATTAGAATTATATATTGGAAGGCTCGATGGTCGGGCGGGTTGGGGTCAGGGTCTCCACAAAATGAATGAATGAACCTTCCCACCCTAGCTCGAATATTTTGGTAACCTGAAGGATAACCCGTCCTTCCTGCTTTAATTAGAGCACATAAGAACGCTAAGCCCAATAAACAAAAAACAAACAGAATTATGTAATAAGCAATATGAGCAGAAAACTAATCTCATAGTAGGTCAAAAAAAAAAAAAAAAAAAAAAATTATAAATCGATGTTTTGTGCCGATACTAAAAAAATAAAATTCCTACAATAAAATCTGTCAAATACAATAAATGTTTGGTCCACTCAAACAGGCAATCAGGGGCCGTCGATTTGCCTCGGACGAAGCATTGAAAGAAGCGGTGCATTCCTGGCTCGCATCTCAACCCAAAACCTTCTTCCAAGAGGGCATCAGGAAACTTGAACAACGTTGGACCAAGTGCGTTGAAAAGCAAGGGGACTATGGCGAAAAATGATGTACTTGTAAGTTTCCTATTTCATTTCAATAAAATTTTATAACTATATTGCGGATAATTATTGACTTACCACTCGTAGATGACCTTGCAATAAAGTATTACTCATTAAATTTCAAAATAGAAGAGTCACTCTACACGTTTATTTTAGTGAACTAAATTTCTAAGTAATCTGAGAAAGCCTAACTAACTCAATGAGAGAACATTGATATTATGAATTTTAAACGAATTTTGAAGAGCAACATTCTTTTAATTCATCAAACTGCTTTAAGATCTAAAAAAATCTACTATCTGGTTCTTGTTGAAACAATATAAATATTTTAGGGCAACTTGGCAAAAACATACTAAAACTTTATCAGAAAAATGTATTATTTATTTCCAAGTTTTCCAGACATTTGTTAATTTGAAGAAAAAAACAACGATTGTGATGTTATTAGCATCAAACTTCTGGATTTTCAAATTCTGAAATCATTTAGGTATATTTAATTCAATAATGATTTAATTCTGAATATTTTTTGGTTTATTTAAGTCTCTTGACGAAAGATCTTCAATTTGTCTTTTTATAGAAAGTTCGGACCAGAACATCGTTCTTTTGAATTGTATAATCTATGCTTGTAGCAATAATTAACCATTTATGTACCAAGAGAAAAAGCACTTAACACCATAGTTATTTTTTCATATAATTTACTAAAACAAAATATTTATTTCATTATTGTAAACAAATTTGCACGATCATAAGAACAGCTGCCTTGGTAACTCCTTATTATGGGCTGTTTAAACTTCCATTGCCAGTGCAGTGCAGGGGACCCAGTAAATCTCGAAATGTCATAAACCAGAGACAGCTAAGCACGATAATAAAGTTGCTCTTCCTTAAAGATAAGATGTTCCCTAGGATACTCTTAGAAAAGGAGCAAGGGAAATACAGTGGAAACCACAAGTAGAAACGATAATAATGCATTTGATAGCTATTCCTTGCAAAGGGCTAATTAAAATTGTTTGACTTGGATAAGTGTTTTGACTAGGGATCTATATTTTTTTAGTGTAAGGTTTTTTTTTTTTTACATTCATAAATGTATCAATTTGATACCCTAAAGCTCTGTTAGTGTTGTTCGGATAAAAATTTAACGACAGCTTTCTGGTCAGAAATTAAATGGGAAATATTTTTTTTTATATAACGTTTGTCTCTAAAACCTACTGTTATGAGCTATATTTCTTTGAATGAAAAAAGTTACGTTAGCTTACATTTTTTAAGTGTTAGGGCTTTTATGACAAGCTCCTAGCTCTTCTGTTGGTGTTGCTCGGATCGAATATTTGACGATAGTTTCATTTTTTTATTCTTACAGATTATCTCAACATATAAAAATCAATCGAGAGTAAGCAGGTACCTAAAGCATCCTATTTAGATGTATAAAAGTATAAAATAAAATTGATAATGTTTTTTTTTTTTCAATTGACGAAGGTACTGTATTTGCTAGATTAACCATGGAAATAGAGTTTGTTATTAGGCTGTAGTACAATATTATAATTAAAAAATACATACATTAATCGGTAACGGTCGCGACATTATGCAATCTATTTCACATAATTCTTAAACTAAAAATAAAATCGATGTAACTTCTACTTTTTTTAGATTATAAAATCAAATCATTTCGGCCCCTATTGAAGTTATTATTGAGCAATAATAAATACCAAGAAAACCGGGACAAAATAATAGAACTAATAAATTGCTTTATAACACGCAAACTGAAATTAAGTATAAACATTTTACGAGGTCTTTAATTTTTCTTTTGAAAAAGTGGCTTTTATTAAACTAGGATTTAAATATTCAATTCGTTTTTCAGCTAAGGATTTAAAATTTATCTTATTATTATTATTATTTTTTTAATGTCAAGAAGTAACAATTTCATTTATAAAAACTCACTAAAAAGGACATTGTAACCACACTGCTGTAAAAATAATTTCACCGGAAGATGGAAAAATAATAATTTAACATATATTTATAATATCCTAAATTATTTACATTTTTTTTTATTCTTAATTACGCTACTTTTACTATTTCCACTTATTTATTATTTATTTGGTTGAGGAGCGGGATCGCTCAATAGATAACGCACTGAACGTCTTTTTCCGGGACCCGAGTTCGAGTCCGGCTAAAGTCAGAAAACTTTATTTCTGTTTCTTTAGCCGTGGAGACTTAGGAGTCTCGAGACATTATTTTCTTATTTTTTATTGATGGATCTTGTCTCTTATCACAAATCTGTTTGATATTCGTTATAAGGTAGCGTAGCGAATATTGCTTTACCAAAAATTAAAACCAAAAATATAACAATGACAAAAAAAAAAAAAAAATCAGTAAAAAATATGAGACTGAATCTAAACCTTCGGTGTCTTAAAAAGTGCTATGTATTCGGATATATATTATATATAATTAACAATCTATAATTAAACGTTCCGTTCTCTCTCGAGTCCCGATACGCAGTGATGCAGAAAGCTAAGATAATCAGTTAGAGAAATTTAGTAAGAGGCAACTTGTTAGTAGATTCAGGGTATTTCTAAGTAAATATTTCATAAATCTTAATATCGACTAATAATCAAAATATTAATAACTAAAAATGTGAGAGTTTGAGTTATTGTTGGTCATACTGCTTTATCTTGCTCTTAATAATGAGCCATATTGGTTTAGGAAATTGTCAGAAAAGTTATACTTTCCTCTCGAAAAACAATAAAAGTTTCCTATTTATTTGAGTCTGAATTATATAGATTCGAATGTTTAGTGGCAAACAAATACCAAGTCAGTGTGCCCAAGATATGTTGTGTTTATTAAGTAGTTCTAGTCTTGTTTGCATATTAAAAAAAAAAAAAAAAGCGTTTATAAATACTCACACTCAGACTAAGAACCCCCCCCCCCCCCCCCCCCCCCCGGGACAAAATATGTTAAGGAATAAGAAGTCACCGGTTTGTAAGCTTATAGAGTCTGAGTGAGAGCGCACAAATTTTTCGAACCTGAAACAAGCTGGCCTTTGCCAGGTCTCCTTTTTAATGGAGAAATTGAATATTTGACTCTTTAATTCACTATTGAAGTCGTATCTACTATATTATGCGCAACACCTGAAACCTACAACAGAAGAATTGAGATATGCTAAAACTATTAACAATAAATCTAAGGCCCAATTCACACAGAACGGACGTCGGGCAGATACGTGGCGCGGACTTTTGTCTCTTCCGCGTCTTTCCTATTAAACAAACGTTCCAAAGAAGTGACGCGGCGCGGGCGGTCGCCCTCCCTTTGTTTAATAGGACTAACAAACTCTCGATAAATATCGGAAAATTAGCAGAATTACAGCAAATTAAAGAAAAATTTTAAATAAATTTATACAGTTTGTTCAAAACAATTATATAGGATGTTCTCTTACCGTCGACGCTACAATAATTAAATATAAACTTCTACGAACTACCAGGAATTTTACAGTGGAATGCCTGGCGGTAAGTGCGGAGTTATATTACGTTATGAAAATAAAAGAAAAAAGCTTTGCTACATGTACATCCGATTCTGCTATGATATCTTTTCTCAAATTATATACCAAGAATTCAATCATGAGAAAATCACAAGCATATGCATCAATGATAAAGAACACGGGAGAAATCTTGGTACTTACCCGAATACTGTTCCATGTGGGTGTAAAGTGGAAGCCAACGAAGCAGTTATTTCCTCAATAGATAATAAAAAGTCTCTATACCTCTTCAGGTATTTCTTGAAACATTGTGCCAAGTATTACTTGCAATGATTATGAGAAGAAACTCATACAAATAATAAATTGAAAACTATTAAAAGCGTCATCGAGTCATGGAATACGTCCCATTGAAAAAAACAGATGAGGAAGCTATAGCTTGACTAGTAATTGAGGCCACATTGGCCTTACAAATGGCTATTTTATAATGAGAGAAGCCTCACCGCAATGTTTATCTTGCAAGAGTCAATTAACATTCTGACATATTCTCGAAGGATGCCCTCTATTCGAAACCTATTTTCAGCAGGAACGGTTGAAAAGAAAACTATAGTCAATACTTTGGGATCACAAATTTAATATCGATAAAATTATAAAATTTCTAACATACTAAGGAAAAAAAACACAGAAGACCAGATGTTAAACGCCCAAAATCAATACACCTGTCCACATATTAGATTATTTTGTCGTCTTGTTTGTTATTTTATTGTTTTTTTTTTTTTTTAATATATTACATGTATGGTAAACATCTCTGCTAAAGCCATAAATTACGGTCATTCGGGCAGGACAGGTTGATGTTCGGGGTAAATTTTTGAAAATATCGTCCTAAATGAAGAGAAGTACTGGCGGGAGATAAATATTTCAATAGACTTCCCCTCTCCCCCCCCCCTTTAGCACTCTACTCAGATTAGTGAATTATTACATACTTCTGTTGGCTTTAGTGCTGTTTAATTCGAGTTATGGCTCTCTAGTGATAGGAGCCGAAATGATACCTAACCTCCTACAGGCACCTTACCATTTAAATCAGGCTACCTCCCCCGTTCATCCTCTTTTCCAAAACTTATTCCATTGAAACAGCTTTATTCATTCCCTCTGTTGTTTTTCTTCGAGCATCTCTTCTTAATAAATAATAAATAACGTTGATTAACGGTTGCTTTAGGGTAAAAGATCCTTTGATCAATTACATGTTAATAATTTGTTGTTACTAAAATTTTTTACAAACTATAAATTATCTGATTTATAATTTATAAAATGAATTAAATTTCAAATACCTTTCAGCCCTTTTTAAAATCTCGAGAAAAGTTTCGATCTGCGAAGTTGACAGTTTCCTGTACAGTTGTAAGGCCGTTGATGAAATATGGATGTGAACGTTGGGTTTTATTCGGAAGGATAAATGGACACTAAAGATTTGTGAAAGAAAGGTTCTTAAAAAGATTTCTGGTAATTAGAAACACAAAATGAAGAATCAACTTATGACCTAAAATGTATCTAGGAAAAAAACATAATTGTTATGAAACAGGTGTGTCATTTGTTGAGCCAGTTTTTTTTTAAATATTTTAAAAAAAGTTCTTCTTTTTGAAATTAATAATTAATATAAAATTACATACCATTAAAGCAAATGGACAAACAATTTAAAGAATGCATAAAGCTCCAGACTAGCTCAGATGAGAAGGGCAAGCAGTAAATATATCAATGCATCTGTATTTACAATTAGAAAGTTTATATACATGCGAAAATAAATAATATATAGAAGCAAGAAAATATAAATACAAGAAAATAATAATAATTATATTTGCGAAGAAGACAAATGAAAAATATATAAACCAGAAAGTATTTCCAATATAATAGAGAAAGGAAGAAGGCATTCCATGCAAATGTTATAATAATAAATATTAATAAAAATAATTTTGAAAAACAGCTAACACGTTCTTAATTAAGATAGTAAGTTAAGTAGTAATTAGATTGTTGTCATTTGGTAATTTGATCTATTGCTCTTCATTTCAATACCGTTAACCTTGGTTACAAACTAGAACATGGATGGAACTAGATCAGCTGTTTGGTGAGACAACTATTGTTTCTATGATCAAAGTGGGATTATTCCAGTGGCTTTGATACATGCAAAGGATGCCGGAAGAGGTATGGGAGGCCCGCCCGGGAGGACAAAAATTGAGAAGGAAACCAAGGCAGAAGTGGTTGGACAACTTCTAGGAAAACCTAAGAAGAATAGAAGTGAGATGTAGTAAAAAGAATGGCGGAAGAGAGGCAGGGATGGTTTTATATTATTTTTGAGGGGTGTAGCGTTCAATATACTAAAACTAATATATTATTCGAAAGATTATTAAGTTATTGAATGAATAATTATTCCGCAGTTATAAACGAAGAGGGAGGTTTCAGGGTAGGGAAATTAATTGACATTAATTAGGAACTACGAGTATAAATTAAAACTCAAACCATCCATAAAACTTTTAACTTTTTTTATTATCTTTGATAATTGCTCCTATTTATAATTAATTTAATAAGGCAGTAGTAAAACTAAAAATTTTCAAGTTTTATATATCAAATCATATGAGAATATATACTGTCCTTATTCTTCATATAATTATTACATTTTTCTATATATTCTACAATTACGTTCGCAATCTTCTTCCTTTCGAAACCCGCAAATTACTAGTATCTTCCCTTATCTTCCCCCACTTCGACTACTGCTGTGCTGTGTATGGGGGTGTTTCTGGTGATCTTGAGGCCAGACTCAAAAGACTGTTTAACTGCTGCATTCGTTTTATCTTCGGGATCCCCAGAAGCACCCATGTTTCACAATTTTACGCGGAGTTACAGTGGCTCTTTCCTTCCTACCGTCGCCAGTATTTTCTGGCATCCTTTCTCTACCAAACAGTGAAATCCCAACGTCCACTTTACATTTCTCAACTCCTTCAGCTCAAATCCTCCGTTCTTACCCGCCAAACCCGTTCCCGCCCTACAGATTTGTACAGTCCTGCTCATTGCTCCGCTGCTTTCGACAGATCATTCCTAATCCGATCCTCGTCCTTATGGAACTCCATCCCTTACACCATTCGCCATTCAAACACCCTATCCGCTTTCAAATATCACTTATTTAACTACCTACTGTCCATCCAGATCCATGAAAACTGTCATTAGCCACATAGTTATATAAAATATAAAAGTTTTGTACACGAAATTTTATTTTTTTTGCACAATTGATTCACAAATTATATAATTATTTAAATTTGTAGTAAAATAAAAATATATACTTTTTTTTATATATAATGTAAAGAATCAAAATATATTTCAAAAGATTAGGTAGTTGACTAGAAATAAGTAGTGGTTTAACAAAAGAGGTTCAAACCATGCCAAACAGAAACAGAAAATATCAAAACCTTTTATTATCGAAAGAGCTGGCGATGGAAACGTGCACTGACAATAAGTGAGCTTCAGTGGATTACAACTGCCGCTCCTGTACCTGAAGCAAATAATCAAATTGATTTCAAGTAAATTGTTTGAACGGTGTATGATTAAAATGTTCAGAGATGAGTTATATTTTCGTTCACTATTGTATGCTATAAAATATATAAACGCTACTATATTAACATGTGCGGACTATAGTGATACAAAACGAAATAAGGAAAGAAATATAAAGATACACTTTCCTGACAAATTATAAATATTTTTATAATTAATAATTAATTAATCTTCTTATCTTCTCCGTGGCGCAAAATTATCGAGGTATTTTAATTATAAATAAAAAGCAATCTAAGGGAATTAATTGGATGAGTAACATTAAAAGCAATGTTTATTCACATAAAGGTTGATATATAAAACTACGTTTAGTAGTGAGCATCATTTCTTAATCTAGTATCTTACTTATATTCTGACAAGAACGACCTTAATCTAAACTTATCTTAATGAAATAAATCCTATGGCGTGGGTTCAGCGTGGTCGGTAGAAGTGATCTGTGTGATGTCATCAGGAGTTTACGAAATCTACAAGTTCTCATGGCGGTAAGAGTGAGAACCGCTAGGCAGGCCTGCTTTGAAGGACAAGATGAAAAAAGAACCCAAGATTTTTTTTTCTATTTCCTCTAGTAGTAGTATAGTATTAAACACATGCATAAATAGAACATGCATATACAGGGTGAGTACCTCTTAGTGTAAAAAGAAAAAAATGGGTGAAACTAAATAAAAAATGTATAAAAATGCCACAGATCTCTCCTGTATATTCCAATCCGTTGCTGTTATAAGAAAAATCAAAGACTTTTTTGAGGAAACTACGTTTTTTACCATAAAAGCTGTAATATCTCTTTTTAAATATTTTTCAAACTTTGACCTCATTTTCAACTTTAGCATTTAATTTTCTACAAGAGAATAGCACATGTAACCTTGAATTTTACAAACTTGGTACCTAAACAACAACTTTATCCTCGCCTAATTTAGGGAGGTTACAATGTCTTATATTACTTCAATGCTCACCGGTTTTGGAAAAAACCATCCTCAAAACTTCAAATCTCACAAAAACTTTCACATTTAATTAGCTTTCGAATGATATGTAAAAAGTAATGATTGTGTTTAGTTTTCATAGAGAACTTCACTGTAAAAACCAAAAAAACAAGGTGTTCTTATTTAGAATACAAATCAGTTACTTGTGTAAATAAACCATTATGACAATCCCTTAATGAAAACGTGCATTTAAAACATAATAAACTCTTCATTAGAATAAATAGCAAAGAAATAAAATTATTGTTTAATAGAAAATAAAGTAAAACTGTCAATACAGCGACACCCGATCCAAGGATCTTATGTTATTACATTTATTTATTTGTTATTATTATTTAGGATTTATTTTATTAGATTTTCAATGTAAGGTTTAAAACCCAATGATACTGAACATAGTAGACCTTAATTTTGCCGCCAGTTTCTGAATGCAGATTGTGTTGGAGAATACCACTTTTAGAGGTGAATTTTATAGGAAGACGAGTCTGTTTTTAAAGGGGAAAATTGGGGTCTATGTTCATTATCATGGGGTTTTAAACGTTTTTAACCTTACATTGAAAATCTAATAAAATAAATCTTAAATAATAATAATAAATAAATAAATGTAATAACATAAAATCCTTGATCAGGAGTCACTTTATTGACAGTTTTCATTTATTTTCTATTAAAAAATAATTTTTGTCTTTGCTTTTTATTCCAATAAAGAGTTTATTAAGATTAAAATGCACATTTTCATTATGGGATTGTCATAATGGTTTATTTACTCTAGTAACTGATTTGAATGCCAAATGAGAACACCATGTTTTTTCTGATTTAAAAGTGAACTTATTCATGAAATTGAAACAGAATCATTACTTTTTACATATCATTTGAAAGTTAATTAAATTTGAAAGTTTTTGTGAGAATTGAAGTTTTGAAGATGGTTTTTCACAAAAACGGTGAGCGTTGAAGTAATATAATACATTGTAACTTCCTTAAATAAGGCGAAGATCAAGCTTCTATCTAGAACACAAGTTAGTCAAATTCATGGTTACATGTTCTCTGCTCTTATAGAATAATTAATGCTAAATTCGAAAATGAGGTCAAAGTTTGAAAACTATTAAACAAAATGGAGATATTACAGATTTTATGGTAAAAAACGTAGTTTCCTCAAAAAAGTCTTTGATTTATCTTATATCAACATCGGTTTGGAATGGACAGGTGAGGTCTGCGGCATTTTTCTACATTTTTGATCTAGTTTTACCTAATTTTTTTTTACACTAAGAGGTACTCACCCTGTATATATACACCATAAGAAACAGAACGAGATGATTACCTTCTTTACCATTCCTACCAGATATTTGAAGGTATGCAATGTGGTAAGGTGATGCAAGGATCCTTAAGAAGACTTAGATTGAGATTAATGAGAGGTCAGGATATCTCTGTAACAATATTATGATTAACCTTTTAACTAACTTAATCTAACTTATTACTAAACTATGTACAGTCTTTATAATTTATTCATAATGTGATAAGATTAGTTTTTCAGCCCTTTTTATAACTATCGTCCGCACCCATGTTGGTTAGAGTTAGGGTGGGGAAGTATATATATATATATATATATACTCACTAACTCAGTAATGCAACAATTATATCGAGAAAAAAAATAAGCTATGCATTTCTCTCTACAAATAAAATAATATTCTCCTGAGAAATCTTATTATAGGTATTTATATCAGGGCTAACCCAAATATTATTGTATAACTCTATAAACAAATTTATAGCGATACTCCTGTGATAATAGTTGAAAATTTAGATAAGCTACGGAGTGCTTAATAAACTGAGTATTTCAAAAAAGTTGAGTAGAAACTCCAGTAAAAGTTTCAGAGCCAATTTAACAGCCTTAGGACAAACTCAAGGCTGCAGTCAATTTGGCTAATGTCAATTTGTGGTATTACTTCTCAATTTACATTAACTGAAAGGATAGTCGAATATGATGTACGTGTTTACACGAATGTGGGAATGTACGAATAAACACTTTGTTGATATTACCATATTTTATACCAAGAATAATAATTTAATTTAACTGATCAAAGTTTATATATAAATAAAATCGAATAATACTGATAGATATATTTGCAAAAGTACCTGATTCGATTCTTTAAACATTCATAAAAAAAATTTGTTTATAAAAATCTCAGATCCAATAATGTCCTGCAATCAGCCCTTTCCTCTCCTTTTCTTCTATTAAATTGAAGTTAGCAGGAGTACCAAAAGGCGCAGTTCTTTATATCATATTTATATAAGGCTTTACTACTCTATATCACATGCAATCATGATATTCCGTTCCGTATGATATTCTAACAGCGACATATGCAGACGAGCAAATTCAACAAGAAACCAAAATACAACTTACGCTTCACATACTACAACATTACTTGTATAAATTTGACGACCAACATAATCTCTGCAAAAACCGCATAAATTATGGCAAATCAAGACACATAAAGTTTAATCTTCGACATATAACATGTCTTAACAGCACACTTATTCCATAGACACTGTACACTACCGACCTGATATTTGACAGAAGAACATGGGGTCCACTTATCAAAACGAAACAGAAAAATATCAATCAAAGATTAAAATATTTACACTTATTTGCTCAAAACATTCAAAGCTACAAAGTGGACAGAAAATAGACACTTAACATTACTTACTGAAACCTATTTTGACATACGCATCACAGATATACGTAACAGCTAAAAAGACACATTTACAAACTCCCGATGTTTCATGCGAAAACATTCAGGACTATGATGAAAGCACATTCGTACGTAACCATCATAGCTATACACACTGACCTTCGTATGCCAACTGTTAATGAACAAATACGGACTCTCTAGAAACGACTTCAGGAAACATTACATGGACATGCCAAACACTCATAAACGACATGACCACAACTCATATTCCAAACCATACTGAAAGAAGGCTGAAGAGGTGCTGGATGAGGGAGCTCCTGAGATAAAAACAAAAAAAGAAAATCAAGTTAGAAGGAGCTGACATTAGGTTATTCTCTCCGTCAGGGCTTTTGCGCCCGGTTATTATGTATTGCATGAAATTCTCTGATTTTTCGCTTTGGTAACAGATGTAAATAGAGATTTGAAATTTTAAAAACTACTTTCTTAAAAAAAAAAAAACCTAGAAAATATCTTGTCTATCTAATTTGACACTACGATCCGCTAGCGAGTCATGGCCACCATCAAAAGCCACCGTCTAGTGGTTCTATCAAGTGGTGACGTCTTCCACTTACTCAAGCGTATTTACAAAATAACAGGTATGAGATTTAAAGTGTTTTTGTTTAAAAGTGATAAACATAAATTTCAGATTCTGGATCCTTAGAAAAAACAACATAAAATCAATTTAGAAAAAAAACTTATATTTCGTCCATAAGTTTTTTGACTAGTCTATATTTCTTAATATTAAAAGCTTTTAGGAATACATCTCTTTACGAAATGTATTTATATGACCCATAAGTGATAGAACTGGCTAAGGGTGAACTGTTGAAGAAGTGGATATATTGGAGGGATTGATTCGGTTAGATATTTGATTTAAAATAATTAATGGGGGTAGGTTTGAATGGCGTCCATTTATCATAATTCCGTTAATGGGTCGAGGTGGGGAGGGTAGTGGGAGGGGAGATGGTGGTGGGAAGAGGGAGGGGAAGGGGTTGGTGGGAGGGAGGACTAATGCGTCGAGAGCCGCCTTGAGTAATGACTCCTCCTTGGACCACCTTCCTCATCGCCTCATCCGCTTCCTCCCGCAGACATCTTATTATCTCTTCCCTTTGTTCTTCTCTCTCCGTTCTTCATCTTCTGTTTATTCGTTAATCTTGGTAGTCCTTAATCGTTTAACAAAGAACCTGTAGTTATTACAGGAAGTTTTTAGGCATGGAGGTCTTGGAACATGCACCACATTCTCAAAAGAAAAAGTTTTAATTGAGAAATTGCTATTATAAAACTTTTGGAATTCTGGATAATCATTGTGGTAGGCTCGCTAGCTCAGTGCGTAAAGAACTAGACTGGCTAGCTCTCGGGTCCGAGTTCAAGTCCGGCTGAAGGCAGAATATTTACTTTTTGTAATTTTAGACGAGGCTCGCCTTCAAGGTCGTGATACCCTCCTGTGGCACACCAAACTTCTATTAAGTGGCTACCCCTAATTGGGAGTAAAACCTTGCGGTTCGGCGTTATTTCAGCCTAAATTTCTCATTTCAAAACCGTTGGCCCAGTAACAGTATATCCTTACGTTAGTACTAATCTCAATACTCTTCATGGGTTGTTGTGGTGCAGGTTGTTATGGATAGTTACTGATAGTTATTGAAAGAAACATAAGGATTTGTGAGATAAAATAGTAAATACACTGTTCTCACCACTTACGCCGATTACACATGTATGGTATTCATGAATAATGATCCATTAATTGTCATTCAAATTTTATATCACAAAGCTTTGTGAATAGTGGCAAAATGTATTATTAAAATAAATACACATTGTCGTATTTACAAGTAGGTACTTTTCCTAAAGCCATTTAACTAATCCGATACCTACGACTCCATTTGGACAAACGACTACTTGGCACCCAAATAAAGGATTAAAACTGCTTGTAATTTTCGACTTCTCCAACTTCATCATCTTATTCATCTCCTATCCCATCCTTACAATCCAAAATCCCTAATGCTTCTTGTTATGTCACAAATAAACTTCTCCATAAAGACCTAAATGTTCCATACGCTGCTGATTAAGCCCAAACCAGATACCTATCATTTTTATAGTAAACTCCATAACCATTCGTTTCCACTATTTTCTCAGCTTGCTTCCAATTCTATTTCTTATGAACAATTCTCCGGGGCGTCTGAAAAGAATTTAGCCTCGGGACCTTCTCATATAGACTTTTATTGAAAGGCTACTATTAGATTTTTTTTTTTTTTTTTTTTTATTAATAGTTGTAAAGTATGACTAATTTTATATACATGAAATGTATTTTTACTTATGCGATGTAGTATATTATAACTTTATTACGTTTCTTCAACACTTATTTTATATCAAGTATAAATTACTTATATAACTTTGATAACGTAAATTCCGAATTACTCTTTTCTAATTTCATTGGAGAGTAGACCTTTGACCTTTAGCTCCTATGCTGTTTTAAATTAATTTTTCATGAGAAGCCGTTGTTAAATCTTACGACGCATAACTTTGCATATTAGAAGCTTTCCTTCTTAGCATTTCATTAATCAGTTTAATTATTATATGTTAATTATCGTGTTGCATGTCACATTGATGGAATTTGAATTGCAAAAATTTGTTAAGATACCGTTAGGGGAAAAAGAAGCTTATTAAAATGACACTATTGAAATAAATTAAAAAATATAGACGGAACTTGAAGGACTTCGAAATCGATCACCTAAAAATTAGATGAAAATTTCAATTAAGGCAAGTATCAGGGTTTTTTTTTTTAAATTTCTATCTAAACTATTCTTTCTCATGGAAATATTTTTGAGGAATTTCGATATGAAATAATCATTCAATTCCTTTTAGTGGCTATAAACTTATGAAAATTATAATTACAATTAAATTGTGAAATCGTTTTGTTGTGTATAGGATTGTGAACTTGCAGTTGAATACTATTAGAAGACACTTAGGATTGATGAATTACTTGCCATTTCTGTTGAAACTATATTTATTCAAAAACTAGTATCGAATGTTAAACAATCATCATAAGTGTTGTACATAACATACAAACATACAAAAAATAGCAATCAAGCGCATTTTGAAAGGGACAACTTGACAACTAGACGGAACTAAAGTTGGGCAAATTCAACAAAAAGTTGGCATACTAACGAATTCATTGAAACCAAGAACGACAAACGATAAAAAATTAAGAAACTGACATCCAAACTATCGCAACGTTTGACTGGCCATGATGGAGCAATAAAGATTTAAACCAACTGACAGGAGCATTTGTAACTGCGCCGGAAACAGTGAACAAGCCTACTACCATCTTATTTATAACTTTACAAAATTGGAAAGATACAGACAAACTGATAACCCAAGTCCTACTTAGCAGAGATCAATGGCCGCCAACAAAGAACGATCTCATAGACAAATATTTCGAGGAGTTTGATTTATTTGAGCTCAACAATTGAACAATCTATATAATTCTTCCTCCTTCTAAATGTTTTTAACTTTTTTTATTTTATTGTTTTTTATTTCCTATTTTTTTTAATATTTATTTATTAACATATAAATCTATTCGAATAATTATTGTTTACGTTTCATCCTAACTCAATGTTAATGCCTTTTTTATTCAAAAAATATATTGTGTATTATTATAAAAGAGTTTGTATAAACATTCATTTAAATAAGTGTTATTTCGAGAAATGAAACGCACATTGCAGGGCTATTCATTTCTTGCAAACATCAAAACATCAGCAATTTTGCTATTTAGGTTATATATAGACATTAATTTTACTAAAGACGTAAGACAAGTGCTGATGTTTTGAAATTTGTTTGTGTTTTTAGAACTGACTGTTTAATATTGGAAACTACTTTTCAATTAAATATAATTTCAATAGAAGTTACCAATAGTTCATTAACCCTAATTTTTATTTAAGTTGTTAAAAATAAAACAAGCAATGTAATTGTTTGCAATATTTGACATAAATTGTGACTCACAAGGGGACGTTTGGAGTTGTAACTCATAGATTTGAATGCCGATTTGTGTGTTGGTAGTAGGGACCTATAATAGTGCAAAACTAGAGTTATAGCCACCAATAAGCATTAGGAGCTGAGAAAAAAAAATAAAATATGAAAATCACATTTTATTTTTTTTCTCAGCTCTCAGTCCAGATAGAGAAATGATTCTTTCACGCTTAATTGCAGTTATGTATGTTATTGGATATAAAAATACTTCCGTTATGCTCAAGACAGCACCCAGCTTTAGGGTGCTCAAAAACTCTAAAAAAATGACAACATCCAAGAAAATCCGCTGTAAATCAGTGGAATTTTTTTTTCATGAGGTACTGACCTCAAATCTCGATTTAAAGCACCATAAAACCCATATATGTCAAATTTTATCAGAATCAAAAATTTTTGATTTTTTACCCTTTTCGAGGTTAACATTTTGAAGTTGAGATTTCATCAACATTTTCTACCGGCCATAACAACTGCTGCGTGTAACTGATTACAAAGGTAATAACATCACTATAATCAGCATACATTCATTTTTATCCATGTATATAACATTGGGATTAATCCAGATTTTAGTGGACAAAAATTGATGTGAATGAAACAATCCGAGGTCAGCTATAACTTGAGATATCTCAATAATGGGAAATCCTGCGACCTCTGGATTTTGGCTAAACTATGCAGTTTTACGGCTTCTAGATGACCTTAAAATTAAAATAATAATAGAAGTATTATTTTAAAATGTCTTATTTATATAATATAGGTGAGAAAAATTTTTAAACTAAAAACTGATAGTATTTTCAGATTCCTCGTCTCAAAAAACATGTAGAAACTAAATTTTGTCGAAATCAAAAATAAATTTTTTTTACCTTTAAAATTTCGTATGATTTTAGAAGATGCTGTCAATTTCTGAAATAAAGTAAATAATTTTTGCTATCTCACATATTTCGCCACCGATTAAAACCAAATTTTAACGTCATCTAGAAGCCGTAAAGCTGCATAGTTTAGCCCAAATCCGGAGGTCGCAGGATTTCCCATTATTGAGATATCACACAAAAAGAATAAGATTTGTTGTTTTGAAACCTTTCACATAATTCTGAACCATTTATATAGTTCATTGATTAATATCCACATTTTATTAATTAATGTGATAAATATTTGTCCTGTAATTCATCATTACCAATATTTATTGAATTAAATTTTAAAATATATTTCAATAGGTCTAAAAAAAAAATCTATATAAACTGAAACCAACAGTGTTTCATAAAGAAAAATAAAAAAGGATCAAGACGATGAATAATATTAGAGTGGTGAGTATGAAATATAAGCCGGTATCAAGTAAACACCCACCGTTCCGAGAAACAAGGGACAAAACATGCTGGTTTTTTGTATCCGTTCGTGGAAGATGACCTCTGGGATTCTGTAGATTTCGAAAGCCTAATTTATGGATACGGTTCATCTTGATTTGTGAATTTTCCATGGATATCGTCCATCTGTAAAATATAGTGAGAACTGTAGTATATAACGTACAAAATTGCGGAGGATCTGAGTTTGACGGACTATCTCGAATTACTTTTACTTGTGGGAAGACTAAAAAAACTATAAAAACTGCTGTTACACACTAGGGAAGTATAGATTTGAATTTAAATGTAGGATTTAGGAACATACCAATCGTTAAAATAGAATATATAAAATCAACTAAGTGATTGAGGCTGACATTGCCTGCTGATGTCATGTAACCTTAATTAGGTTAGTGTTATACCTGTTGGATAACCCGTTCTTCCTGCACTAGTTGGAGTACACTAGCTAAGCCCCAAGAAAAAACATTCTTTATTAAATTTTTTCGAATTTATAATTCATCATTACAAATATTTATTGAATTTAATTTTAAAATATATTTCAACAGGTCTAATAAAAAATCGATATCTATATATATAGTATTACATAGAGTATAAGGTATTTCCATATTATTGTTTGGTTAGTTCCATATTATCATTGTTCAATATATATATATATATATATATATATATATATATATATATATATATATATATATATATATATATATATATATATACTTAGCGAGTGCGAAGAATACTACGGCATTCCTACTATGATCTTGCCTCTGTCACACACCCTATGACTATGAGAACAATATAGTCTCGAAACGTCACCAAAATAGTTGATTTTATTTATTGACTGAATTTCAAGAACCTAACTAAACTTTTAATAGTAACTGTCACCAAAATAGTTGATTTTATTCTCGCGGACCAAACAGACTAAGGGAATGAACCCCGAAATATAAACCAAATATGGCGAGTCAGAATCTGATGAACCTTACGGTGCAGGGAGTAGGATCCCCAGTACCGGCGTCTGTCAGGGGCGAGAAAGCGGGCTCCGAGACGTCGTTATCAAGCAACCGCAGTGCTACAGTAGTGGCCCACTTGGCTACTGTCGCATCTAACACTTCAAGTGAAGATATTGACTGAATCTCAAAAAGCAATCCAAAAGCATGTAGAGGGGGCGGAGAATATTGATATATCCTTTGTTAAATCTATTCGCAAGGCTTATGGAGGCACTTTGACTGCAGTAGTAGTTTTGCCCACGGTTCTAGCTAGAAAAGCCATTGGAAAGGGACACATTCGAGTTGGATGGATAAACAGCCGTGTGAGGGAGAAGAAGATTTCCCCCCAAAGATGCTTTCGATGCTAGGATATGGGCACTTGGCCCACCACTGCAAGGGACCCTGACCGAACAAAAAAAAATGTTTGCGGATGTGGTGAAGAAGGGCATCAAGCCAAGGAATGCACTAGGGAGCAAAGATGTCTCCTATGTACTGAAGGAGGAAATCGCAAACACACAACTGGATATTTTATGAAAAGCGGGTAACCTAACTAAACTTTTAATAGTAACTGTCAAGAAATTTATAGAGTCAATACTGAAAAATATCTATATGAAGAATGGGATTCTATGAAGATATCAAGACAACCCACGGTCCTGAAGCAATTATAGTGATGAAGGAACTCCAGAAATCCAACAGAAAACTAGCAAGTGTGAAGAATACTAGGACATTCCAACTAAGATGAAGGGCATGATTATGAGAACAATATAGTCTCGAAACGTTGCGTCCAAAATAGTTGTACACACACACACACACACACACACACACACACACACACACACACAAACCTTGATATATATATATGTATCTGGATATTTTTAATTTCTGCCGATTTAATATTCGGAATCTTCTTAATTTTTTAGTAATTTGAATGATGATTTCTTCTTAAGTTTTTGTAATTTGGTAATCGGCACAGAATGATTTTATCACTTTAGTTTAGTATTAATATTAAATAAGCAAACATTTTCTCTCGTTCGGTACTATTTAACCTAACGTTTTAATTTGTTTTGGAAACAGTCACAAGCTAAAAAATTTCCAAAAATAACAAAAGTTATATAAATAACTTACTGTTATAACCAATTGCAATTATTAATTAATTATTTAAATAACTTACTTTTAATGTTCCACTAATTTGTTAATTTTTATAAACATAATTTTTCTTCTTTCAATCTATTATATAAAAGGACTAGCCATTTTTCGTTTGTAATCACTAACCGCGAAAAATTCTGAACCAATCTGTACCAAATTTATAGATTTATAGATCATCTTTATAGTTAAGGAAGGTTTAGCAATAATAATATATACTGATTATTGATGAGCGCTTTCTACATGAGAGGTTGCAATGCTAAAGTGTTATTTAGAGTTTGATATTGATATTAAAATTTACTTATATTCTATTAAATTGTTAAAAAAGATTTAAGTGGTTTGAAATGTGGATCCCAGTGAAATTTGAAAATGGACCGATGTGTTGTGGTTAGTTCCATTCAGTAGTAGTGTTTAGAATGCTAAAATTACTGAACCCACCTTTATCAAATTTTAACTTCATCATTTTCTTAATTCTAAGGTTTAGCCTAATACAAATTTAAATGTACAATGTTGAGTGAAATAAATGAGGTTTGTTTGCCACACTGTTATATACTTCTATGGTTAGATATTATAAATAAAATTATTTCTGCTGAATAAAAATTATTATTATATCAAAATGTATGTCGATTCGATGTTTTTTGATATTGTGTGTAAAAATAGAATTCATGGGCCTTTAGTTGCAAGCAATAATAATGCGGTTCATTATCTGCAAGAGCTTTTTTATAGTCTCTGTCCATCTAGATTACCAATTTATGGATTAAAATTAAAATTGGATGTTCATATGTGCTTTAACATCTTATCTTCAAACACCTAATAAGTGGAATTTTAACAAGGATAAAAGTTACTGCTATGCGTGAAAATATCATTCAAGAAATAATAGTTAATTGCATACTTCAATTCAAGATTTTTATCAATAAACAAATAAAACTTCAATTATCAGTTAAAATAATCTGAGTTCTTTACTTAAGAGAGCAGGCGAAGCGGCGACTGGGAATGCTAATAATCTATAAAATGATATAAGTGTACATAAAACTTGGTAAAAGATAAGTGGACCACGATGGAGAACAGTGTACTTAATTAAGAGCATATCTTGATCTTACAATAACATATTTTATTTTTTATTCCAACATAGAAGTTAATGACATAAAATCATCTTATATTAGGTTGTGTTCGTAGAATCTTTCGTTTCATGTTTTAGTTATTGTTTAGTAAAAGCCTATGAAAAAATTTACATCTCTATTTTGTGTTATCGTTTTATTATCTGGAATGTAAACTAGATTACTAGATATAGCAGATCTAATAGTAGACAATGCTCAGGCCCCGATGGTGAAAACCGTGTGGTGTGAAGTTATATTTCCAAGCTATCAGCATACTAGCCTGTTCTTTTTAGTTCTCATATCGTTTGTCAACAGCGCAAATGGAGCTGTCGGGAGGAGTCGAGCTAGCAAGATTAAAAAATGATCCAAAGCACCGATATTTTGCTGTTTTTGAGGTTGTAAATTGTGTTCCAGTCTATTATAAGACTTGATCTTTTATTCTTAAGAATGTTGAACAGTAATTTCTTTATTGCTATTCTATATCTTTATTTTTTGGTGGTACACATTTGTTTAAAAGTCCAAATAATCTAATATCTATAATAAATATTTAGTGCAATAAAATATTAATTAGAAAGATGTCGGTCTATATACATTTAAGACGAAGGATAGGATCTTGAGGTAACATGAATGAAAAAAAAGTCTGTGCAAGTGGGTATATATATCATACTTCAAGAAAATTGTTGTATTTCATTTTATGGTGAATTTTAAAAGTAGTATATTTAGTTGGTTTATTACACAGGGTGAGTAATTCTTAGTATAAAAAAAAAAATAAATAAATAAAAAAGGGTAAAACTCGATAAAAAATAAAAAAACGTGTCGCAGATCTTACCTTTTTATTACAATCCTTTGCAGACATACGATAATTCAAAGACTTTTTTGAGGAAATCAAGTTTTTTGCTATAAAAACTGTAATATCTCCACTTAAACATTTTTACCACATTTTTGGTTTTAGCATTAAATTTCCTATAAAAGCAGAGTAAATGTAAACTTGAATTTTACAAACCTCGGACCTAAAAAACAGCTTGGTATTCACCTTTAGGGAAGTCTTATAATACTTCAATCCTCATCGTTTAAAAAAAAAAAAAACTATAACTATCCAAAAAACTGCAAATCTCACAAAAACTTGCAAATTTAACCAGCTTTCGTATGGTATGATCATTAAAATAATGATTCCGTATCGATTTCATGGAGAAATTTACGTTAAAAACCGGAAAATCATGGTGTTTTAATTTGGCATACAAATCAGTTACTTGTGTTAATAAGAAATTATGATAATCGCTTAATGGAAATATGCATTTTAAACATAATAAACTCTTCAATGGAATAAAAAGCAAAGAAAAAAATTATTTTTTAAAAGAAAATAAAGGAAAAACTGTCAATGAAGCGACACTAGATCAAAGAATTTTATGTTATTACATATATTTAATTATTATTATTATTTAGGATTTACTTTAAACGATTTTCAATGTAAGGTTTAAAACCCAATGATAATGAACAAAGACCGTTGGGTTCTGAATGCAGATGATATTGAAGAATACTACATTATGAAGTGAATTTTATAAACAGTGAGTCTGATTTTATAGAGGAAGGCATTTCTACCAATCTATGTGGAGTATTGTTGGTTTATTCATTTTTGTACTATCACAATACTAGATCCAGTAATTGTAATTCCTACTCGACTTCCTTCCATGTTAGTCCAGGCAACGAAGGAAAATTTGAGGAATTAATTCGTGTAGAAGCCAATTTTGGCACAGTTGTAGGGAAAGGTGTCCTTAACAACATAATAAAAGTACTGGTGGGTGGGGGTGGAGCTAAGGTTGGGGGGGCGGT
This sequence comes from Euschistus heros, assembly GCA_003667255.2. Lineage (NCBI taxonomy): Eukaryota > Metazoa > Arthropoda > Insecta > Hemiptera > Pentatomidae > Euschistus > Euschistus heros. Next base: position 226,196 of record RCWM02000466.1, on the reverse strand, counting down.
CTAAAGGTCGTTTTTTCAGTTTTTCGTTAATAATATTTACTCGAAGGCTCTTGCCATTAGTGAAAAAGTGCTAATGTACTAAATTAATTAACATAAATTTTTTTAAAAAAGATTCTATACATTTTTTTGCTGGGATAAATGATTAAGGAGATATCGTGGTGAGAATAAGGAAAATTAAAAAAAGAAAACTTTTATTGTTAAAAATTATATGTTTATTGTTAAAATTGAAATGTTTATTGTTATTGATTAAATGGTTGTTGCTAAAAATAAAATGTTTGTTGTTAAAGATAATATGTATATTATGGTACACGGTAATTAGCATTCGAACCTTGAAATCGAACCAAAGATAAAAAGGTCTGACTACTGGAAATTGTTCACTAACCTTAGCTCTAAATGTGATAAAAAGATTCCTCGAACCAGTATCGGGTTTGGACAGGGGAGGGGGGAAAGTTATGAAAATGGTATGTTTTTAGCAGTTTTATCTAACTGTGTACATAACTAAGGAACCGTTACTTTCAGCAAATTTTGTGTTCTATACATTATTAAAGCTAAGCAAATTTGCAATAAATTTAATTCTATTTACTTTTTGCTCAGATCAATAGTTTTAAAACTGTGGAGGACAAAAATAGGCTTGCGGTAAGTCGCACTTTTCCCCGAACACAGGTTTTTCGGAACTCTTTTTGTAATAACTCCAAAACTATTTTTTCGTTCTAAATTTTTTTTTCTCTCTGAAACCTGGTTAAATTTTTTATCAGACTCTATGTATGAAGTTTTTATCAAGTCCCGTGAAACAAACATTTATGCCAGCACGCTAAGAACCCCGTACTATTGTGAAATCCTTATTTTTTCGGAACATTTCTCGTTATAATTACAAAAATATTTGTCCGAACTGGAATTTCATTTTTACATCGCAAAGCAGGTTAAATTTGCTATCAGATCTCATATATCAAATTTTGATTAACTTTCGTGTAATACCCTTGCCAACACGCTACAAACTGCGAACGTTTATAAAACCCACGTTTTTGGCTCATTTTCTCTATAACTCTTTAACAATGTGTTTGATCCTAAATTTCTTTTTTCCATCTCAAAACTACTTAATTTATCTATCGGGTCCTCTGTATGAAATCATGATTAAATTTCGTTTAATATCCATACTATCACGCTAAATGGGTAAGTTTTAGAAAAACATGACATTTCTGATATGCTCGGTGGGCTAGCGTGGGTATTTTACGGAATTTAATCAAAGTTTGATATAAAGAATCTTTAAGTAAATTTAATCAGCTTTAAGATTTAGAAACGAAATTCAGTATCGAACAAATTGTTCTCGAGTTATAACGAAAAATGTGCCAAAACAAATTTATTTCACAACAGTACGCATAATATAGTGTGGTGGAATGGATGTTTCACGGAATATAATTGAAATTTTATGTACAGGATCCGATAGAAAATGTAACCAGCATTAAGATGGAAGAAACAAATTTAGGATCAGAAAAATAGTTTTGGAGTTATATCCAAAAGAGTACCGACAAAGGTATTTCCTCGGAAAAGTGCGACTTACCCAATTTTTCGTCCTTCACAGTTCTAAAACTATTAATCAGAGCAAAATAATTAATAGAAACAAATTTATTGCAAATTAGCTTAGCGTTAATAATGTATAGAAAACGATATGTGCTGAAAGTAACGGTTCCCGAGTTATTCTATCTAACTGCTAAAAACATGCAATTTTCAACACTTTTCCCCCTCCCCTGTCCAAGCCCGATGTTAGTTCGAGAAAACCTTTTTACCACATTTAGTGCTAAGATTGGTGAAAATTTTCCAGTAGTCAGATCTTTTTATTTTTTGTTCGATTTCAAGGTTCGAATGCTAATTACCCTGTTCTATAACAAACATATTAGCTTTAACAACAAATATTTTATTTTTAGCACTAACCATTAATTATTAATAATAAACTTTTCATTTATAACAATAAGCATTTCAATTTTAACAACAAACATACAATTTTTAACAATAAAAACATTTTTTTATTTTTTTTTATCCTTATTCTTTATTCCCTATCTCCTTAAGCATTGATCCCAGCAAAACAATTTATAGAATCTTTTTTTTTTTTTTTTTTAATTTATGTTAATTAATTTAGTACATTTAATGGCAAGATTAATTAATTAAAAACTGGGAAAAAAACGACCTTTATAGCGCCCCCCTCCCCCCAGTACTTTTAGTATGTTGTTCAGGACACTTCCCCCTACAACTGTGCCAAAATTGGCTTCTACACGAACTATGTCCGTTATTTGGCCTTTTTTGGTCTTCGTTGTCTGGACTATGTTCTATACAGTAACATTATAGCGATCATTCATTGTTGAAAAATCTCATATTTTTAACTCAACCACGATATGCCACTTTTTTTGTCCCAGCATTTTTAATTATTGTCTCTTTCTTCACATATGGTAAGATAATATTTAAAAATTATGGATTTTGAGGAATGGAAAATTAATGTTCTATTGCTTTAATTTATAATTTATTTTCTATGAGATCGTCATAAGTAGGTCAAACATGTTATGAAAATTAGATTCTGTTTTTTAAAGATTACAAGAACGTAAAATTTACTAGGTATATTTCGGCGCGATAATTAATTGATATTTAAATGATGGTAGTTATTTAGGATTTAGTCAATTAAACATGGTTATTTTTTATAAGATTGTCATTGACTTGTTTAAATTGACTATCATTTATATTATTTTTGGGTGGAATCTGAATTTATTATTTACTAGGACTCCCCCCCCCCCACGTCGTAGCTTCGGCCGTTCTTACAAATAAAGAACTAAGATTATTTTAACTAATATTTGAATTTTACTTGTTTACCGACAAAAATCTTGTATTGAATTATGGAATTTAGCATTATTTCTTAAATGATATTTTCAGGCATAGCAGTAATTTTTAACATTCATTGTAATTCTCTAAAGCTTCATTGAATAGGTGTTTGAAGAGTGCAAAAAAGGATTAATAGATATCTAATTTCGCAGAAATAATTTTATTGGTTTCATTAGGTTGGATTTAAATTTCTAACCATAAAAGTATATGACACTGTTACCTTGTTTCTGACACTCTAGACTATACATTTTAATTAATATTATAGTAAAATTTATTATAAAACTATAAAAATGTTGTAGTTAAAATTTGGGTTTATTAGTTTTACCATTTCAAACTCATTGTCATTCGCGAAATGGACACAAATCGGTCGATTTTTAAACTGAGCTGGTATCCACATGTCGTTCTATATATTTATAGATTTTTTAACTACAATTGTATTGAAAATAAGTAAATTTTATCATATTTCTACCTCAATATAATACCGTGGCTTTGTAACCACTCTCGAATAATCGCCAGCAATCGGTCGATTATTAAACATACCACATATTTATCGCTTTTTTATGACAATATAATTTAAAATCTTTAAATTTTATTATTGCTAAACCTATCTAGAACTATAAAGATAATGTTGCTACAATTTGGTGCAGATTGGTTCAGTAGTTTTCGCGGTTAGTGATCACAAACGAAATATGGCTTGTCCTTTTATATAATAGTATACATTTATTTTGTGCGTCCTTTACTTGAATTTCGAATATTCCCCTTTTATTATTTTCTGTGATTTTAATTTTAAATTTAAATACCCAAACCAGGTACCTGTCTTTTCATAGTAAACTCCATATTCACTTCAATCCACTAGTCACCCAACTCGCTTCCCATTCGAATCCCGATTACTCTTCGAGAAGTCTGAAAAGAAGATGGTTATAGAACCTTCTAATATAGAACTATTATTGGATAAATGCTTTAAATTGATTATAATTATACTAGTTTTGCCTAAGAATTGATATTTTTTAATAGCAATTTTGTAGGTAACATTTCTTTAATTTAGCCTTCATCAGCTGAGCCTAACAGATATATTCTAAGCGTAGAGAACCAGTTTTGAAGTTGATGTATCCTGAGATGTTGGCGAACTAGGGTAACACAACAGGGTGCGTGCAGGGCAAGGAATCAATGGGAGGGAGGTGCAGTGGAGGGGAAAAAATCTCTTGATGATAGTTGTACCGCAACCCCGGGCTGCGGATCGCTAAATCATCTTACCTATTTCTTTAATATTATTTATCTACAGAAAAAAAACATGCAACATGGCACAGCAGGGTATAACTTCACTGTGTTTTAAATAGGCACGCAAATGGTGTAATTAATAAAAATAGATTACCCAGGCTTTTGTTGCGTTTGATTATGAATAACGATCACTTACCGTGTCTGCTTTGAGTATATTAAAGTGGACCTAAATATAAAACTTCTCTGTATATTAATATTAACCAGACATTATATTGATAATATAATATAACAATTAATAATAATAATTAATTGTTGTAATAATTAATTAATAATTTATTAGTTTATCTGAACCTAAATGATGTATGATCCTCTAGGTTTAGTTATAGCTTTATTTATCTATTAATTTATTTTTGTGTATCGTGTTTATAGACAACATCTTCTTGTTTTGAATTAAGTATTAAATAAGATTAAACATCAGCTCTCCTTTTGGGAATTTTTGAGCCTCTTATTGATTGTTTTAGAGCACTATTTTTAGTTCCTGAATGAAAACAGGGTTTATTTCAGTGAGGTGTTGGCCACAATTGCTAATATGTGCTCCACTTATAGTGGAGCGTGACATCTTGAGAAAGTAGGCTGTGTATGGAGTATATGATGATAGGTGAGCCAACTGTTTCCGATCCGCAGGCTAGTTATCACCAGTTCTCCCTCCTGGTGCCGCTTAGCGTTTGTGGCTAATCAACCATTAGCTCGTGGCCAGGGTTTAGCACAAGGATAGATTTTTTTGAGTTCGTTTTGTCCCTTGTACCTTGGCCCAATAATTACTACATGCCTCCGTGCACTAATGTATGATATACCTTTGGTGGTCACTGAGGAACCACCAATCTTGGAAATTTTTCAAGAAAGCTCTATACCTAAGTATTATGAAAAAATAATAATGTTTGGGTGTTAGAGAAAGTCTCCTTTTGTTGAATAAATGTCACACACAATCTGTTTGAAGTTTGCTGAAGTGTAATTAGCTATAGGGATGTTAATGAACCAATTCATACAATTATTGCTTGATACACAAGCTATAAAATAAAATTAAAAAAAAAAAAATGTAGGATACGATCATACTCTATATTTAACATAGTGTAAATGAACTCAACCTGAGAAATCCCAAACCAGTATTGCTTCTTCAGATGTGCTGTTGGTATCAAAAGCATTGTGAGCTGAGTGATAGGTGCTTGAGGAAATAATCTACTCATTGTCAAAACTCCAAAATCAGAAAAGGAAAATCTCGAATTTGTTAGTGAAATCGTATAATACAAAACAAAAGAATATATTTAAAGATACAGATATACGTATATAATTTATTTATATATTTAGCTTTTACATCTTATCAGCTTTTATAAGTTTTACATAGTACCTCACCAACTGTTTGGAAAGAAGATGGGTATCTGTTGAAATTTATTTAAAATGCTATTAATGAGTAGTTTCATTATAAGACATGAACATGTCATTATATACAGTTTATTAATCTAGATTTCAATAATTGAATATTTAAGAAATAATTCTTTTTAAAATTTATAGATTTATTGATTAAAGAAAACAATTTTGGCAACCCCATTGATGATTGAAAATAGGAGTGTGTCAAACGAAGCAAATAATATTTTAAAAATTTTTAAGGCTTCGTAATTCCGTAAGGCTACATGTTATTGCACAAAATTAAAAAAAAAAGAAATATTTTTAATAATCAGGCTAATATGGTTTCCGTGCAGGAAAGCATTGGGAACTCGCATTCTCTCACGTATAGGTAATTACGAGCACTCGGATGTAATGAAATCCCTAAAATTTACTGAAAAATAATGATAATATAAGGAAGCTAGTCTACAGCCTTTAAGAATCGATTCCTCATAAATGTATATGTTTCTAAAATCATTAAATATCGTATTAAAATCAGTATTATAATAATATTAGCCTTTTGTTTGTTTATTTTTTTAATTCGTTTAACGTCACTTTATGCTGCTATGGCTAATCGGACGATGCTACAGTGGGATTCCTAAATTTTTCCTATCCAGGTATAATTAGGATAGGGATTTTTAACGAGTATCTGACATCGCACAGGCTCGGGACCCCCATTTTACGTCCCTTCTGAAGGACGGCATAGCTAAGGATTTTTTACTCCCTTTAACAAATCCTAAAATCATCTGCCGGGCTGTGAACCCGCGATCTTGGGTTTAGTAGGTTGCTATGCTAACCACTACACCACAAGTGACCCCATAATAGCCTTTAATTATGTTCATAACTCATCAAATAAACCTTATAACTTAAAAAACCGTTAAAACAGCAATTCTTAAGGACGAAAAAGCTAATTCTAATTGTGGATGGAGAGAGTGGCCAAAAGTGTCCTTCGGCCTCAAAAAATCGTAAGATCCTGGCAGATCTATAAAACAGTGTCCTCATAGCATCTTAAAACAGCAATCCTTAAGGACGAAAAAGCTAATTCTAATTGTTAATGGAGAGAGTGGCCAAGGATGTCCTTTGGCCTCAAAAAACCGTAAGATCCTGGCAGATCTGTAAAACAGTGTCCTTAAAAACCGTTAAAACAGCAATCCTTAAGGACGAAAAAGCTAATTCTAATTGTGGATGGAGAGAGTGGCCAAGAGTGTCCTTCGGCCTCAAAAAATCGTAAGATCCTGCCAGATCTGACGTTTTTTCGAGGTCGAAGGACATCCTTGGCCACTCTCTCCATCCACCACCATAGGATATTAATTCAAATAAATACTATAAAAAATAAAAATATAACATATTTATAAATAAGTCCACAGTTATTATCATATTTACAAACAAAATTCTTCTGTGAGTTTGGATATGGGCCTTTCCCCAGGGAGTATAGGTCTGGACTTTCACAGGTGACCAGCCTACTGGAAACCCGTAGCGACAAAACGAGTACTGAATTTCAGCTCAATGGCAGGTATTGAAAATTAGTAACTACTCTGTAATTGTAACTTTAATAATATGGTTAGGGACAAAAAAGCCAAGACTGAGGGTACAACCCACCCAGGTATTAGAAGATTTATTTACGAGTCTGTTTAATATAAAATGGGTATATACTTAGAAATATCCAAAAATTATGGCATCAGTTATGTTTTTAACTGTCTAGTTTTCTCTATTTCAGCTCTAAGCTGAATACTAAAGACATCTTCGTTGGTTTCATCATCCCAATAGTTTTCCCAAACATTTATATCAGCATTATCTTCATCTTTACCAGTTCAATTATCAGCTGGAAATCCCACACACCTATATGGCCTGTATTATTACACTATGCGTATATTCACTTATTGTTACTCTAATAACAGGTGTAAATACAAATTTGAAAAGGAAAAAAAAATTCATGAATAATTATTGTTTTTTAAATATATTTGGTTTGCGTAACGGCAATATCGGGGACCAATTTTTTCTTTTTATCGGTATCGGGATCGAGAATTTAAAAGGTTTGTTACTGGCTCATTATTAACTTAGATAAATAACTGTATTATTTCTAACCGATCTTTAAGCTATATTTTCTCATCAAATTTGCTTCTGTAACTTAGTCCTTCCTATATTCGAACTTTGGCTTACAATTTTGAGGCATTTTTTATTATATGGGCAGATAACAGATTTGACCTATAGCACGCTGAAGGATGTTTAGAGACAAGACCATGTCAAGCTAGAGATACTTGCGTCGGAGAGCAACAAGCAAAGAAAACACGCAGCCTATCGATCAGCGATTTAAGTAATACTATTTATGATACTACTAATAAGGACAGGTTATCCCACAGGTTACCAACCAATTCTAGCCAGGGTGGGAAGGTCAAAATTCATATTGTGGCTTCACCAAGAAATAACATTTAACCCGACTTTGTGGTATTAGATCCTACCATTTTCTGTATTCAGAGCGCTGAAAGATTCCATGTAATTGATTTATATTCTTAGATTTTCGGAGGCGCGGCAGCTCAGTGGGTAAGGCGCTTGACTACCATGGTCCTGGGCTCGAGTTCGAGTCCGAGTGAATGCAGAAAATTTATTTTATGTTGTTTCAGCCGTGGCTCGGCTTCGGGGTTGGAAAACCCCCCTGGGGCACACCCAGCCTCGCTTAAGTAGGCACCCTTAGTCGGGGAAAAAATCTGGCGGTTGAGAAAGCGTACTGGCCAAATCTCTTCCTTTCACAACCGTTGGTTTAGAAACTGTACAACTTTATCTAAGTACTTAACCAAAGGCTCTTTATGGGTTGTAAATGAAACAACCCCTGTTGTAAAATAAATTACTGTTAATTGGTAACACAATTCCTCCGAGAGATGAGTTATGATTAAAAGCTTATAAACACCACTGACTCACCTGAGTGGAATGCGTCGATGCGGGTTTTATAATAATTCTCAAAGAGCATTTATTTATCGATTAATTTTTTATTGGCAATTTTTTTTAGGTCTTTAGAAAATTAGAAAATAAAGTTTATAAAAATGCGGATATTTAAGAGGCATCAGCAGACTCCATGTCTATTTCAGTAATCTGAATCCGCACCACGTAGAGATGCCCCAGTGACAAATTACTGCGCCAGCCCAACACGAACAAAAGCCTAATTTTTTTCCGCATTCGTTCAGGTCATAAATCTCATTCTAATTATATTCCAATAATAAATCATTTATTATATGATATAATACAGATTTGATTAAAAATAACGAGAAACAGGTGATATAGATTAATAATTAATTAACTATAATTTTATCTTGGTATATTTAATTCATAACTAATACTAACCTAACAAGCTCTCACATTCAACACCCACAAAAAAAAACACAAAGGCAACATCATTAAAAAAAATCAAAACATTACAGCGTATAACAAATCAAATGCATAAAACGATTTAGCATCTTAGCAAGACTTGCGAATAAATTTAAGTTAGTTAGCTATTTTGTCTTAACATAAAAACTTGTTAAATTTTAATGATGTTATCAGTAAATAACCGTAACGCAACCCAGACTCTCTAATCCCACATCAAAAACCTTCAAAAATGTTTAATTAAAATAAATCCCATCGAAAAACCTTTACCCTTCGTCGTAAACTTACAACGTTCTGTCCTACAGTATCCTTTAGTGATGATGATGATGGTTATTGATTAGAGTCATCGTTCGTCTCCTCTCCAGTTTAGTTCGGTGGCCCTGAAGAAGGCCTGCAAGGCAGGTCGAAACGTTGGCACGCCTTAAAGTATTTCTATTTAGACGGGGTGTTCCTCTTTGACTGCATACCTGATTATCTTCTTCATCCTTTAGTGATATTCCTCTAATCCCTGTTGAACAGATCCGCTACCTGGGACTCCATTTTGACAGACGTCTCACTTGGAATCCACATACAAGACTAAAACGATAAGAAACGGCCCGTCGTTGTAGAATACTCAACCATTTACTAGACACACATTCAAAGCTTCCAATAAATTACAAAAGACTCACATACATAACAGTAATTAGACCAATTTGGACATACGGAGTTGAGCTTGGGGGCTCCACTAAACCATCCAATTCATCTCGCATCCAATCATTGCAATCCAAAATCCTTAGAAAAATCCTAAATGCTCCTTACTTCGTCACAAACAAACCCATCCATAAAGATCTTAATATACCTTACGTTTCTGACTGAGCTCAAACCAGATATCTATCCTTTCATAGCAAACTCCACAACCATTCAAATCCATTAGTGTCACAACTTGCTTCTCAATCCATTCCAGATAAACCTCTGAGGCGCCTGAAAAGAAGATGGCCTCGAGACCTTCTAATATAGTAACTCATTATATAGAACTTAATGTTCCATATGCTGCTGATTTAGCACACACCAGACACCAATCCTTTCATAGTAAACTGCACTCTTACTCGAATCCATTAGTTTTTTAACTTACATGACACTCAATTCTATATTTATTTTGTAGATGATGTTAATGATAAGAGTATCATACCTAGACGATTGGTCTATCATTTGTATCTTTATATTATTATTATTGATGTGCTACCAGTGGGTAGTTCCTTCAAAAGCCATTATCATTTTTTTTTTTTTTTTAATGTACCGTTGTAAATTGCGATAAATAGATAATAAAAAAATATATTATTATTATATTCTTCTAGGACAAATTGTTGTTGGATAAAACATTTTTTTCTTCTTTAATTTACTCATTTCTGTACACATAGACTAGAGGATACTAAGTACAGAATGATTTTTGTGAAATATGTTTTTCACATTCCCCTTAATTATCATAGACGAAGGATTAGTTGGGCGAGTTGTCTTTATAAATAATTGGCATAGTTACTAAGCGATAATTTTTTGACAATCTCTTTTTCTAATCAGAATTCATAATGCCTTGATTATGATTTTTCTTCTCTCTCTGTAAAAAGGTTAATATAATAACCTTTCAGCAATGAACAGTTTCAATAGACAGATAACACTGAATATAAGAACAAAACATCACTAGAGATGTTTTTATAGTCTTAATACCAATCTAGTTCCCTTTTCTTCTTTACAGTAAAGACTTCTTTACAGCAAGTGAATCAATGCCAATTGAGATTGGATCCCGTTGATTTCTTTAAAGAATTCTATCCTACTGTAAGAGCCTGTCGTGCCAACGACCTATGAAGAAAGAAAATGTTTGTCAAAGCTTGTACTGTAATTAGGAACACGCACAGCCGACCTAAATAGAACACTTAAATGTTCCTAACACCAGTATACATAATACTTACTCCTAACTTCTTTCACCTCGTCTACACGACCTCGTGTATCATATATCACAAATTATGTTCGTATGTGAAATTAAATCATTAACCACATTCACTCCTTCAGAAGTTAAAATTTGCTTATCAGTGTTATTGGTCTTTTATTTTTTTTAGATATTTTGTTGGAATAGATATTACAATCTGCCCCAGTGAAGGGCAATAGGCAATAGTGATAATAATGTGGTCGTTCATACAATATGTACAAACACACACACACATACAATAAATAATCATAAAAGATAAAATAAAAATAAAAATGATCACAGTCATCAAAAATAAAATGAGATTAAGCAACAAAAATTAAGCTACATTCATACTATATATACAATACAGACACACTCAGCCTGGAAAACCCCGAATCAAGCGTGTATACCAATTATTGGGAGTCAAGACCAGAAATGAAGAAATCACAGCGCTGCTCTTTCAGCTAGGTTTTAATAACCAGTGAAGGCTAAGTGAGAGTGCTATGGCCACTGATGCTCAGGACCTAAGTAAGAATGCTGGTCATTACCAGGACTCCAACATAATTTTATATTACAAAAGATCTAGGAGCCAATACCGTTTCAACCTACCAGGAGGATTGTAGGAATGGTTAAAACTGGATAGAGATTGTGCGAGAAAATTAGGATAGTTGGATTTTTTTTAGGGAAATTCGAGAATTTTGAAGGAATGAGATCAAGGACAATAGTTATTTTTAGGTCATTATGTAAGGTTTTGTTAGTAACATTATATATGTATTTGTTTGGAGGACTTTGGATTGGAAAGATTGGATGCGTTTGATATTGGATTGTCTGATGTCCCCTAAAAATCAAAATAGGTTTTATGATTGCTTTGTAAATGAAGAGTTTGTTATCGACTGAAAGATGTGAATCAATGTCTAGTAAACTATTGTTTTAATAATTTAAGTACGATTATATTGATGTATTGGCATTTTGAAATAGAAATGAGCAGAATAACAAGGAATGAGGTCAATGGTGAATTCCTACGATGTGGATTTTGGTTGATTTATCAAATTGTGGAATCGAAACTGGGATGGACAGAAGAAGTAGCTATGATACCTGAAACGGGTGTAAAAAAAATTGATAATAGAAACTAACCAAAAAAAAAAAACGATCTAATAATGTTTCCAGTAATTAAATATTACTCTATTTTTCCTCTTAAACTCTTCGTTTTAAAATTCCTTTGCAAAACTAACCATTTTTAAAATTTCAAAATCGTTACAAAATAATTAATTGAGTAGGAACAGTACACTCTTACCTTAGTGAATCCGAGATATTTGGATTTCTTTCTTTTTCAAATAATAAATAAATACTAAAGTATTAATATTTTTACAATTGTTCGAAAATTATTACCATATTTTAGAGATGTAGTTACGTGTTTACCAGGCATTCTGATGATCGGGGACCTACAGCTATTTTACTAAACTAGTTAAAAAGAAATTGGCTGCCTTTAGATCCAAATCCTACAACTCCTACCTTTCTCCCTCTCAACCTCTGACAACGCCCTCTGGAATGTTACCAAAAAAAATCCTTAAATATCACCATATATTCCACCCTCTCCGATGGGAAGATGGATCCTAGGCTACCTTAGATGACCACAGAGTAGAAGAATTTGCCGAGCACCTGTCTAGCACTTTTATTCCCCATTTCGAACAAATCCCCTTCCCAAACCGCTAAAGTTCATGAATTCCTCACTGCACCAAACTAACCCTACATAATGACCTATATATATGTTTTGTTCTTGGCCTCATTCCTTCAAAATTTTCTTAATAAACATCATCCAATTCTTTAGCTCAATCTCTATCCAGTTTTAACCTTCCCTGAAATCCTCCCAGCAGTGTGAAACGGTAATGATCCCGAAATCTCTTATAATATAAAATTATGTTGGAGTCTTTGTAATGACCAGCTTCTTACCTCAGATCCTGAGCATCTGTGGCTATAGAGAGAGCTCCCACCCACCCTCCACTGGATACTACTAGTGCTGCAGCAGAGGGAGTAGCGCTGGGATCTCTTCGGGTGTGGCCTTGACTCCCAATAAGTTGGGAACAGGCTCGATTCGGGGTTCTCCAGGCTGAGTGTGTCTGTAGTGTATATATAGTATGATTTTATTATAATTTTAATTTTTGTTACTAAATTTTAATTATTATTTCATCTATTTAATAATTGTAAAATCAGTATTAGTTTTATTTGTATAATAATTTTTTTTTTTATTTTTATCTTTTATTATTTTAATTTTTGTTTGTGTGTGTTTGTTTGTGTGCGCGCGCGTTGTATTTTTATATTTGGTAAGAATGAATACATCATTATCTCAGTACCTATTGCCCTTCACTCAAGTAAGTTTTACATTTATTCTAATAAAAGTTGTTTTTTCGAGAGAAAAAAAAGTTATAAATAACTTCGTGACATTTTTATACAACGTTACTAATTGATTTCAAATTGATGTGTGAAACTTTCACGTTCTTTCCAGAAGTAATTACGAAGTAAGTGCGAACAAACTGTTACGATGCGAACACATATTAATTCGGTAAGAGTCCTTGAAGTGGCTAACAAAGTTAAGGTACTTGGTCGACAATTTAGCTCCATACAGAAGAATGAAATACGCCGAGTCTACTTCCCCACTCAGGCTTCATGAATTCTTACTACGTTTAGGATAAAGGTGATTAGGTTCTTCAACTTGTTTAAACAATTAGCTTTGCTTCGGAGTTCTTGCATTCTAGATGGAATTAGCATTCGTTATTCACTCGTTTTACCACCTACCTCCTTTCATCAAGATTTTCTTTGTTAATGACTTATTGATGAAGTATTGAATTATTTGTTGAGGGGCTTGATCTGGCTAATTTGTCTTTTATTGCATTTCCCCAACCCCTGGCGGCTACCTTCACTAAGAGGTTTTATCCGCATCACATTGAAGTTTCACTATCTATAGAAAACAAATTAACTGCCGATTTTTTATAGTTAATTCATATTCATGGTGCATGAAAAAAAAATGAATTCAACTATACCAATCATTTACTCCTCAATAAACCTTTCTCATTTATTTTTCTTAATGATTACAAGTTTCGGGATCACTTTCTGATCATGAGACTGCAACTTAACAATGATCCTTTTTTTAAATACATTCTCTCTCCCTTATCAACATATTCTTATATATTAATTCAATATACCTTTTTTCATTACAGAGTATACACCAATTCAAATCATTCAAAACTACTATATTTTAATCTTCCCTGCTTTTAGGGTCTTATGGTCTATTTTTATCTCTATTTCGTTATTACATCTTTTTCTATTAATTTGAACAAAGATTTGATTTGGAAAATTGGAAAATACTAAATTATGAGAAAAACACTCATAACAGAAAAACTGTTGAGGCAATCTTTAAAAAACAATTAAGAATGCAGTAAATTACAAAACTGATACAGAAAAAATAGCAATTATATATGCTAATATAATAGGAAAATTAGAAATATAAAGAATCAGAAATATATTTTTTAAAAATACAAATAAAATCACTTAAATTAATATTTAAGTTTAATTGCAAAATCAATAATTATTCGAAATAAATAGAGGTTTCAAACGTGATTTGTTTCATTCAAACACCAAAAGAGTTAGATCGTATCAAAATGTTAAATGTATATGATGAGGGTGAAGAGACGTAACAAATAAATTAAGGGTGAAAAAAAAGTTATAATATGCCATTTTTTTATTCAAACCAATATAGCTCCTAAATGGCAGGTCCAAGCGACAAATGTTTTGTAACAAAAAATATTTTCCGTAAAAATTTTGATTTTTTACACCAAAAATGTATGCCATTGTATCAAACCAAAAGTTATATCAATGTCAAAATTTAACCAAACCCATGACCCATCTGCTGCAGTCGATCATTCAAAGAGTTAGATGCCAAGTGAAGATTATTGCAGTAATTTAATTTTTTTCCGTCTCCACTTTACTTAATAAAATAACTAGTTTAGATTAGCGAATTGTTTTTGAAATAATGCTATAGCTTAGTGAGCAGCAATTATTTAGTTTATATTTATTTTTTTGTCCAAATTCGAAGTGATTAAAATTGTATCTTTGGCAATACTAACCTAAGTATAGCTTTTCTCAGGGTCAAGGAAGATATGCAGGACAACTTTCAAATTTCTTCTCGATTTATGGACATTATTATATATATATATATATATATATTATATATTATACAGTCAAATTTTTTTTCTGATGTATAGGAGCCAATAAAATAAGTAAATTAGGGAGGGTGGTCTAGAAGGGTTTTTAATTTAGACCACCCTTGATCCGGCCCCATTTGGTGGTTGACCACAAGCCTCGAATCTGGTGGTTGTTTTTGACCTGTCCTCTTCAGCTTTCACAGAGTTTGGCTTCTCTAAAGCCGATTCGCTAATTGTCCTTTGTACTAAAAAGAAAATAAATTACATTTGCTACAGCAATAAAACACTATAGCATATGACACACACATGTATATATATATACGAGTATATATATATGTGTGTGTGTGTGTGTGTGTGTGTGTGTGTCATATGCTATAGTAAGTTTGTGAAAACATTATATATATATATATAAACATATAATGTTTTCGACGTAGCAAAAATACATTAGTAAATTATGCAACACGATTTTAAGTATAAATTAGTATTTTAAATTCCGCTCAGCTTTGTAAACAATTTAATATTTGCTCTTAATTATTGAAAATCGGTTGAGTTAACAAGTCCCATATTTTAATGACCCCATATTGGGTTGTTCAAAAATAGTGTTGTAAGTAATCAGCATGACGCTCGAAAAAAGATCTTAGAAAAAAAAAACAGTATAAAATTTAAAACGAAATAATTTTTTTATTTCCATTGTTTTTGCTGCATTGCGTCTACCTGTTTGCTAGGACGCTGCATGCACTTGGTGGTACGTTTTACAGTGCTTCGAATATAGGGTGAGGATGGAAACCCTCAAAATCTAATAAAAAATTAAAAGCAACAAAAAAATTCCTATAAACATAGGTTTAGAAATTCACCTATCTTACATCTACCAATTTTAGTATAGCTATAGCTATTAAAAACAAATATTTATCAGTGCTTGGTAAATCATTGGTTTATACTGGTTATGACCGAAACTGTTCCGAATCGAATCCCTATTAACATATAAGCTTGATCTCATTACCTTCCTCCAAACTTGTAATTTTAATATGCTCTCTGCTTTTAGTTGCAGGAGTTCTTGTAAATTTACGCAAGCGCTAACTTAATCGGTGATAATATTTTTTGGGAGAAGGGAATTTTTCGTAAAAGTCTATGAATAGAGGTTGGATAAGTAGTCCTATTGCAAGCCCTATACCACGTACCTTAACAATATTGTATTTTCTATTGGAAAAACCTAAATCCATACATAAAGTTAGTGCTTGAAGAGGACTTATTGATTTACTTTCATCAGCTAATGGTTGTCCAGACATCTCTGCCACAAAACGTAACTCAGCAGATGAACTGCTAGAAACAAGAACTTTTACTCGACCATCTTTAGTTTTATTAAAATATTATTGGAAAAGGGTTTCTGCTGTTCAGCGTGCCCAGTTTGGTCCTGGTTTTTGCGGCAATGATTTCGGGAATAGTTGGCAATTTAAATTCCGGCTATAACCAAAATGCATACCAATGACAAAATCTATAACGCCTTCCTGTCGACCTCAATCAAATTGAATTTGATACAAAATAACTAATTGCAGATATTTCTTTTTTCAATTGGTGGTTAATTCTTCCACGTTTATAAGCGAATGTATATTATCAGTAGATACAGCTAACCGATCTGATGTTTTTTGGATAAAACATATTTCAGCAAACTGGTCATTGGTTATGCTGACTCATTCTAAACAAAAACAAATAACGAAACCATATAGGCATGGCAGTCAAAATTCACGAAAAATTAAAGCATAGGCTTATTAGCATATAGATACGGAGCAACAAGACTATGCAAAAAGTACGAAAGGATATTCCAGGATTTGTTTGAAAGCTTTATTAAAGTTTGAATGATTTTAAAACTGGTCAACGAAACTTTCAAAATCACGCAATTAATATAATAAGTGGTTAATTTGCTAATAGTATGTTTTAAAAGAGATACCGTGATCTGTATATTTTTTTAGTTGAAAATGGTTATTTTTTTTCCCAATGAGATGGGAATGCAACTAAATATAATTTGTGCCTAATGCGATATAAATCACAAAACGTAAAGAATCCTGAAGTGCTTCGATTGTTTTGACTTAAACAAAAATGTGGATAATGAGATGTTCATACTAAACAGTTGTCTAAGGTTTATCTAAGAATATAAAAATGTAAACAGCTTAAAATAAAAAATAATCGATTTTATATTTTCGTCAATTGGACGAATCACTGTGCGTTGGAAGAATTAAAATGGCAACTCTTCTTGGATGAAATCCTATCCTGGAAAACCATGTATCCTAAATTTCCCGCCACTCCATTCTATTCCCTGGCGGATTACATATTATTTATATTATTTATACAATATGTTTATATTGTATTATAATTATATTTTACTACACATTATTTTTTAATCTTAAGGGACTCAAGGTTCCCAAAGTGAAAAAAGAACATTTTTGTATTAGTTGTGATTCCGGTTAGCTCCAGTTTTCTGCATGTAAATGGGAAAATTGAACACAAAATTGTAGTTGAAATCATTACTTAAATTTTCATTAATGGGAATGTTGTTTGTACATACATATAAAATCATTGATACCGAAAATTAAATACCCGGTACCAATATATCATATAACTTTCAACTGAACTGCGCTTTATTTTTGAGGGTGCCTATAAGTTGAATTACTGACTTCCACCAGTGGCGATCTTTTCTTTATTCTTTAGGGTGGTTGAAAGAGAACTACGCGGAATTCGGAATTCACTAGCAACAAACGCCCAACTTCTTTCTCATTTCTCCACTTTGCAAATCAATTTTAACTTTTCGTTAATTGAAAGAATTTACAATAACCACTATGAAATTATTCACTCGAGTGAATAACTAATAATAAGTGACTGGTGTAACTATTAACTGGAAAGATGAACAGTGACGGGAAACCGGAATATAAATTACACATGAAATTGTTTTAATTTGTGTTCGAGTAATAGAGGCGATGACTTCTAATAGTTCGTTTCATAGAGGTAGTCCTAGAAGTTCTCTCTTTTGAGCCCCATTTTCAATTCGACTTATTTACACAATTTTACTCAAGTGTAATATACTTTTTCAATCCACAAAAATTATTATCTAATAAAAATAACATAATAGAAAAAGTCACTAATCATTTATTATCAACAGACATTGATCGTACTTTAAATACAAGGTATAACCCATTATTTATGAAAATTTCAAATTTTAATAACCCTCAGCCGGAAGATTATTTAAAATATAACATTAATATAACCAAAATAAGAACCGTTAGCCAACTGAGAATAGCCAAATGTGACTACTTGAAAATATTTTTTAAAAATAACAGTTTACAAATTAAATCTAATGAAACATGTGTAGATTGTAGCTTATTCATCATAAATAGCTGTAAACATCTGTTGTTAGAGTGCCAAAGACACGATAATTTTCGAAAAAAAAAAAAATACCTAAAAGACTATATAGTTCAAACAGATGATAGTCTATCTTTGGAAAATATTTTATCCTACAATAGCATTGAAAAGATAAATAACGTCTTCCTATTTATTTTAAATGTTTTAAATGCTAGCAAAAAGTAATTGATTTATTTCTTTTGAATTAACTAAATAAAATATTGGATTCTATTGCAATTGCTGCTACAACTTCTGTCACCCTAGACTATAATCAATATCAATTATTATAAATTGTAAAAATGTATGTTTTATTTTTTTTTTATTTTTTTCTTTGTTTGTATATATTATTATAGCTTGTAAAAAAAAAAAAAAAAAAAAAATCTTTTGTTCGTATAAATCATTATAATTTGAAGAAATACTTTTTCTGTTAGTACTAATTATATAAAATGTAAAACTTTTTTCTATTTGTATTTATTGTTTATTTACTATTATGTAATTATTATTGTTATTGGCTAACTCAATTGCTATAAAGTTTATACTTTAAAGCAATCAATAAAAAAAAAAAAAAAAAAAAAAAAAAAAAAAAAAAAAAATATACTTCCAACCGGAGATTTTGTTCGCTTATGAGAAAGAAAGAAATACCTCTTAAAAGGTTTTATTGAACACAATTTCACACATATAAAAACTACATAGCATGACTCGTAAAAACTAATAACACTTAACCATAAACTGAGAAGGTTATAAAAAAACATATGAGATAATGAGATACAAATACAATGTTATTATTTACTACAACTTATTTAATAATTCAGCTTATCGAAGCAACACCTCGAGAGTTGACTGTATATGTAAATTATTTTTGTTAATAATTTATATTTAGTTACCTTGGAGATTATAGATAATCATAATCATCAATATGTTTAAAATGTAAGGTTATATAACAGTGATTTTTATTAACTGTTTTTTTGATTTTTCTTAAAAAGTGCTGCGTTGATTTCAAAATATTTTTTATGGGACCACCTCTGAAGTAGGCCCTACCGATCTAAAAAAGAATCATCAAAATTGACGAAGGTTCTCAACTCGTCTTTATTTATTTTTTGTTTTTCTTTATGTTACGCGATTACTCCGTCAATTCTGAATCAATTTTGATGATTCTTTTTTAGATCGGTAGGGCATACTTCAGAGGTAGTTCCATAAAAAATATTTTGAAATAAACGCAGCACTTTTTAAGAAAAATAAAAAAAACAGTTGATAAGTGATTTTATGAACTGTTTTTTTTTATTTTTCTTTAAAAGTATAGCATTGATTTTAAAATATTTTTTATGGGACCACCTCTGATGTATGCCCTACCGATCTAAAAAAGAATCATCAAAATTGATTCAGAATTGACGGAGTAATCGCGTAACATACACAAAAAAAAAAAAAAAAATACAGACGAGTTGAGAACCTCCTCCTTTTTGAAGTCGGTTGATAAGTGGTTAATTTGCTAATAGTATGTTTTAAAAGAGATACCTTGATCTGTATATTTTTTCGTTGGAAATGGTTATTTTTTTCCCAATGAGATGGGAATGCAACTAAATATAATTTGTGCCTAATGCGATATAAATCACAAAACGTAAAGAATCCTGAAGTGTTTCGATTGTTTTGACTTAAACGAAAATGTGGATAATGATATGTTCATAGTAAACAGTTGTCTAAGGTTTATCTAAGAATACCAAAATGTAAACAGCTTAAAAAAAATAAAATAATCGATTTTATATTTTCGTCAATTGGATGAATCACTGTGCGTTGGAAGAATTGGAATGGCAACTCTTCTTGGATGAAATCCTATCCTGGAAAACCATGTATCCTAAATTTCCCGCCGCACCATTCTATTCCTTGGCGGATTACATATTATTTATACAATATTTTTATATTGTATTATAATTATATTTTACTACACATTATTTTTTATTCTTAAGGGACTCAAGGTTCCCAAAGTGAAAAAAGAACATTTTTGTATTAGTTTTGATTCCGGTTAGCTCCAGTTTTCGATAGACATAAGAGAAAAATATTAAATGGAAAGACGCCTTTCAACTTTCTATAGAATCTATAATTAACCTAGAACTGGTAGATTCTAGATAATTAATTCTTTCAGTTACATTATGAGTATATAATGTCAGTAGAACTAATACAGAAAATTCCAATGTATACTAACGCAATAAATCCAGTTATTGCAAAATATTATTTATGACAAAGGTTGAGGGAGGGGCGCCATAGAAGAAGGAAAGGACAGAAACACTTAGAGGAGAAGGAGCCGAGTAGCGATAATGGTCATCCCTCATTCACCGCTTCATTTGTACACGTCAGCGTCCTTTTCACTTATCTTCCGCTCAAAGTTATCTTTTATAGTTTTAGTTCATTCGAGGATAGTGGAAAACCAGTTTCTGTATATTCTATATGTTTACAGATGGTCCTCTATCAATTTTTTTTGGGCAAAGAGTTTCCAATAGATCTTGTATTAAACAACACTGTTATGCATAAAACGACAAATCAATTTAGTTATATTTTTTTGTTGGTACTTAGTTACATAAAACTAGTTGGAGGAATTGTTTAAAAAACTCGAATTTACCTTGACTGAGAAAAATAACAGATCATAGCTATGTCTGACCAAAAGCTTCTGCTTTTATACCTACCCCTTCTGATGAGGAAAAAGTCGGCAAATTTTCGATCAGAGCAACTCAAACAGATCTAGTTTTAGATCAGGATTTAGTTCAATAAATCATTTAGGATCTAATTAACAACTTACCGCAATACGTTTGTTATATTTTTTACAAACATCAATAATATTTCTAATATAATGACATGGGGATGTATAGATGTTGCGTGCTATATACTATTTGGGTGTAAAATTTGTTTTATATTTATTTTGGCACACTCATGTAGGTGTTGCTCAGATCGAAAATTTAACGACAGTTTCCACATCGGAAATTTACAAAAATTTAATAGAAATATTTTTTATTTATTTTATATTTTTATAATATTTGTCACAAGGACTTACCGTTTAGGAGCCATATTGGTTTTGAATAAATAAAGACACGTTTTGCCAATATTTTTTACGTGTTGGGGCTTTTTTGACACGCTCTTATCAGGAATGAGATAGATAGTATCTTTTGTTAAATAACATTTGTCGTTTTCATTTAACATTTTTTGTTTATATATTCTAACAAAATTCGCTGAAGACTTCAAGACATACAGCAAGTTAGAAATCATTTTCAAAAACATAGATAATTTGAAATATTCCGAAAAAAAATATGGTTGTAAGTTGATAATGAAGATCCGTCCATTGATGCCTCTATACGATTAAATTAAAAGAATTATTTCGTATTATCAAGGTATAAAATTGATAGTTAGAAATAAAAATAAAATGGGTGATAACACTTGCCTAAATAACTCTCATTTGTTAGAAAGCCCCTACAGAAGCTCACATCACTAATGTGCCGAAGTAAATAGCCGATAGAGGTAATGAAAAAACTGAGAGTCTCGCGTGACTCCGGTCCACTTTCATCTAGTGAATTAGTCCAAGAGGTTCGAGCAAGTTTTTCTTCCTCACACCTGCCTTAGGTTCGTTGAAGAATATTAGAGTACAGTATTGCTCTTAATTTGTATAGCTTATTATAATAATTAATGGTCAAGAAATAGTCGTTTAAAAATACAATTTCCAAAAATTCTTCATTTTCCTCCTAAGAAAAATTCTAACACCACTATCTGGTCGAAGTTTTATAGTAATTGAGGCGGCGAAAAGAACTATCGTGTAAGTAAATATAAGGTCGTTTTGAAAAAAAAAAAACGTATTTCATTAGAATTACTTTTAAAAAAAAAGTAATTTATTAGAATTACTTAAAGTGAGCCAAGTTGAGGTTATTTTCTACTTTGGGTACGCTTATTACTTTTGATGAAGAACAGTAATTTATTTTAATACTATGTTATTATTATTAAAAAATGTATTTTGTTAAAAAAAAAAAAGTATATACATCCATACATAAAAGCTATCTCAATTTTTTGTTCGAGGCACACAAAGTTGTATACATACATGTTTTACTTAGACTATGGAAAGTTTAGGAAATGCAAGAGCTTTTTCAAGATCAAAAGTGAAGAAGTAATATTTCGGGTCAGTTTTTGATTTTGCTGCATTATTCCTCATTGCGTTGCGGTACAAATCTGCTTTGCTTAACTCCAGTTCATGCTCAATTCGTGGAACTCTGCCTCTCAGTCAGGACGTTATTAGAGCCTGAATAGGCTGATTCACTTGGTTCACTTAAACTGTTATTTCCTCAAATCAAATCCTTACACGTTTCCAGAGTATTTAAACTACAACAATAATTCAGGCAATGTCCAAAGATATTGAGGAGAAAGTGATGTAAATCTGACTTACACTACTGTTCCCAGTACCACAACTAACATTGCCCTTTCCTTTTAGACAAGTGTAACTGGTAGGCGGATATTGAGACAGTTGTGAGCTACACCACAATTCAAATTGATATATTTGACTATAGAGAATGCAAAAATGACCATAATTAAATATTTAAAAAATTTGTCTTTATACATTTTTTTTTTTTTTTTGACATTGGCACATATGTTGGCACTCCAGAGGACTGAATTTAACATTCCGATAGCCTTCCGTCCATCTGTTATTCTTTTTTTCACTTCTTCTGTCGCTCTCCAAAAAAAATAATATATAAGGCCCTGGTAGAAAGCATAATGCTATACAGCTCAGAAACATGGCCTCTAGAAAAAATGCAAGGCAAAAGATTTCTGGCTGTGGAGATGGATTTTTGGAGGAGATCAGCAAGAATCTCAAGGATTCAACGAATCCAGAATGAGATCATAAGAGAAAGAATGGAAGTTAAGAGAAATATTCTGGAGGAAATGGAGGAAAGGAGACTGAGATGTTTCGGACATATTAAAAGAATGGAGAATAGAAGAATCCCCAAAATTGCTTATGAATGGGAAGCAGAGGGGAGGAGAAGGAGAGGTAGGCCTCGCATCAGGTGGAGAGATGTTGTGGCTGAAAGTATGGCTGGCCGAGGATTAACGGAAGAAGAAGCAATGGATAGTGAGGAATGGAGGAACCGGCTGAGGGAAAGTTTGGTTGAAGAAAACTTTAATAGCGAAGAAAAATCCTTTCAAAGAAGAAGAAAAAAATTGCCATACCACTATTTATAGTGTCACATTTAATGCCAAAATTTCATAGCGAAACAACAGAATACATATCTTAACTCACAAATATACGCGTCCTCTGAATGTACATTAACACACGCTGTATCAGAGAGATACAACATAAATTTTACTTTATTAATAATTTTATTTTAAGATTTTTCAGATTAAAAATGTGTAAACATCTCAAAATAACAATTCTGTTGATTGAAAAAGGTAAACAAATAATAGGTTACTCATTAAAAAAATTAATAAATCCATAAAACTCTTAAAATAAAATCTTCTTAAAACTATAGAATTCAACATAATTTAGTAGGAACTCAACTTGAGAAAGGAATATTTTCTTAGGAATGAAACTTAAGTATTTATTATTTATTTTGGAATAAACTATTTTGTAAAAAATAGGCAATAAGTAATTTTCGAAACACAGAGAATAGTTTCAGTTATTGCGGTTGTAAAGATACAATGTTTCAGTCGGAAATTAAAACTAAGACAAGTGATATAAAAAGCAAGTGAAAATAACAAAAATTAAATCAGAATATTAAAGAAATTAGAACTAAATCAAACATGCTAAATCTAGTAACACTGAAAGTAATTCAGTTTTTGTTCAAAGGTGCTATGTATCAAACCTATAAGTTTTAAAATAACAAGCATAATATTCGCGCGTTGCCAAAAGGGTAGCACCTCCACAGTAACCCACGGGTGGTCCGAGAATTCACATCCTTTGTTGGGTCATACAATAAAAGTTTCTCTACCTGCTTGTCCCTTACCTTTTAATGTTAGGGGTAAACTAGATATTTATGTTATTCTAAAATTTAAAAAGCTAGGAAGTCAGTGGGCGTGTCCCAAGTACAAGGGTGGAGCCTATACTTTAAAAAGGGCTGGAAATTTATTTAGTCTGTCTGTTTGTGTTGCTCAAAGTGGCTGTTTTTCCGCCCTCAACCTGCTTAGCTGCACCGAATGGGGACCAGGACCTTCCACAGATGACGCGCTTACACATCATATCATATCCCTCAAAGATAAGTCTAGATTAAGTTTATCTGTTACTATTTAAGTCTTAAATTAAGTTATGATCCAGATTTCCATATAGTTATTTGTATGTCAACCCTTGATTAAATATATTTTGTTTTTAGTTTAACCATACAGTTTATTGCCAAGTTGCCAAATTAAATGGTGTTTTTAAAATCTCTAGATACTTAATGAAGAAAAAATAAATGTATGCCACTCAATAATTAATGATTATAAATTAATTAACCCTAATTAATAACACTACTTAATTATTTGACTAATCAGTTCCCCGCAAAGGGATGCCACTCTTAATGCTATGTTCCTGCTCTTTGGAGTCCGGATCAGCAATTATTTACATACAGGGATGCCAGTCAGAGTTTGATTTCCTGTCAAATTATAATTGATATTTTTTACTAATTAATTAAATTTATATAATCTCATCTCCACCAGGTTATCGTGGGGTTAGAAATTAAGATGTGTTAATAAATGTGAATAAGAATCAAAATATATTGATTAGATAAAAGACATGCAACTTGGAAATAAACTGTATTGTTAAACTAGTACAACATATATTTAATCAAGGGTTGACATACAAATAACAATATGGAAAGCTGGATCATAACTTAATTTAAGACTTAAATAGTAACAAATAAACTTAACCTAGACTTATCTTTGAGGGATATGCTATGATGTGTAAGCGCGTCATCTGTGGAAGGTCCTGGTCCCCATTCGGTGCAGCTGAGCAGGTTGAGGGCGGAAAAACAGCCATTTTGAACAACACAAACAGACAGACTAAATATTTTTCCGGTCCCTTTTAAAGCATAGGCTCCACCCCTGTACTTGGGACACGCCCACTGACTTCCTAGCTTTTTGAATTTTAGAATAACATAAATATCTAGTTTACCCCTAATATTAAAAGGTAAGGGACAAGCAGGTAGAGAAACTTTTATTGTATGACCCAACAAAGGATGTGAATTCTCGGACCACCAGTGGGGTGCTACCCTTTTGGCAATGCGCGAATATTATGCTTGTTATTTTAAAACTTATAGGTTTGAAACATAGCAAAGGCATTTAAGTAAAAATTAAAATTTAGACTAAAAATATTATGTAGGTTACAAAAAAGACAAGAAAAATGAAATGAGATAAGTAAAACTAAACAAAAAATCAAACATGTTAAACTAATACTAAGTAAACCTAAAAAAAAAAACAACTAAATAAACTAATTAAATCTTGTAAGTAAGCCTAAAAAAACTGAAGGGTGGAGTAGGAAAAGAGACCTGTGCAGAAAGAATAGAGATGGTGGTTATGAAGTCTGCACGAACGTCACGATTCTGTCTTATGAAGCTCAGCCCATGTATTTCTCAGATACGGCGCATGTATTGGAATGTTAAATTGATGTATTTATGTAGATATTGAATTTTCGTTAAAAAAAAAAATATATATATATATATATATATATATATATATATATATATATATATATATATATATATATAAGTTACACTATGTATTTTCCTTAGATATTTTTAATTTTAAGCTTTGACTCCTAACTATTGTAATCTATTTCTTAGAAACCCCTCGTGGGAACTTGTTCTCCTGTGAACTGTAATTTTAGCATAAAGCTTCCTAGAAGAAGCCATTGTAACCCTTTATAAACCTCAAGAAATTTTGTAATACTCTCTCAGTACATCCAGAGCCGTCTCCACGCCACTCTTCTTTTTGATATTGTAACTTTTATTGAATAAACTTCTTTTTAAAAAAAGTCTTTACTTTTAAATTGAAGATAACTGGCGCAGTCGGTAGGACATCGTCAAACTTGAGGGCATATCAAGGATCAATATCAACTGTTTGCTGACGAGTCCATTCAGAGGAAGACGAGACGTTAAACTGGCATGGATCTGACTATCGAAGTCATCTTAGTGTAAGTGATTTTTATTTAAGAGATATTATCTCAATATTAAACTTTTTTTTTTTTTAATTTTCAATTTAAATTTTGAATAAAATCTATTCTATTTTTAAAGAAAAGATTATGATTTCATTACTATAACTATAAAGAAATATTTTGTTATTTAAAATATCATTTTTTTTATTAAATATTAAGTTACTGTATATTAAGGATACATTTATTTTTCATTTCATATTATTTTAATTTCATTGCATACTATCTCATTTCATTTTTTTGTTATATTAAATATTTTATAAAAATGGCACCTCCCACATTAAAGAAAGAGTATCTAGAGATGATACCTGATTTCCACGGTGACCCTATGTCACTAACGCGATTTCTAGAAATTTCAGATAAATTATTAAACAAATTTTATAATCATGAAAATACTGCCGATTTCCAAAACGAATATTTAATAGGATCAATTCGTGCTAAAATCAAAGGAGCTGCCGCCGACATGGTTAATAGTAAATATATCAATACCTGGGACGATATTAAAAATGCATTAAAACAAGGGTACGCAGACAAACGCGACGCGTACACTTTAAATATTGAAATGGCGGGAATGAAACAAGGCAACGAAACCCCTTTCGATTTTTATAATAAAATACAAAAAACTTTACAGTTGCAAATTAGTTATTTAAGGAGCGAAATGCCGATGGAGGCGTTAGTCCTCACGAAATATATCGAAAAGTTAGCGCTAAGAGTTTTGTTAAAAGGACTGAAAGAACCACTTGGCTCTTTCATGAGAACCAAAAATCCGGTAGACCTAAATCAGGCAATAAACATGCTAACGAATGATTTTCAATTTGTCATCGACACTTATCGCCCACACCAAAACCATAACAAACCAATACATAAAAATCGCCAACAATTTATTAACTATTTCCCATTAAACCAGTACAAAGCAATTCAACCTGCTAAAAATGTAAACTCAAATCAGTATAGACCCAAAACCCTAATCAATATAGACCCCAACAATATAATCAATATAGACCCCAACAATATCATCAATATAGACCCCAACAACCTAATCAGTCAACCCCTATGAGTGTCAATAGTAATTATAGAAGCAATTCTCAATATCAGAGACAACCTGATCAAAGTGTAAAATTTAAATCTTTTCTCAATACCCCAGTTCGGAAAAACCCAAACCTAGAAATTGAAGAACTTCATAATCTCAACTCGGAACAATCCGTAAGTGAGACCCAAATTACCGAACTACCAAATGCTCAACCACCCAACTATCCTACTGTATCATTTCCAGACGATCATCAAGAAAATCAACAATACACTGGTCAAAATAATCTCGATAGTGATCAAAGTAATTTTTTAGATCCCAGCCTAGCACAAGAACCACGGACGTAATAGATCTACTTAATTTAACCCGTTTTAGTGCTCTTCCATATATAATTCCACCAAATTCAAACTTAAAAATTCTAATAGACACTGCGTGCACAAAATCGCTTGTATCCGTCCTTGTAGCAAATAAATATATTTTTAATAACATTACTCACGAACCATTTAAACTTACTAGCGCGCACGGTTCTTCTATACAAAATTTTAATACTAATGTAGATTCATCAAAATTATATCCCAACACCAAAACTCTCCTGAAATTTGGAATTTTTGACTTCCATCCTAAATTCGATTTATTGTTTGGAACAGACACTCTTAAATTATTAGGTGCGAAAATTGATTTAGTAAATGATATATTAATCACACCTTTTGGCAATATAACAATTCATTATGACAATAGACCCCCTCAAACTGAATATACTTACATCTTAAACAACGATTCTGAAACCGTAATCAAAATTCCAATCAAAAATATCTCAAATGGAGAAGGAATCATTCCTCATACTGATTTCAACGATTGTCTTTAAATTCATGAAGGTTTAATTTCAATTAAAAATAACGGAGCTATATGTACGGTAAAAAATAATTCGGATCGGTCATTTAGATTAACTATTAAAACCCCAATCCTTGTGAAACCAATCAGAATTTTTAAAAATAACGAATCTCATAATATAAATTAAAACAAAAGAATCAGATTTCAATAAAGTCAAAAATCTTATTCGCACGGACCATTTAAATGAAGAAGAAAAAAAAGGAATTCAAAATTTAATAAAACAATATTCTGATCTATTTTATTTTAAAGGTACTCCACTAACTGCAAATACGCAAATCAAACATAAAATCCTAACCAAAGATGAGATTCCAGTCTATACTAAAAATTACCGATATCCTCAAATATTTCAAAACGAAGTGAAAAGACAAATTGACGAAATGCTAGAGCAACAAATCATTCGCCCTTCTTTTTCACCTTACAATAGTCCTATTTGGGTAGTTCCAACAAAATTAGACCAATCGGGAATACAAAAGTGGAGAATAGTAATTGATTATAGGAAGTTAAATGAGAAAACCGGTCGACGATAAGTATTCTATTCCGCATATAACTGAACTGCTGGATAAATTAGGCAAAAGCAGTTACTTTTCAACAATCGACTTAACAAGTTCTTTTCATCAAATTTTATTGGATGAAGAGAGTATCCCTAAAACAGCATTCTCAACCGTAAACGGTCATTACGAGTTCCTAAGGTTACCTTTTGGATTAAAAAATAGTCCACCAACGTTTATAAGAGTGATTAACAACATACTCATGGGCGTTCCAAATTGTGTTGCCTATTTAGATGATATAATAATTTACAGTACGTCCCTTCAGGAACATTTATCAATTTTAAAGCAAGTTTTTAAGAAACTAAGAGAATCTAACTTAAAAATTCAGCCCGATAAAACCGAATTTCTAAAAAAGGAAATAGAATATTTAGGACATCTCGTCACATCCAACGGAGTAAAAACCAAACCCTAATAAAATCCTTGCTATAAAAAATTATCCCATACCAAAGACTACTAAACAAATTAAAGCTTTCCTAGGACTACTAGGATATTATCGCCGTTTTATTCCAAATTTTGCACACCTCACAAAACCTTTGACCCAATGTTTAAAAAAAGGATCGAAAATTAACATCGCGGATATAAATTATTTAGATAGTTTTGAAACCAGTAAAAACAATTTAATTAATAATCCCATCCTGCAATATCCGGACTTCAACAAAACATTTTGTTTAACGAGAAGCATAAAACGTAGCCTTGGGCGCCTATAGACGCACGGAGGACGAGATCTTCCGATAGCTTACGCGAGCCGTACGCTAAACGAAAGTGAATCAAAATTATCCACCATTGAACGCGAACTTCTAGCTATTGTTTGGGCTACCAAATGTTTTCGAACATATCTTTATGGCAGAAAGTTTATCATTCAAACAGATCACAAACCACTTCAATGGTTACAATCATTAAAAGATCCAAACTGAAAATTATATCGTTGAAAACTAAAACTCGAAGAATTTAATTTCGGAATAAAATATAAGAAAGGTCATGAAAACAAAGTTGCTGACGCCCTGTCGCGAGTAGAAATTAATTTAACAGAATCCGAAGACCCTGATACAATTATTAATGATTTAATAGAACAAATTTACCACGAAAATGAAACATCGGAAAATGTATCCCTTATCGTAAATTTTGATGAAATGAAAATTTAGATAATATAACAGAAGAATCTGAAACAAATTCCGTTCACTCTAATACTTTAGGAAATACAATAATCGAAATACCAATAGCAGACTCTCCAGTAAATTTAGGAAAAAATCAAATTATTTTAAATTTAGTTGATATTAATCCCGCGAAACCCAAAATCGAAAAACTTTTTAATAATACTAAAAACAGAATTATTGCTCAAATATCAGAGGAAAATTTCGAACAAGACATAATAAAATTAATTAAAGAATTCGTTGAACCAAAAGTTAAATATTATTTATTCTTTGAAACTGATTTTTATACCCAATTTTATGAAACCATGGTAAAATATTTTAAACATTCGGAATTAAATTTTGTAAAAACTACAAGTAGATTAATAGATATTCAAGATCCTGAAGAACAAAATAGTTTGATAAATGATTACCATATTGGCAAAACAAACCACCGCGGTTCGGAAGAAACATTTAATCGAATAAAAAGATTGTATTATTGGCCTAATATGAAAAATTTAATTAAAATTAAAATTAATAATTGCGAAATTTGTACGGTACCAAAATATGATCGGAATCCTTTAAAACTCCAATATAACGTTACTCAAACACCATCTAAACCATTTGAAATAGTTCACATGGATACAATCACACTAGAAAACAAAAAATATTTAACTCTAATAGACTCCTTTTCAAAATTTGCACAAGTTTATAAATTAAAAAATGGTGAAGCAACTGAAGTCGTAAATAAATTAATTTCTCATTTTTCTCATCACGGGTTACCGAAACAAATAATAACAGATAACGGTTTAGAATTTAGAAACTCATTATAATCCGATTTATTAAAATTACACAAAATCCAACTACATTATACGGCTACTCAATCACCTCAATCAAACGGACCCATTGAAAGATTTCATAGCACATTAATAGAACATTTATGGTTATTAAATAATAGAGACGAATTCAAAAAAGAAACAGTTGAAAAAAAAATTAAATATGCCGTACTCACGTATAACAACACTATTCATTCCATCACACAACTAAAGCCAATCGAAATAATATCTGGACATTTAGACATAGACTCGCCCGTTGCAATAGACCTCGATAATCAAATCATAAACGATTATGTTGCAAAACATAAAGAAAGAGTAAAAATTTTGCATGAACAAATAAATCATAAGAATCAGGTAGCAAAAGAAAAATATATAACCAGGATGAATAAAAATCGCGAAGAATTGCCAAACGAAATCCCGGAAACAGTATTTGTAGCTAATAGGCAAAAACAATCAAAATTAAAAAATAAATTAAAAAAGGAAAAGATTAAAAAAATAATTATACATAGTAAAACCGCTTTAATTGATAAAAAACATTATAACACGCGAGAAAAAATTCATTTAAAAAAAATTAAACGATCGCAAAAGAAAGTACACACGTACAATGCAGGTAGGCCTGCAGATGAAGGAGCTGGATCGAGTCAGCATTCTTAGAACAGAGATAAAGCACTCGCACCGGACACATTCTTTCGATTGAGACAAGCTATTATAATTACGTTTATTTAAAACTCATTTTTTCTTTTAAATATAAGTAAATAATTTTATTTTTTCTTTGCTTTAAAATAAAAAGCATAAGAAATAATTAAATATAAATAATAATTTAATATACACAATAAGGTCGCTGGATACGACTTATATTGATGTGAAAAGATGGCAGTTAAAATGCCCAAACTATATAACAATAATAAAAAATAAAGAATGATAAAAAGAATAATTATTGTTGATAAACAACATAACGAGTTCAAGGAATATGAACTATTCCTAGTTTAAGAGATGGCATTATAAGCCAAACTATGGAAAATATTTTATACAATAAAATAGTATAATTAAATGATTAGACTTTAATTTTTATAATTTAATTTAAATTTAATAATAATAATTTAATTTAATTTACATAACCAATATTCGATAAACGGTGATTTAATTAGTCGATTTAATAATACTATTAAAACCATACAAGAGAACACGCTGCATATTGCACGAAAAATTAATGATATAGGAACCGTAGTTAACTTATTAACAATTAAAGAATTATTAGATCACATCCAACTTATTAATACAATAATTAATACAAAAACATTGTTTCAAGAATTAGAAAAGATAGCTCCACATTACAATAACAAATTTCTTTATCCATTTAATTTAAATTTATCCTAGATATAAAAAAAAAAAAAAAAAAAAAAAAAAAAAAAAACCTGTACCACTTACAACCCATGAAGGGTCTCGGGTTCAGTACTTAGGTAGGCTGTACTGTTTCTAAGCCAACGGTTGTGAAAGGAGGTGATTTGGCCAGAATTCACGCTCAACCGCCAAGTTTTTCCCCCAATTAAGGGTACCCACTTTTTAGGAGGCTGGGTGTGCCCCAGGAGGGTCTCCCGACCTCCTATCCTAGATATAGAACGCACAATATCTGTACAATGTGCTTTGCATGAAAATGAAATTATTTATACTTTATCACTTCCAATTTTTGAAGAAACTGTTTATAGTTTGTATAATCTATACCCCATCCCATTTACTGTAAAGGATGAAATCATAACAGTAATTCCAAAGTTCAAATATCTCTTAAATATTAATAACAACTTTAAATTTCTTAATCATCAATGTATCAAAAGAAACAGCATTCACCACTGTCATGCAGCTGACTTATCTCACCACGATGACTTATGTATTCAAGATATTTTACAAAAATCATCCAGTGTAAATTGTCTTTACACACGTCTACATCAGGGAGAAAACCACATCGAAGAAATCCCAGGAACACGCTACATTCTCATAGCATTTTACAACCCGGATGATCTTCAAGTCCAACAAGAAAAAGAAACAGTAAACTATCATATGACAGGAATTTATTTAGTTAAAACAAATTTTAATTCAATTTTGTATCATAATAAAACTGTATTTTCATCATCCAGTCAAACTCATGGTTCTCTAACATTGTTTGATAAACAAACTCTAAATATTCAAGCCTCACAGCTTTTAAATACTACATTAGAAATTTAAAATTTAAAATTTCATGAATTACAAACCTCACATCTTTCACATCTTGTATCAACAAAACATACCTATAACTCTAACACTCTACATATAATTATTTTGTGGATAGTTTTTATTTGTATTATCATCTTTATATTAACCTTTGTAACTTTTATTTATTATTTTTACAAAACTAGAATTGTAACTCATTTCACCCAAAGCGGTGAAATTCGTATCTAGGTGGGGAGGAGTTACACTATGTATATTTTTAATTTTAGGCTTTGACTCCTAACTATTGTAATCTATTTCTTAGAAACCCCTCGTGGGAACTTGCTCTCCTGTGAACTTTAATGTTAGCATAAAGCTTCCTAGAAGAAGCCATTGTAACCCTTTATAAACCTCAAGAAATTTTGTAATACTCTCTCAGTACATCCAGAGCCGTAATACTCTCTCAGTACATCCAGAGCCGTCTCCACGCTACTCTTCTTTCTGATATTGTAACTTTTATTGAATAAACTTCTTTTTTAAAAAAGTCTTTACTTTTAAATTGAAGATAATTTATATATATATATATATATATATATATATATATATATATATATATATATATATTTATATATATAATGCTATTTCTTAATTATTATTATAATTATTTGTTTTTAAAATCTACCTGCAATAAGCTGTGAGATGTAAATATTTCAATAAATAACAGACACAGCTCAATTATACTGCCTACATGTCGGTATAAGGGATGCTCTTTGAAGCTATTTGATATTATTGAGATGACAGGAACATCCAGGGGACCGGGGGGAGAGGGGTAAGTAGGCCCCAGCGGATATGCAAATGGTACATCATCATGCAAACGAACGCCTACGTTTACTCACCCTCTTACCGAGTTCTTGATCTATTAACGGCTCCTGTTTATAAACAAACAAAGGTAAGATCAAACAATTTACATGCGAATTTATTATAGTTCTTAATTATTTTTTTGTTCATATTATAATAATTAATATAGTATTTATTTTCTATAATAATAATAAAATAGAAATAAATACATACATGAGTTACACTGATCATGCGCATGGGAAGGTTTATGGTTAGATTCTTTTGAAAATCCGAAATTTTGTCTCCCGATGTACATAAATAGTAAAAAATATTACATATATAGGTAGTAAGTATAGAAATTAAATACAGTAATGTAGGACTAATTAGTTTATTCCTTAAAATACTTCTTCTTTTTTTGACATAGATATGTCTTTTGGATAGGGAACTATACCTTTTTGTCTAAAGTTTTTTATCACACTCAAAAATGTAACATGTGTCTAAATGTTATATTTTTAGTGTGATATGTTGATCCCTCGGATCGAAAATATGATGGCAGTTCCCTTGTTAGAAATTTAACGTAGAATCTGCTTTGTTATATAAAATTTGCCGTTAGAAAATACCGTTTAGAAGCTATTCTTTAAGTGTTTTTCTGATACGCTATTTAGGCTTTTCTGATACGCAGTTGCTTGCCCGGAAAATTCGCTATAATTTCAAATAGTTTCCTTATCAAAAGTTTAATGGAGTTGTTATTTAGTAACATATGTTACTAAGGCTTACTGTTTATTTTTAATATTGAGGGGTAAGAGGAGGGAAATTAAATATGTAATTGAGAACGACTCAACCTATTTTAATGAAATTCGATTTTCAAATTTTTTACTTACTTTATAACATACCAAATTTAACAGTTAAAATATATAGTTTTAATTATTGAGAGGTGGGAGATATCTTGAATAACTTGAATATCAAATTCTAATAAAATTGGCTGAGTCGTTCCCAAATATATATGTAACCCCATCCCTTCATCCTTAAAAATTAAAACAATATATTATAAAAGTTAAAACTCTTTTAAAATATCTAATCTCAATCATTTTCAAAATACATGTAATCACAGAGATTAATTATGATTCAATTTTACCCAACACTAGTACAGAGTCGGTGACGCATCTCACTGATTACCAAGATAGTCTGTAACTAACAAAGCCTTTATCCCTTTATCCTTGTTTATTTGTTTCATTGAGTTATAGCATTTTTAAATTCGATAGTTTTCCTCTCAGGTACTGTCCTTTCTAATTTATTTGTTTGTTTGTTTTTTTATTCATTTAATTTAGTTATTTTTCTTACATTAATAATTAAATAAATCCAGGTAACTATTTCATTTAGTGACCCGAGTGCCTGGTTGTAATATTTTTCAATAAACCTTTTTTCATTATAAAAATATCATAATATTATTTAGATTGTAGATGACCAAATAGCATACACTCTGGAGAAGCAAGCTAAATAAAATTTAAAATCGACAAGTATTTATAATAAACTTTCTATCCAAGAAGTTTATCTTGTTCAAATTAATTTCTGGTTTCTGATTGCGTCGCTGAATATTTATCTTATGAATTTATTTTTCATTAGAATGATATCTATATTGTAGTATGCTCGTTTTTCTAAATGATTGAGCCATGTCATTATAATCATGAATCAGCTGATTTACTTTATGTTTATTTTAATAAAAAGATTTTTTTTTCAAATGAATTTGTTATGTTTGCTATGAAAATTATAATATTTATTACATTATATGTATAGTGTAAGGTTATTTTAGTATTGTAGTATTTTTTTTTTAGGAGAGTACTTATTATTTTTTTTAAATTATATTATAAATCATTAAGATATTCTAAAACTAAAAGTACGTAACAAATAACGTGCTTTAGAGTATATTAATAAAGATTTATGGTGGACTGATGAAGAGCAGCACAAATAAGATCCCAAGACATAGCAGAGCTACAACTTGAGATTAGAAAATATTTAGAATTAGATCCGTTGAGCACGGGTTTAGTAATAGATTAATTTTAAGGCTTTGGTTCTGTTATAGAATTTGTAAGAAGAACGATGTTGATTCATTTAAAAGAAGAACTTCCATTACTTAACATAAATAGTGTAAAAATGCCTGTAGTAGTTTATTCAGCACCTGAGATTTCCATGTTATTTGAAATATGTTTGTTTAATGTAGACGTTATTCCGTGATAGTAATAATGAATTATCCTGAAAGCATCCTGTTCAACGCTATTTTTTCACGTTTGCAAAAGAATATACGTTTTGTTATAGCCATATCTAGGCAAAACTCTCTCATAAATAGTCAAAATAATCTCTTTGATGCCGCATAGTTATGGAATGTAACTTATTATTTGACAAAGCAAAATTCATAAAATTAAATAAAATTTCGTTTTCAGCAAAACAGAGATCTTAAAGCTGGGAGTTTAATCGTTACCTTTGACTTTCTACAGACCCCAAACTTATACAAAGCGCAGTAATTTTGCTCTTTAATGTCAGAGTTAAGGGCGTCCTTCTCGATCCTGCACCCGAAATGAGTACCGGCTTGACTACCGCCCAAGAATATCGATACAACCATTGAAACTATTTTATTCATTATTTTGTAATTGACTTAAATCTCAAAACTAAATTTATTTGCATGCGATGTTTGCTCTTATATGCATGATTTCTTTCTTTTCTTTTTCTGAAATAAAAAACTCAATTTTTTCCTAATTGGGAAAAACAATAGATCATGTAGACAGATATCTATTATCTACAGCTTTTTTAAATTTCAATTTCAGAATTAAAAGGATCAAATTACTTCCAATAATAATTAGATAAAATTAACAATAAATGATTGTTCTATTCAGTTGTATTATATTTCGTTTTGTGCATTTTTCGGGCAGGTACTAATACATTTATTTGGTAAAAACGTGGTCTAAAAGAAATTGAAACAAATGGCTGGAGATTTGATTCTCAATAACTACTCCTTTGTGGTAAGCTATTTTTGGGATAAATTATTACAACTTAACATTTAATCAAATATTACTGTAAAACATATAAATTAAAAATAATAAGTAGATTAGTTGTCTGGGAAAAAAAATTAACAAATAAATAATAGGAACCATAGCTTGAAACGTCAGGCTCTCATGAGGACTGCTAACGAGCTCCACTACGTCATCAACACGGGACGAGCTAATAAAGCGCACTTGACTCCACCGCTCAAGTCCCCAATTTTTTCAAGTTGCAGGAATTGTGGTTGAAGGCGTCGTTAAAAAGCCCATTATTTTACTCAGTTTTTTCTATATTGCGGCTCGATATTATCCTCATTCAAGATTGCTAGTGAGATAGGCCAAGTACTGAAAGAGAGAAGAGAACTTAGCAAACAGTGGAGAAGGATCGCTTTCCTATGCTTATAATAAACGAACCATCTTGTTTAAGAATAATAAGTCGACTATGTATTGTTGAAACTGGAAAATGTCAGTTACTCAAATTTTAACTATCTCATTTATTCGATTTAAATATT
Source organism: Euschistus heros (assembly GCA_003667255.2). Lineage (NCBI taxonomy): Eukaryota > Metazoa > Arthropoda > Insecta > Hemiptera > Pentatomidae > Euschistus > Euschistus heros. The sequence goes on along the minus strand of RCWM02000466.1, from coordinate 188,654 downwards.
TATTTAGGATAAATACAATTGTTGCCACTTCTATAGCAATTTTTTTTAATTCAAAATCTAGTTTCAAATGTTAAAAATTCATCCTCAGTTCAAAAATATCAGCACTTTGGTACTCATATAATCTGTGTACATATTATGTACTATATATATACATATATATATAGATATATATATATATATATATATATATATATATATATATATATATATATATATATATATATGTATATAGAATAGAATAGAAAAAAAAATTATTCTGGGACAAAGTCCTTTAAGAATAATAGTTACATGACAGACCATAAGTTATATCTGGCCTAGAGATTATAAATTTGATAGCAATATAAGATAATTAAAAGTAAACACAATTTTACAATGAAATAAGTAATAAAAAAAAAAAAAAAAAAAAAAAAAAAAAAAAAAAAAAAAAAAAAAAGCCATACGCATAAATAAACACATACATTAACTTTATTTACAATCAGTAAAAGAAAAAAAATATTATATAGGAAATTGACTAAGTAATAGATTTCTGATGTTAAATCGAGTTAAGGATAAAGAAAAAAAAAATGATGATCAAAAATAAAAATGAAAATTATATATATATATATATATATATATATATATATATATATATATATATATATATATATATATATATATAATTTTATAAGAATTCTACAAAAAATTTAAGCATTATAAAATAAAAGTTACTACTTTATGTCTATGATATAAGTAATTTGTTACAGTTGGGTTACAAACAATTTCAGGTAAAAACCACAATCGCTTCGGGACAGAAATGCGTTTGTAATGGGAGAATGTCCCATATAGTAATGGATTTAAATAAGTGTAAAACAATTAGAATGTCGGAAAAACATTCGATCGTAAAAATCGTTAGATAATAGTTTCCTTCAGTGGTTATGACTTCCTTCGCAAAAAAATTTAACGATGCAAAATGGAATCATATGAGTGAAAAGAATTGCATTAAGGACATGCTGAAAAACCCTACCAATGCACTTAACTCGTTAAAAGCATTATTCAATCCATTATCAAGGCTTTAAATGCAATAGGCACATATTTCAAGCTCAAAGCCTACCCCCCACAGACTGAGTTAAATACAGGCTGAGAGGTGTAGAGGAGTGGATTTATTGCGGGGGAACAAATCTTGTAGTTATCAGTAGAGCCAGGGGCACACATGCACGCCCTTATCGCCGCCTCCTAGCCGATATCAATTACAGCTGGAATCGATGGACTATCTCCAAGTGGATCTTGTCCTCTTCGCTGTAGTTAGTGCCTTGGAGCCTATTCCACAGCTACACCTACGCCAGTTGACGCGGCCTTTGCTCGCGTGATGTGTTTCGCACACTCTAAAGGGCAAAACCAAATTTCGCCAACCGTTGTTTTGCGCATGTTAGAAATTGTATAAATACCGCATCTAATTAACATAAAAATATTTTATACATTAATTCATCACCAACCCTCTTGCGTATTATCTTTGATTGTCAAATATGTATATACATTTTTTAACAAATAGTCTATATGAGCGAAAAATGCTAAAATTTTTTTTTTTTTTTTTACTTCGCTTAGGAAGTGGAAAAGATTTAATTTATTATAGTCCAAGAGCCAATCAGAGCAAGTGCATCTCATGAGTGCTTCATGAAGTAATAACAAAATTCCCATAGAATCTGAAAGAATCCAGTTTCAGGTATGCCTGATCTAACGATTTTGGACGGCGGAAGGAAATTATTGCACCTCAATCTTAACAAACTAGTTAATTTGCTTTTAAAAATTGTTATTTAAAGGATTACCCTCTCTCGCTCTCTCTCTCTCTCTCTCTCTCTCTCTCTCTCTCTCTCTCTCTCTCTCTCTCTCTCTCTCTCTCTCTCTCTCTCTCTCTCTCTCTCTCTCTCTCTCTCTCTCTCTCTCTCTCTCTCTCTCTCTCTCTCTCTCTCTCTCTCTCTCTCTCTCTCTCTCTCTCTCTCTCTCTCTCTCTCTCTCTCTCTCTCTCTCCTCTCTCTCTCTCTCTCTCTCTCTCTCTCTCTCTCTCTCTCTCTCTCTCTCTCTCTCTCTCTCTCTCTCTCTCTCTCTCTCTCTCTCTCTCCTCTCTCTCTCTCTCTCTCTCTCTCTCTCTCTCTCTCTCTCTCTCTCTCTCTCTCTCTCTCTCTCTCTCTCTCTCTCTCTCTCTCTCTCTCTCTCTCTCTCTTCTCTCTCTCTCTCTCTCTCTCTCTCTCTCTCTCTCTCTCTCTCTCTCTCTCTCTCTCTCTCTCTCTCTCTCTCTCTCTCTCTCTCTCTCTCTCTCTCTCTCTCTCTCTCTCTCTCTCTCTCTCTCTCTCTCTCTCTCTCTCTCTCTCTCTCTCTCTCTCTCTCTCTCTCTCTCTCTCTCTCTCTCTCTCTCTCTCTCTCTCTCTCTCTCTCTCTCTCTCTCTCTCTCTCTCTCTCTCTCTCTCTCTCTCTCTCTCTCTCTTAAGAAAAAAAAACAAGCAATCTCTCTCATCCTCTGTCTATGAATATCAACATTTTTCTAATGTAATGTAAAACAAGTAAATGACATAGACTGTAAACATGAGATGATAGAGAGTAGAGGAGGGGCTGTAATGTAGTCTATCGGAGGAGAGATCGTTGGATCCAACAGCTTATCTAACAACATCGGTGGCTCTACATCCCGTCACCGAGACTGGGCCTCCTCCAAAAGCTTTCGCCAGTCAATCCTGTCAGCTGCAGCAGCTCTCCAGTTTCGGACTCCCAGCAGAGTCCGTGCGTCCAGTGTCACTGAATCCTCCCATCTCACATTTGGCCTGCCGACTTTTCTTCGCCCATGCAACTTTCCGGACAGTATCCTCCTGGGTATCGCCGAGTCATCCATGCGTGCGACGTGCCCGGCCCATCGAAGTCGTCCTATCTTGATAAACTTTACCAAGTCTGCATCCCCATACAGGCCAGCCAGTTCGACATTTCTTCTTCTTCTCCAAATTTCACCCTCTTTAACAGGACCAAAAATCTTCCTCAAAATTGATCTTTCAAAGATCAGAAGCCTATTTTCATCCTGTTTTTTAAAGGCCCATGCTTCTAATCCATAAGTTAAAACGGGACGGACCAAGGTTTTGTAGAGGGTGATCTTGGTCCTGTTAGACAGGAACCTGCTTCTAAAATGCTTCGCAAGGCCAAAGTAGCACCGTCTTGCTGTTGCTATCCTTCTGTTGACTTCTCGAGAGATGTCGTTTCCAGAGTTGATCTCAGCCCCGAGGTAGATAAAGCTACTTACATTTTCAAAATTATATGGTCCAGCCACAAATGGACCAATCCCTGGTCCATCTCCTCCGACTCTCATGTACTTGGTCTTAGCTTCATTAATGTGTAGCCCAAGTTTCTTTGATGCATCTTCTATGGCCAAGACCGCCTCTCTCAGTGCACGTTCCGATCTAGCAGCAATATCAAAGTCGTCAGTGTATCCCAGAAGCTGAACTGTACCGTTAAAAAGGGTTGCGTTGAGTTGGATTCCGGACATACGTACCGCTTTCTCTGCAGCAAAGTTAAAGAGAATACAGGCAAGAGCATCCCCCTACCTCATTCCGCAGTTTGTGTTGAAATCATCTGAGTAGTCATTTCCTACTCGTACTGCACACCTCGAGCCCGACATTGTCATTTTCACAAGCCGTACCAGCTTGGCTGGGACGTTCATATCTAACAGGGCCTGATAGAGTTCTGGCCGAGTTACACTATCGTAAGCGGCTTTAAAATCAAGAAAGAGGTGGTGGGTAAATATTTTGCACTCTTTGCATTTCTCTAGCATCAGCCTCAGTGAGAATAGTTGGTCCAACGTTGATCTCCCTCGTCTAAATCCCGCTTGATATTTCCCTATCTCCCTCTCGGCATGAGGGACTAGTCTCTCAAATAGGATATTAGAGAGAACTTTATATGCGCACGAGAGGATCACTATGCCTCTGTAGTTGTCGCAGTCTGACTGGTCCCCTTTCTTGTGCAGTGGGTAGATAATTCCCCTTTTCCACTCATCAGGCATCTTCTCTTCTTCCCATATCTTCAAAATGAGATTATGGAGCTCCTTTCTCACTTCTATTCCTCCATAGCGTATCAGCTCCGCTTGAATTCCATCCAGTCCCGGAGCCTTGTAGTTTTTCAGTTTCGCTATGACCGTCTCCATGTCTTCATCATCCGGTGGCTCGGCATCGTTAGAGAAGTCGTCCTCCTCTCTGGCCATTTCTACTTCAAGGTTCTCCATTTGAAGTGCTCCGCTGAAGTGCCTTGCCCATCTCTTCAGGATTTCCCCTCTCTCCGTCAGCAGGTTTCCGTCCTCATTTTTGCACATAATTACTTTAGGTTTGAAGGCTTTACGGCCCTCATTTACTTTCTGATAGAAGAGGCGAGTGTCACGAGATGTCCTGCGGTCTTCTACGTCCTTCATCCTGCAATTCTCCCAAGCTCTCTTCTTTCTCCTGTGCAATCTCTTTTCCTCCCTTCTTTTATTTCGATATGTCTCCTGTGTTGAACGTGTATGGCGTTGGATGGCCTTCTTATAAGCTTCATTTTTCTTATTTGTTGCCTCGATGCATTCACCATCAAACCAAGGGGACTTCCTGCTTCTTATCTGCAATCCAAGGATTTCCTCTGCAGTAGCTTTTAGCGCTTTAGCAATACCCGACCACTGGTCATCCACTGTGTCATTCCTATCCCTTAGTTCCTCCCCCAGCTTAATATGAAGATGTTGCTGATAGGTTTCACACACTTCTGGATCCTTTAGCTTATGAACATTGAATTTCTTCATCACAGCTTCTCCAATATCCGAGTTCTGTTTCGTGGTAATCCGAGCGCGTATACGGGCAATACTGAAGTAGTGATCCGAATCCACGTTTGCTCCTCTGTATGTCCTTACTCCAATCAAATTGGACCTGTGACGGGCGCTGATTAAAATGTGGTCAATCTGGTTGGTAAAGGCTCCCTTGGGTGATCTCCAGGTAGCTTTGTGAATATTTTTGCCTGGGGACATGGTACTTCCGACCACTAGGCCGTGAGTGTTCGCAAAATCAATCAGTCTTTGGCCATTGGCATTTCTGTTTTGATGAAGACTGAAGGTTCCAATTGTTGGTAGATGTATTCTTTCCGTGCCTATCTGGGCGTTCAAGTCTCCTAGAACTATTTTAACATCATAAGCTGGACAAATCTTGAAGGCTTTAGAGAGATCTTCGTAAAACGTGTCCTTCTCTTCTTCTTCAGATGACACTTCAGTTGGTGCATGACAGTTAATTATCGAAATGTTGGAGAGATTTTCCCTTACACCCTACCTACCTAGGTAGGGTGTACCGTAGGTAGCTTTCTGCACAATATATCTAGGGGATATGGGGATATCAACTTTGTTACAAAATTGCGATTGTTTATTTGTTGTTACAAAACAAAAGAGTTACATATGGTGTTAAACTTAACTAAGATCCTTGCTTTCAAAGACGGAAAATGTTTCAGATCCTTTCTTTTCAGTTGATCTATCATAAGTTGCAATTTACTTTGAATGCGTTTACTGCGCTAATCATCTCAATAATAGTTTTTCCTTTACCTTGAAGCTCCAAGTTAACGGTGTTTAAGTGCATTGTGATGTCAGTCAAAAATGCCAAATCATTTAGCCATTTTTCGTTTTTCAAAATCTGAGTGTCATCACCTCTTTCGTCTAGAAAAGCTGTTATTTCGGGCAATAATTCTTGAAACCTTTCTAGGAATTTTCCGCGACTCAACCACCTGACGTCCGTGTGAAGAACTAAATCAGTGTGTTCAGCTGACTCCCTATCTTCCAACTGCAACTGAAAGAGCCGCCGTTGCAAGCTACGTGCACGGATGGAATTCACAATTTTTGTTGCAATGCCCCTCCGTAATTTCCAAACTCCGGAATAAAAAAAATAAAACTTTTTAGAACACAAAAACTTTTTGTCATGATGTAAATGCAATGGAAGCTGAAAAAAATGAGTCATATATATCTTCGCCACGGGCCTTCCCTTCAGAGGAATGATTGTCAAAAATGTCATGTACCATCCGAATAAAAAATACACAGCTGGGCAGTGTCTGTCATGGATTCGTCGAACTGTAAAGAAAGTATGTACGATATCATGTTTTAGTTATCCGATGTCCTGACTCATGACTTCAATACGCCTTGTGACAGTCGGACGAGATAACTGAAGTTCTCTAATAGCAGACATGATTTCTGTTTTATTTTTAAAATCTCCAAATAAAGTCTCACCCGCTTCAATAAATGCTTCCTTCACCACCGATCCATCTTCAAATGGTTTCTTGTGTTTCGCCAAAATATGAGATATTTTAAATGACGCGATCGTAGCAGCTTTTGATTGTTTGGCTGGTCTTGTGAACATGGATTGTTCTTTTTTCAAACAAGATATCAAATCACTTACTTTTCGTTTTCTTAATTCACTCGGTAGCGGAAAATCCTTTTCATAGTTTTTATGAACCGTTTTATGATGCCTCTTTAAGTTACCACGCTTAGGTATTGCAACTGACGCACGACAAATAACACAAATGCACTTACCCTTCACCATACAAAAGAAAAATTCTTCCTCCCAATCCTTATTAAAATGATACGTTTTAGATTTCTTCACTGCACTCATTTTCCACTATTTAATAATAAACTTTGTATCGACGTAGGATCGCCATCAAGTTACAATTCAGAATGACTCCAATTCCTGCAGGCGCAACATTTATATCGGCGTGAACGAAAGTCTCGAATGTTCCCGTCAAACGCGCCGCCCGAAACTAGACTGTACTGTCTCTCGTCTAGAAACAACACGGCTTTTCTTTGACAAGTGCCGCGCGTTCCTTTGATAAAGCCACCTTTTGCCGCAAGCAGTGTTATTTTATTACGTAATACATTTTGTAGTTTAGTTACCTACCTACTTATTAAAATTTTTTTTTTCTCGAGATCTACCCAAAAAAGCACTCGCGATCGACTAGTCGATCGCGATCGACCGTTTGAGCACCCCTGACGTAATACATTTTTGTAGTTTAGTTACCTACCGCTGCGAGATCTACCAAAAAGCATCGCGATCTAGTCGATCGCGATCGACCGTTTGAGCACCCCTGATCTAGGGGATATGGGGATAAACTTGTTACCGATTGCCGGGCTCTTCCTCTGATGATAAATCCGGTTCCCATATATATGGTTGGTTTCATGGCCGCTGAAGTATATGGTATGGTACTTCTTTTCATGAGTGCCACTTCCAAGCCAGCGGACTTCCTGGACCGCTGCGATGTCGATGCGATAGTTGTCAATTTGCTCGAGAAGCGTCCGTAGGGCTCCGAGTCTATATAATGATAAAATGTTCCAATAGGCGATTCTTAAATCAAACATTTCCTGGTTTTGTTCCGTAAAGACAATCCGGCTATTTCTGCTTGTAGAGGTTTCGTAATAAAGAGTGTTTAAGGGGAGTGGGTTATTAGCCCACTGCCCCCGAGTCAGGTGAAGGGGCTGTCTCCTTGGAGCCTCCTGACCGGCTCATAGCGAGTTGTCAGGCTCTAGCCTACCTCATCGGTTTACCAGGCCTACCGAAAAGGCGTTTCCCGCCTGCGGCACGAGGAGCCACCTAACAACCCTTGCCTAAACCTTCGCTTCTTCATCCTAGGGGACTGGCCATCATTGGATGATTCTACTACTTACCAGAGGAGGAGTCTCTGGCTGGTGTCGGCCATCGGCAGGTCAACAGCTTATATAAGCCTAAATATTGGACCCAGGCTACTACGTAAATATGTCTTCGTAACCACCAGCCGGACCATATCTCTTATATTTAGATACCAAACGCGTTGAATACTTTTTTTATTCAGAACTTTGTAAAAAATAATAACTAATGATAAGAAAAGAGATAGCTTAATAAATAGCATCTATAGAAAAACAATAATTTACTTCGGACTTGATATATTACCAAAAGCTGTATTAGAATCTAAAGCAAAGGGAAGACAAACTCGGAGATATTCGTTGGAATGTTATTACAAGACACTGGTGGATCATTTGACTAAAATTGGGCAATTCACGACTTTAATTGCAACTTTTAGACGACAATGCTTGAAAATATTGAAACAATAATATTATAAAATATAGAAGATAAAATAGGACCAAAAAATGTTTACATCTCCTTTGTCGACTTCCAAAAGGCGTATGATTCGGTTGATAGGGAAACACTGTTTGATACATTGCAGGAATATGGGGTGGATCAGAAAACTCTTAATCTCATTAAGTTGACACTGACCAACACATATTCTAAAGTTAAATTCCGGGGGGAAATCAGCAAATCGTTTCAGATCAGGACGGGACTTAGGCAGGGGGATTGTTTGTCTCCAGCACTCTTTAATGTGGTCCTAGACAAAATTATGAAAACATTTTGGGAGAAAAATGCCTCAAGTGCTGTAATAGGGACTCGAAATAAAGGCATCAAGATCAAATGTTTGGCCTATGCGGATAACTTGGCTCTTCTGGCAGAAAGCGAACAAGAGGCGATTAGTCAAATCAATGAGCTTAAGGAAACGGCTGAAAAAGGCGGTTTGAAGATCTCTTTTGCAAAGACTGAAATTATGACTAGCAACAAGATACACCCAAAGATGATAGAAACAAAGTATGGGAGAATAAGGGTGGTGAACCAGTTTAAGTATTTGGGAGAGATTGTGAGTTATAATGGAGGAGATAAACCAGCAATCAAATCAAGAGAAGAAAAACTAGATAGATTGAATTTTGCCACAAAAAAACGTTTACAATAAGAAAAATCTGTCCATCAACGCCGAAATCAAGCATTACAACTCCGTAGTGAAACCGGTTATTCTGTATGGAATAGAAACAGCCAGTATCCCCAATCTGGAAAAAACTCCTGAAAATGGAAAGGAAAATATTGAGGAGAATCCACGGACCCAAAATTACTGAACAAGGATACCGCCTAAGATCAAATCAGGAAATATATGGGAAAGTGGAAAACCTGGAAACCGCAATACGGAAAAGAAGGCTGAAATTCTATGGCCATATGATAAGAATGGATCACTCAAGGCTCAATAAGCAAATATTTGAGAAAATAATCAAAATGAAAAGCCTGGGAGGTTATGCTAAACAAATAAAAGAAGAACTCCAGGAACTTAAAATTAGCAATAGAGATTGCATGGACAGAGAAAAATTCAGAAGGCAAATTAATAGTTTGAAGGTCCTTAGTGATAAGAAAAAGCATACCGGAGGAAAATGGACTGAAGAGAGGAGGGCACTTCACTCGGAGAGAATGAAGGAAGTATGGAGAAGGAGGAAAGGAGTCAGGGACAAATGATATTTGCGTGGTCCATAGCTGGCCTGTTCGCGAGAAAAAAAAAAAAAAATATATATATAGAAGCTGGGTACTAGAAGATATTTGGCTTATTCTAGATTAGTAAGTTCTGCTTTTAATAAAATTCTAGTTTTATTTTTATATTTATTTTGTTGAGTGGTGGGCTCCACTAAACCTTCCTGTTTCTCTTCTATTCCAATGCTTACAATCCAAAATTCTTCGTTAAATCCTCAATGCTCTCTATTATGTCACAAATAAACTTATAAATAAGCATCTAGATGTCCCATTTGTTGAAAATTTGGCACGAACATCAAATTTATCCTGCCATGACAACCTACATACCCGCGTGAATCCTGGCTAACTTTCTCTTTACGTCTCAGTTTCAATTATTACTTTATTGCAATGTACTACTTAACCGTTGTGCTTTATTCATAAATTTGTTCATCAACAATATCCACTCATAGTTTGCCATAATCTTTTTTTTTTTATTGTTATAAAATCAAAAATTTATTTATTTACTTAATTTTTTTTTATGTTCCTAATGTTCTAAAATTCCCTTTTTATGTCAAATCTTTTTGTTTTTTCCTTCTAGCAGTGAAGAAGGTTTTCATTATAGGCCAAAACGTCGCCGCAATAAATCAATATTTTTAAATGTGTTTTATGACTGCATATCACAACTATCTACATCACTAATTCCACTGTAAAAAAAAAAAAAAAAAAAAAAAAAATCCATTTTTATAAAATCAATTTATAAGATACATGAAAAGGTATAGTTAAAAAATGATAAATAGCTTTTAAATTGGAAAAAAATATATATACCTAAATACATAAAATCAGTTATAGATTTTTGTTTTTGTGGTAGTATGAGCTGTCTAATTGAGAATGCAGTGTTACATAGGGCTAACAAGAGCAGAGAGGACATAGAGACGAGAGTATTGATGAATTGGGAGGAGGTACAAGGAAGAGCTAAATAAGCGGGGGCCGAGGGGGGCCCAGGGGGGCTGTTTGGAGGGACACCTTGCCCCAGCCCCACCAATTCCACAAACCTGGCTGTAATATGGCCGCTCTATGTCCCCCTCTCTTTCCCTCTCTTTCTCCCTTCTCTCTTCTCTATCTCCACGGTTCCAATAACAACAGCCTCCGATCAACTGCTTTTATTATACCATACCGTCTTGTGAACCCCTGCTTCTCTTTAACCACACGCCCCTGGGAATTGGGCCTTCCTCTAAATACTAGTTTGAATTGCCTCGATCCGAGGAATACAAGGGTGTGGGGCTAGTTTGTCAGTCTTAATTGGATATTTGTTGTAGTTTTGCCCTATCCACTATTCGTTATTATTTTATGTACTAGATTATTAACCATAACTCTGTGATCATATTACTTTTAATGACCTCACCTCCTCTTATACCTTAATACACAAACTATAATATTTGTTATTAGTTTTCAAGTATTTTTTAATACGATAAAGTTAATTTTTTTTTTAAAAAACCGACTTTAAGATTAAACCTACATGTATAATTTTGAACTAAAAAGTTAAAAATGATATTTTAATTACTTCGATACAAAGAGCATTAAAGGACAATCAACGAAATTATCGATACTTATATACCTAATCACACTTTAAGATTAGTTATATTTAAGATTCGGTGCCAGCTAAGAAGAGCAGTTTGATCCTGGCTATGCACCAAACTTTCGAATAGCACGAGACAGCAATGTGGTGGTAATGAAATAGTGGGAAAGATATTTACAATTTTTTTTTGGTTGACACCGATTTCAAAAATAATTTGGAATGGAAGGTTACATAACAGTGATTTCTTCTTATTTTTTTTTTCTTAAAAAGTGCTGATTTGATTACAAGAAAATTTTTATGAGACTTCCTTTAAAGTATGACCTCCAGATCAAAAAAATCATCAAAATCGATTCATAATTGACAGAACAATTGCGTAACAAACATACAAAAAAAAACAGTCGAATTGACAACCTCTTCCTTTTTGAAGTCGGTTAAAAAATATCGTTCCTCCCCGAAACACTGTTAACTCTTCAATTTTTATTTTCAAATTAAAGCAACACTTTATTTTTGACATGGATATGTCTTTTGGCTGGGGGTCTATACTTTTTTGGTGCAACGTTTTATTTTACCCTTAAAAATGTACCACTATTTACACAATCTAGCTCGAATAGAAAATTTACCGACAGTTTCCTAATCTGAAATTTAATGAAAGATACTTTTAGTTATATAACTTGGAAAAATTCTCTAAGACCTACCGTTTAGGACCTAGATTGGTTTGAATGAAAAAAGTCAAGTTTTGCTTCATTATTCTAACTGTTGGTTTTTTTTTTTTTTTTTTTACACGCTCTAGCTCTGTTAGGGTTGCCCAAATTGAAAATTTGACTAAAGTTTCTTTTTCAGAAATTTAATGGAGAATATTTTTTGTAATATAAAATTTTTCATGACCTAATATTTTATTGGTTTGAATGAAAAAAGTTATACTTGAAACCCCTATTTTTCCCTAGTTTGATTATATTGAATAAATATTAATTTTTAATTTAGACTTGAGCTGGTGTGAAGGGAGGTGGAGGTAATGTCAGTGAAGGGTACATCTAAATGTGCTGTGTATATGTTTGTCATGTTTCAATGTTATTGCAGTTAGTATGTGTGTAAACACAGTTGAGAGATGTTTAGCAAAAAGTTCTGATCTTTCTCCATCGGTCACGGCCCAAGAGCCATCCTCCTTTCGGAGGGGTGCTTGGACTTCACGATGCCCAGTAAGATTTCTAGTACGCTCCATAGGCTTCCATCATCAGATTTAGGTAACTATGTTAATTATCGTAATTCTCTCTTTTAAATTTTAGTATCCGTCGCTCTGAGTTCGTTATTAAGTCTATTAAAAAAGTTCGTTTGTCTGAGGGCAATCTGTCAGTCTGCCATATGTTCCGTGATCTTCTCTTTGCCTGATCAAATCACCTTATGTATTGAGGGTAAATGGGTAGCTTTTTCTGACTTTCTCATGCGTGGGAACTGAAGAAGACCACGCAGCTTCTTGTATGTTCTGAGTGAAAATATTCGGTACTGCATCATCCAGTTCATTTTCAGTCTTGATAGATAAAGGAATTGAGAGAGAGTCGTTCAAAAAGGTTCTAAAATGCATCCCAATCAGTTTTGCCGTTAGTAAGGAGTCGGCTTTTTTTTTGCTTCACAGGGTTCTTCAAATAGTAATAAATGCACAAGAGAATGATCAGAAACAAAGATGTGAGCTTGTACTTATGCTGTAAGGTATAGTTCTAAGTCCTCTAGTAATGAAAAAGTCAGTAGTAAGTCTGGTGTTTTTTGTCTGGAAGTTGGCAATAAGTAGGTGAGTCAGGTGATATTGTATCCAAGAAAAGCTCATGGAGGGCACATTTTAGGTTTCTTCCTCGAGGAGTACTCTAGTCGTGAACCCCAAGAATGATCCTTGGCGTTTTTTTTGGTAGTCACCTCCTGCAATAAAGCATCTACCAAGACGTCTGAAGAATTAGTTAAATTATTAATTTAAGTAATGTGATCATTTAAATTCTAAAATTTAAATTGTTCAAATGATTCGTCCGCTATTAAATAAGATTTTTGATTAAATGTATAAAGCAACCCATATCTATGATCTGTTGTTTTTCTCAATCAATGAGAAATACATTTTGACATCGATACGTCTTTTATCTGAAGTTTATAGTCTCTTGTTGATAATACATAATGAATTCTCGTCTAATGAAAAAATTTATAATGTTCTAACTATTAACACATTCTGATGACATGTACGTTACATTGCTTCAATCTTGCTGCAATCTGTGGAAAAGGTTAATGACATAGAATTTGTCATGTCATTTCTATAGAATGGAACCAGTAGCACACGTTTATAAAGTAGATGATTTCGGTGTCGTTCACTTCACATAGCAAATTAGTAATCTTTCTTAACTACCTTTGGCACCTAAATTCAACGATTGGAATCCAAAGTTGTTATTTAAAGGAAGAAAAATCTTTACAAACTAAATTATAAGCAAATCGGGATATTTTTAAATAAAAAGATTTTGTTTTCTTTATTTATAAATTCTAAAAATATTTTAAAATCGATTTAATTTTTTTAAGTTTTCCCTTGGAGGCGTCTGACAAGAAGATCAAAGCCTCGGGACCTTCTAAAATAGAACTTTTATTAAAGCGCTACAAGTGGATAGTTGATTCATTAGCAACTGTCATGTTGTTATTTTACGTTATTATATCATTTAATGGAGATACGTTTTTTTTTTTTTTTTTTTTTTTATGTACAGTTGTAACTTTCAATAAATAGATACAAAAAAAAAATTAAATTAAATTAAAGGCAATAAATAATCAGGTAAAATAACGCTGATCAACAAACTCTTAATTTTTCTGTGCCTTTTGAATAAATGCTATATTTTAATATTAATTTGGGATCACTGAATGCGAAAATACAAATATTTATTTAAATTGAGCTCTTATTAAAAAAAAAAAAAAAAAAATGTCTAGTTTTAAAAACTAACTTGATTTTAGGGAAAATGTCAAAAAATAAAAAAATAAACTTTATTTAATTTTCAGATTAAATTGGTAATTTTAAAATATTGACACAATATTTAATTTTTTTAATCAAGAATTTCTAACTTGTTTTTTAAATCAGTTTCAGTAATGTATCTAATCTCGTTTCTGCAGTAAGCCATTGAATCAAGATGGGGGTAAAGAAAATAAATTTTGAGGGACAATATTTCCAGCACTCGAAAAATGCGACGCTGGCGATCTAGGCTCATTCTATTAAATTAATATTTTCTTCAGTATCCTGCTGGTAGACTTCAAAAGATTAAGGAACAGGCACATAGGTTCCGTGAGGTACTTTTCGCGTTACTAATGCTTCATGAGGGTATACTAGACTTTTCTATGGATGGGAGGTGTCAAGCAAAAGTAAAAATCATTGACATGATTAGTAGGTTCCCTTCACATCATTGCAGCACCAAAATTCATTGAACGTTTCTTTTTGTTTAGCAACTTAATCAAATTAATATAACAAGTAGTGCAACTAAAATGTGGTACCCTGGATTAGGTTCTTAATTCTTGCTCAAAAATAATGGAAGTAAGCAATTTCTAAACTCTGAGTTATTAGATATCTTTGGCTACTCAGATTCCAGTTACCACGTATATAGAAAAATTACCTGCACTATAAACACAATGGCAATACAATGCAAATATTAGAATGTTCACTGAAAATATGCCTAATAGATATGTTAAGAACTCTAGTGAAATATGACTTCTAACTGTCAAAATAAAACACAGACTGCTCTAGGCACAACAAATAAATAACTAACACTTTTTATACCAGTAATCACCGACTAGTTTAAACTCTCAACATAAATATGATAAACCTATTTCCTATAAATATGATAGAATCGCCATTATATTAAATTTGGCTTAAATGGAAAAATTGTAGCTAACTATCAATTTTAAGTTAGCTTAAAAGCTAGGTTCAGTGAACCAAATACCATAGATATAGAACATTTTCATGTAAAAGGTAATTTTAATGTAGACCAGTGTAATTTTTGAATCTAGAACCACAGGATTTTTCGAAATGTCTTAAGTTGGGGCAAAAGATTATATATAATTTTTTTTTTTTTAAGTTAGTATGCCATAATTCAACATCATTCAACAAATTTAACAGATGTTCTAAAGTGACGCAGGGGTTTGTAATTTTCTCTTTTATGATTTAGATATTTGTAGAGTGGTTAAGATATTCTAATACCTCTTTTTATTTTTTTTTTAGCTTATTATCTTTATTAACACCTGTCAATTAAAATATTAACAATGAGAATAACACGGGGGAGCCACTTTTTCCTGTATTTTTTTTTTCAGTTTTTAAATATAGTGCCACCGGTTAAAATATTTATGATGTACTAAGGTAAACAGACATACCTATATCTAATATGTTTAATTAGGAGACAAATTTTTAACAAATAATATCCTACAACAGAAAATAATTTAATTAGGCGATGGAAAAATTGTAAATATGTTACTACAGGTTTAAGACAGTAAACGAACCGAGTCTTTTATTAATTCTAGTTTGTAGTTCTTTAGCTAAATATCGATATGTTTGTGATAGATTTATTTTTAACAATAAAGAATAGTAAATATAAATTATTAAAATTCTATCGAGGGCTTTGTGAATAAAATAAATGCTAAAAGTGGCGTAAATAATTGAGGAAGATATGACGTGACATTCTATTTCAATTATTTATTTGCCCCGTTTCCAGTTGCAGTGCAATGTGCTTCTTTAAGTAGCTATCATCTGTATTTCAGCTTTGCGAGCTTAGAATATAACAAAGTTCATGTTATGTTAATGTTGCAAAAGGTAATGGTGGTACCAATTTTTTTTTAATAGTTCCATCGCATCACATAGTGTAGTATCTCTTTATTTATTGAAAAATAACGATGCACTGCGGAAGGTTTATAAATAATATTATTTAGACACAGCTATACTTCTTTAAAAGAATGTTGATTTAAGTAACTAAGGGTTAAATTGTTTAAGTATCTTTTCCTTAATATTACGAGGCAAAAAGTGCCTTGCTATTGCATTATTTTAAAGAAAAATTGAAACTTTTAAAATAAAAGGTCTGCACCACTTTCCATACTTATGGATATGTCTATTAATCCTCAAAATCAACTTCTGGAGTTTGTGGTAGTTGATCTGATAAATACTCTAGCAATACGCACTCAATGTTGTCTTAATACCCTAGAGAACAAATAAATAATACCATAGAATAAACTGTCGAACTTTTTAGATCAATAAAACACAGAATTCTTCATATAAATATATACATATATATATATATATATATATATATATATATATATATATATATATATATATATATATGTGTTCTCATAATCATGCCCTGCATCTTTGTAGGAATGTCCATAATCATGCCCTGCATCTTTGTAGGAATGTCCTAGTATTCTTCGCATTTGCTAGTTTTCTGTTGGATTTCTGAAATTCCTTCATTATTCCTTCAGGACCGTGGGCTGTCTTTTCTTCATAAAATTCCATTCTAATATAGAAAATCCCATTTCAATATAGTCAAGTAACAGTCAAGAAATTTATCCATATAACACATCAATACTGGAAAATATCTATAGTGGAAGAATGGGATTTTATGAAGAAATTAAGACAAAAAACGGTCCTGAAGCAATCACATTAATGAAGGTATCTCAAAAATCCAACAGAAAACCAGGAAGTGAGAAGAATACTAGGACATTCCTGCTAAGATAAAGGGCATGATTATGAGAACAATATAGTCTCGAAACGTCGCCAAAATAGATGTGAAACATATATATATATACATATATATATATATATATATATATATATATATATATATATATATATATATATATATATATATAAATAAAATGAAACAATCGAACGCGAAGTTGATTATTAACAAGTAAAATATAACACAATTTAAAATTAAATTAAACACCTTTCTTAAAATTTTACCGTTTTTCAACATATGATGCTACTGACAGCTTAGTTACACCTGTTATCTATAACATCCAGCTTCAATCGTTGATAACTTCATTAATTATTATTATCACGTCATACAATTATGTAATTAATTCCATACGGACCTTCTACAAATCATTCGTTCCTGAATGATTAATTTCATAACTTCATGAAACTGGCGCTTGTAGACGTTTACATAGAACCATTGCCTTCTCCAGATTTCTATTTCATCGCCCTTCCAGTAACATAATAACTCTTTATGACATTAATTTTGTTAATTTAAAATTGTGTTATATTTGACTTATTAATAATAAACTTTGCGTTTGATTTTTCATTTGGCTGTTTGCGAATCCGGGATCTAGCGCTCAATGCTTTGCCCGCTCATCTACCTCTTCAATTGGCAATATAAACGTTTAATTAAAAAAAACAAAAAAACAATGAATAACTTTCCGACTTATAATGACTAAATTAGTGAATTGTTCTTATATTTATACTATCAATCCAACAATAATGTAACGCTATGAATTTCTAATATAAAATTAAATCCTTAAATATATGTGTATTAAAGATCACCAGATGGCAAAGAATCGCGGTAGGAACCTTTAAGAAGGTAAGGGTATGTCAACTTGGTGCGCCTTATAGTTGTTTTTTTTTTTCTGGTTTAGTTGGAAGTGGTAGTATAAATGTATTTATTTATTTTTTTTTTTTTTACTTGTTTTAGGAACTTTAGACTTACATTTTGAAGGTTCAAGTAAATTTTAAAAACAAAACTGTGTCATACACAGATAACGTCTTAATTGGTGTCGATAGAATGTATCTTTTTGTTATAATTACATATTGAATGTTACTTCTGGTTTCTGTGACCTCAAGTTGTTTGATTTTATAATAAGCGTTTACTTTGTTGATCATGTATATTTATTATAAATCGGTGCCTGTTTCAGATTATTTGTTTTCTGCTATTACAATACGTTTCGATACCAAACCTGATTGGATACCAAAAAAGGTTTTACTTCCTATTCTGGAATATAAATAATGATTAGTTCTTTTAGGGTCATTTTGTACCTACTTTTTTTTTGTATGAATATTGTAATTTCGATTATTAAATAAAATATATTATAGTATACTATAGTACATAGTAGATAATACTATGTATTTAGTAATATTTATTGTGCAAGTATTAAAATTAAAAACGACCTGTCACATTAATATTAAAATTTAGTGTTGCAAATGACTGAAATAAAGTACAATATTATGTTCATATGCAGGTTCTTTCCAAGGAAATATGGGAACATTTGCTCGGGAAATTCATACATCCGGAGAGCCCGGAAGCGTTCTGCAGTATACTATATCTTACATTTCACGAATACATTTTTTTTTCAAAAATAGAGTATAATCGGGCATGTGTGAGGGTTAGATCTTTTACTACCTGATGATGTATTAATAGTGTATAAATAACAATAAATATAGACACATATGTGTATGTGTGAGAGGGGGGGGGTAAGGGAAGGGAGGGGGAGGGGATGCGGGCGGGGCGGAGGGATCAATATAGCGACAGTGCCCAGTCTAACGATGGACTAGCTCGAGGAGAGTGCGGCAACATGTGGCAAGCCTCTCCGCTCCTCGTCGCTCTCCTCGCCACCTCGGCTCTCCTCTTGGTCCCCATAGCCAAGCCCTTCGCCCAGGCAGCGTAAGTACTATATATTACATATATACATATTACATATATTATTTGGTTCAAATGGGTATCTCCTTGTCCTACTGCAAGTGATCCCAACTGGGATTTCTAGTGATTTCACACCTAAAAGGCACCGAATCCATGATTCAGTGCTTATTTAGGCAATAACCGAAAAAGAATCGTTAAAATAAACGTCAAGTGTAATACACATAACATCCACAAAAAGTGCATATTTCAGATTTATAACTAGCAGATGTCTAAACAAAATTATAACTTTATACTTTAATTGCTAAAATCGTACCTCCCTTCCTTTTTTTTTAACTAAAATAACAATTTGTTAACGAAATCATAGGTATCCAACAAACACTCATATATTACTTGCTCTGGTTAAGGAATTTTAATTTTAGATAATAATTTTCAGATAAAACAAAAGCCGAATGTCCAAAATCTTTAGAGAACATAAGAAAAACGAAAACACAAATACCGAACCTTCGTGAGACCACCATGTTTAGTTACACCCAAACTGGGACAGACACCTTACAAGCTGCCTTAGTACGACTCACGACTAGATACAGAAACATTTAGCTACGATATTATGGTATAACTGACAGATAACAATCCAGCAAGGATTAAAGGTCTCGGTGACAGATATATATCAAGGTGAGTAGAGTGGCCTCACCCTTAGCTCTAGGGCGGTGCCTGCAACCTCCACCTCTCCCTTACCCACATTTCCTTATCCCTTTCTTCCACCTCTTCTTATTTCTCCACTTATACAAAATCATCATCATACTTTTCTCTACATACAAATTTATAAATACAGAAGGTATTTACTTCTTGTTCTATTGATTTTATTTTTATTCTCTAGTCTTGTAAATTGGCGGTAGGTTCGGGAACTGACAAGGTTTTCAGTAAATGAAGAGACCAACAACGAAGAAAAACTGACTGTAATCGTAGAAACATTCGGTTTAAAACCAGTATATGGCATATTAAGAACAAATCTATTCCTCTGAAAATAAAATTTATTTTAATACCACTACTTGTAATTGTCTTCCAAATAAGAACGTACTCGTATGACAATCAAACTAAAAGGTGTTTTATTTTTACAAAAACTTCAGCCTTGAATGTTTATTCCCAATAATATTAATCACAACACTATTTGAGAATATAATTTATACATAATTTAAATCATTAAATTTAAGATTTGGGTGTTAATTCAAACAAATCCTATGAAATGTACCCCTGGAACAAAATGGGTAGTGTAGGCTATACCGCATTACTGAACAGTCTTGAGGGAGAGATATCAGGAAACGCCTCGATGGGAACTCGATTCTCAGCTGTGGTTTCTCTCTTCATGATTCTTCTTATGTATTTAATTAAATTTTATAGGCGTATTATCAGAAACTAATTCTATAAATTAAAAACATAAAACAAATACAAATCAAAATTTCAAATCGTTACGAATATTGTACGACCCTTACAGAAGGAAGTAAATATGATACTATGATATAAGATGTTTGTAGTTTCAAAATATTATTCTAGCTGATCATGATATATATCTTCTGAAAAAGACAATCATAGAACAACATTGAAGCATTTGAATTTCAAGAACTATAACTTCCCAAACCCCAAAAAATTTAATATCCCGCAATACAAAAGGATTTATTATTAAGTTAATGAATTAGACAAATGATGAAAATATAATTACAGCTTGTTTCCTTTATAAAGCCTGTAATGGCTTCTGGTTTTGTTTATTTCATTCCATTCCAAATAATCTAACATCATAAAGCCATTATATTAATAAACTATAAAAAAACCTACATATATTTTTGCTTAGATAAGTCTTAACACAATACTGACAATTATTCATATTTTGTTTTAACTTAGCTCACCAATCACAATATCAAGGCCAGTGATCTTTTCGTATTAACTGTATATCCTCTTGATATGATAACTTGACGTGTAACAGGGTATAAATAAAAATAATATTTGAATAGATCTTTTATTCAGCTCCATTTCAATCCTTCTGAAAGTATTTCCAGATCTGATATTCCAGGCCAACTTCTTAATGTAACTGTCATTAAATTGTTTCTAAAAAGTAGGTATTCCCCTTTAATTGTGTGTTCATGGGTATCTGCAAGAAGTGTTTGGTTTATTATAAACAAGATTCATCTTGGTATTTTTTTAAATATATATATATATATATAAATAATGAAAAATCTGATGTTCATGCACAGTTAATTTTATGCTAAAAGTATTTTCATTCTTGGTTTCAACATATTATTTTCTATTATAAAAAATTAGACTAAATGTTACTAAAATAAATTTAGAATTCAAATTTATATAAGTGATTATGAGATAAAAGCATGAAAGAAGTGCACGAAAGAATAATTCTGTTTCATAGAAATTTATACACAAACATTATTATTATTAATAGAACTAAAGATATTTCGAACTTTGACTATTACTATTTTCACTTTTAATTAACAGTATTGTAACATTTAGATGCTAGTAAAAGAGAAAGGATATAACTTTTTGACGGTTTATAAATACTGTGAATTTTGTCACGAAATAGTAGTGATCCCCTCTTATTTTTTTGCTGCTTCTTTAAACACCGTTCATTTTTAATTTAGGAACTTCTTTTTTTTTTTTTTTTTTTTTTTGTGTGTGTATTTATTGCACTTATCATCATCAATGAAAAAAAAAAAAGGCCATTGACTTATATTTATTTTTAATTTTTTCAATAACATTTTGAAAAAAAAAGCTTATTACATAATATTGAATATTGAAAATACGCTTATTGAAGATCAAATATTTTACGTTCCGAATGTTTATATTTTTAGAGTAAAATTTGTATAAAAATCAGCTTCATTATAAATTTAATCAAAATAATAGTCTAAAAAATAATCTATTCCTGATTTCTTTCAAGAAATACAATATGGTTCAACATATATGTTTTTATATAATTTTTATTGAAATATGTTTGACATAAGGATGTATCATTAAAGTTGAGTTATTAAAAAACGAATAACTAAACCCATTGTAAAATATTTCTTTAAAGCATATATGCAAATGAAATTATAAAAACAACAAATACTATCAACAGAAAACCCACACGAATAAGAAAGTTCAATCTACAACTAAATGAAAGGCGAAGAAAATAGGTTAGGGAGAATCGATATGGTGGGGATAATATATACTTTGTCTAGATGGAGTAAATTACTTTGGTGTTATTCTCTCATCCATCTTCTTTCTTACCTGACGCTTGGTGATCTATGTTAAATGGATGAACCTAAAGTCTTCTTCTTCAGAGAAGTCAAATTCTATCTTGAAAATTCTAATATCTCAAGCATACAATCATACTTTTGCTTTAATTTGTATTTTATTACATACTATGCCATGATAATCACACTTTAATATTCACATACTTATCCATTTGATCGATAACTGTACATTTCATATACGCTACATACTTTTGATTAAAAAAATTATGATATACTTACTGAAATAACATTTATAATTATATCAGCCTAATTTAAATTGATCTACAAATGCTTTTTACAAAGCCAATTTTCATTTTTTTTTAAAATAGCTATACTACTCATTTTTAGGTGGTTATCTCGCAAAAGAAGTTAAATCATATTGAAAACGACCATAAACAAAATTAGGCCTCTTTCTAATCTATCCAAAAAAGTCGACGTGCTTTGAAATTTTTTCTAAAAGTGGCCTTCATTGAATTTGGAATTTCTCGCCTAGTATAGACGTTATCTTAAGACATGAAATTAACCTAATGAAGACAATAGTTAGGTTTATTACAAAAAAAAAAAAAAAAATTATTCATTTCCTTTGTAAAGATTTTTGCTGCCATTCCATATCAACTCATTCCGAACTGCTAAACATTTCACTCTATTTTAAACTTTGGCATTTTGAAGTTGCATGTCATGTTTCAAAACTAAATGACACAAACTAAACAGTAACAAACTATTTCTCAAAGAAGACTACGCCCTCCTAAGGAGTCGACTTCTGAATACGCTTTGCCGTTAGCTATCGCTAAAGTTTTTTTTTCCTATTTGCACATTTTGTGGTTGCTTGGAACAATATGAGGCACTATTTGCCTTAACATGAGTTTTTATATTCAGCAAGTTAAAATATGGAATATACAAATATTGTGTGATAAAGATATCTTGAATGAAGGCAATGTAGAGATGATAATTTTTCTTAATTATTTGGTGTTTATTTTTTTGAAAATATATTAAGTACGTTTTCATTTTAACGAAGTAGTGAATATCATCTCTAAGAGTGAATATTTTAAATTAATTAATTCATTAGTCTATTCTTCATCACGTTGTGGAATTCTAAAGATTTATTTAAATACACATCCTCTGCTTTATTGCTAAAACTAATGATGCAAATCTGTAGCTAATTACATAATATGGCTATAGAATTGAGGTATAGATTTTTGATTGTGAAATAAATACTTTTTTAATAGTGAATTTTCAAGTATTTTAGTATCGAATACTAAATAATATATAAAATCAGCCAATAGTTAAAAGCAGTATTTTTTGTTGATTTCAATGCTGAAATCGGTATTATCATAGGTTTCATCTATTGAAAAAAGTAAACAAGAGTTGCACATAACTATTTAAAAACAGTACCGTTTCCGCAGAAATTGCTGGAGCATTAAATATTTAAATCAATCGATGTTTAATCAACATTGAAATATTAAAGAAATATACGATTAATAATAATGAATGTTATTAAGGATAAAAGTAAAAATGCTTCATATCCTACTTGAGATTTCAGGGTTCCGTCAACTTTTGAGTAATCATTATTTTATTCTAATAAATACCTACTGATAGAAATATATTGAAGTAACCTCAATAAACGGTGTTATAACATGATCACATCTCTATCATACCAATAATTTCCTATTCTGTATTCTGTGATTGTTGACTAGTTTATTTTCAAGATTATGTTTAGTTATTTAATTTATCGAAAGCCTTAAATAACCTTTTATTTTTATCCTTCTTTAAGCTATAATAATCTAGCCACTGCAGTGTCATAAATATATCAAACATAAATCTATTCCCATATTTAAATAAATATTATAGATTTATTTCAACATAAAATAAAGAATCGCGTAAAAGAACCTTGTATTGACATGGATATGTGTTTTGGCTGGGAGCCTGTAATTTCTTTGTGTAACGGTTTTTTCTTCTTTAAAATGTGTAACTTTTTTTCATATTCAAAAATGTAACATTTTGACACAGTTTATTCGAAAAATGTGACAACAGTTTCCACATCAAAAATTTAATGGAGAATATTTTTTGTAATGTAACATTTGTGGCTAGTAGCTAACGTTTTGGATGTATATACCTAGTTTTGCTATACCTAAAATTACTTGTTCTTTTTTTTTTTTTTTAAACTTCTTTTTTTTTTAACATGTTTTCTATACATTGGGTCATGATGACAAAAAATCATATGTTCCTGCCAATACTCATATCCCATAATTCGAAATGTATTAATATATATCCAGTAGCATTTTGAAAACACAAAATAAATTCCTTCAGTAAACGAATCCTTGTTTCTATATTAACACGGTACACGCTCATGAACTTTTTATTTAATTTTTTTAAATCCCATTTAAATGTTGATTGAAACTACTGCTCAAATGAAGAATAACTTATTGTTATTTATTAGGGAAAAATTCATAAGAACGCATAATGTACGTGTATCAGACATTGACAACGGTGTTCTTTTAGTCTATGAGGTAATCGATACTAATTTTTTAAAATAAAACATTTATTTTTAGAAAACAGGAGGACTTTTGAAATAGACTTAAACTCAAATCGTAAGTTTTAAGAATAAGGATTCTTAAAAAAAACATATTGTTCGATAACAAATTAAAAAATTTTTCAACATCCTCTCTTGTTAATTTTTTTATTTTATTGTGATCTAATCAATAAATAAGATAATGAATAATCGATGAAAATGGAATGTTAGTCATAAGGAGAGAAATATGTAATAAGAGATAGTAGTAGGTGACTCCTGCAAACGGGGCCTGGTGATACCCAGCCATCAAGACTGTTACGTAATGCGTTCCAGTAGCCGTGGCTTTCACGGCTCCCCTTCCAGCAGATATGATTAAAAGCCTCTAAAAGTATAACTATATTTTGTGTAAGCACAAACAAATATACAATTGGTGCACTTTACTATTCTCCCTGATAAATATAATTAATTTCTTGTTGTTTTTTTTTACTAAAGGTTTTAAAATTTAAAATAAATCAAGAATAAAAGTAGGGTTAATGTTTCATAAGTTATTGTTCCCTGCCCCTGTAACAAGAATACGGAATATATTAGAAAAAGTGTGTTAGGACGATGAATATGAAAGTAAAAATTCTTAAATCAGTATTGATCTATGTGTAAACCACTGTTGGGAGGCGCGATAGCTCTAGTGATTAAGGCACTAGACTGACTTAACTCCCGGGTCCCCGGATTCGAGTCCGACTAAAGGCAGAAAATTTATTTTCTGTTATTTCGGCTATGACTCGACCTCGAGTTCAGGAGATAATGGGGCACGCTCAGCCTCTGCAAAGTGTGTACCCTTAATAGAAAATAATCTGGTGGTTGAGATTTATTTAGGCCATTCCTTTCATAACCGTTGGCCCCGTAACAGTTCATACATACCTAAGCACTCAAACCAAAACCGTTAATGGGTTTTAGTGGTACTACTATCACATTTGTAAATCTTTGCAATTTACAGTATGAAATGAGGCTTACTATGCCAAAAAAAAGTTTAAAAATTTTAACAAAATTTTATCCAGAATCATGTGAAAGCACTGCAATTAGTAACATAATTCTGAATAAAATTTTATTAAACATTTTTAACTTTTTTTGGGTACAGTAAGCCTACTATAATTTGTTAGTCGAGATCACTATTGATTACTTTTTTACAGTTTACTAGTTTATTATAATTATGCTTTCTTTTTTTGCCTCGTAATAATTTATGCCTCAATAATTACGATATATTTCCTGATTGAGCTCCTGCCTTTTTTCATATATTTTTTTTAATTTAAAATTGATATTGACACCTACTAAGTTAAAAATTCAGCTTTTCAACCAAATAAACTGATTCCAAACAAATACTGTTGATACTTTTAAAAAAAGTAAACTTTAGAAAAGGTTAATTCAAAAGAAAAATTCAAAGTGTTTAAACTTAGAGAAGCAACTCATTTGACAGACCAATTTATTGAATATTTTTCTGCCCGTTTCATGGTTATGACCTCATAAAATTGCCGAACACTGCACACAGTAGTTAGACAGACATTGTAGAAGGCGGAAATAACGATAACACATTTGTTGGCAAGGGGTATCCATATATGATTAATGAAATGCGTATACCCGATGGACGAGGTAAAAATAGACATAAATATAAAACAGATTGTATTGTAAATTACGTATTGTAAATTTGAAAGTATATTCAATTGAATAAAGAAGAAAAAATTAAATCACAGACTGATTAATCTAATCTAATGGAAAACGATAGACTTTGGCAAAGAAATAGAACCATTTTATCTTCATTGAATAAATTCAGTGTCACCTACGACATGGCGGTCACTGGTCAGAGCCAATCGATCGTACAGAGGCAGCTTCTGTGAATAATCCAGCTTAGTGGAGTGGGCTATGACAGCTTTGGGGCCTTAGGCTACTTGGGTTGTCCTATATCCCTCCTCCCGTCGGTGCAAAGGGTTTTATTCCACTTCCTTGTTGTACAAGGCTCCCCACAGGGATCGGATAAAATGGGTCACTGAGTGACATATATCACATAAACGTGTTCACACGGTCTTGTGTAAAAAGTAAATTGTATATTTTTAGAATCATCAAAAACATCCTAATTTATTTAATAAATTTTTAATCTTAAATCTAAAACGCGCAGATTGTCTAAAACTAGTGCCTCACGCCATCATTATTATAAACAAACAAAAAGACAAATAGAGGCCATATGAAGAGTATAACAAAGAAAAAACCTCTTTAAGGATCAGTTTATCCATTCAAATCTTTTTAAGGTTAGATTGAATAAAACTATACTTTTTTTAGTACATTTAAACACAAAATTTTAGAAACTGACGTGTTGTAACAAACAAAAATACCCAACTATTTGATATACTCAAGCCTATGTGTATTAATTATTCTAAATAGTTGCTTAAAGCATTTGCGATTCTGAATCTTCTTTTCACTGTTTAGATCATATTTAAAAAATATTAGAATTATTAAAAAAAAAAAAAATATTTCAAGCAGTATATACCACACATATGGACATCAATCTGCATATTTATGTTTATCTGTACAGACAGGGAATTGTTCGTTATTCACGATAAAATTCTTTCAATCCAACGGCATGTGTATTTCAGGAATTAAAACAATATTTACTGTCGTATAATCTATTGACAAATCACAACCCCAAAACACCACACACACATTTGACATCACACCATTTTACACAAGTGTTGAACTACTTTCTTTAAAAAAATACGATGAAATTGTAAATAAAAAAATTACTGTCGCAACAAATATTTGTCATCAGGTTAATCATAATTTCAAACTAATCCTATAAATACCTAAAACAAAATGAAAGATTTACAGAAACACAACTTTTCTAAATTCTTCTCTAAATAAACATAATATTAATTTGCTTAACGTTTCCGTATCTAATTTCAGCTCAGGATATTTATCACAATATATACAGGCTCGGGTTGGGAGATTGACTACAGAGACCTAGGCTCAATTTTTTTTTTAATATTATAAAAAAAAAAAAACAGTGCATGATTTTTTCTCATATAAAATGTCTAAGTAATGAAATCAGTTATAGAAGTTTTAATTTTGGTTATAAATAATCGTACTTTAAGAAGAGATAGCATAGTTAGATATAATAACACCTTCAGTAGTTTCCTTAATCCATTTAACCTAAATGTTAACAATTCTTTAAAGGAATACTAGAATTTAAAAAAAAAAAAAAAAAAAAAAAAAAAAAAAAAAAGTATGGTTTGATTATAGCTAGGCTACCTTATGACTTTTTCGTTTTTAACTTAGCTTAAATATTTACATATTAAAGTTTTCAAAAACATAATATCGATTTCTCCCTTTAAAAATTTGAAATTACAGTTACCTTTATTTAATTTATTCAAATCAGGAGACTATCTGATTGTTTCTACCGTTGTATGAATATTTCAGGAGATACCTGCAATGTGATGCAGTTGAATCAATATTAATGGCTTCCTCTTCTAAAGCATAATTTCGGTAATCAGCTGAGGTATATTATCCCCAAAATGAATTGGAAAAATCACTCACTTATGTTATCTTTCTGTAATAGAGTTAAACTGATTGGATACTAAAAATATGTAACTGATTTATTCATAAGTATTTATTTATATATAAGATGTAGTTGGTTAGGGTAAGTCAATGAACTCAGCAAATCAAAACAAAATGTTAATCCAATTTCAGAAAGACCCCCTGATATTCTAATAAAAGAAAAAAATAAAATAAACTTATTTTTTTGCTGATAGAAGAATAGATCTCCTTAACTTATTCAAAAATAAAATCACAGTAGAATGGTTATAACTTTCAAGAAGAATTACTTCATAGGTTACTATTAAAGGTGTGTTAAATGGTTTGGAGTAAGAGATTGTGATGTTTCTAACCGAAACTCTTTCCCGTAGGCTTAAGAAATATGGAGAATACAGTGTAGAGGCAGAGGTTGGTTGGATATGACGGTGGCACTCCTGAAGAGGATCTGTAGGACTATTAGGCTATTCGAAGCGTTTCGTCAAGGAGAGGGGCTCATCGGATAAAGCAGGTAGTGGCTGAAAAGCGAGGAATAGTTTTAAATTTCAAGAGGTTTTTTCCACACCGTCTACTGAATCATGAGTCATTCTCTTGCACGCCGATTACCGGTTCTCATAAATACTTGGGGTATCCTGAAGCGTAATGGATGTACACCGTTCCACTTAGTTAAGGTGGATGCCCCGACACTGATGACACTACTTTTCTTCAAATTCACTTAATTTGTCTTAAAAAGGGCCTAACCGTCTCAAATCGAAGGGCTTTTACAAGAAGCCAATGACTAAAGTAAGGAAAAGGAGGGCTTGACGAACCTTTAGATCAGGACAGAAAAACTATTACAACACTGGAAACTTGAAGAGGATGTGACTTTTTTCAAATATTGAACATTTCTTATTTATTTTATTTCCTTATTTATGTTATTGATTAAAAAATAACCACTAATTAGGTAAATATTAATCTTTCATAGCTAATATAATAAATACGTTGTCCTAATTCTACAAGGATTGTACTTTTGTGGCAGGTTTCAGTGATAATGAAAACTGCGTATTATCAATTTTTTGTTGGGAGTACATTTGTTTTTTGTTTGTTTTTTGTAAATTTTCGGCTAAAAGGATTCACGTACAAAGATTTATTTACAGATTACCATTGAAATATTTTTCTTTCATATCGTGATTTTTATAAGAATAAAGTTTTAGGATTTCCCCCTTGCACTAGAGTTAATATATACCGTGAAATCGGGTATTACTAGGCTAAGAATTGCGGGATAAGAATCAGCGCTCTGAATTACAGAGCAATTAGATGATAAGACAGAGGAAGGTAAAGCCCTCGGCCAGGACTTGTGTAATGCTAATGGAACCCATATTCCTATCCTTATCATTAGAATAATCTGTTAAATCTGTACCCGCCATGTTAATGCTTATGCTATCATTTTACCTTTTCATGTTATTTTGGTTTTAAGTACAGAACTAATTTCCTGTTCTTGTAACCAGCAATCCAATGGAGAAAATAATCCATTTTTTCTTTGATAAATTAAATCAAAAACGAGAGGTTGAATAATAAAGTCATTATATTGATAGCTATAATTATAATAGTTTTATATAGTATCAAATAAAATAATATATATTTTAACATAAACTGTTTTGAACATTTATGTTATTCCTGTTATCTTGAGCACAAGGAAGAGCAGAGTACTTGACAATACTTGACATGAAAACATTAACAATGACGTGAAAAATTATAAAACTAATTAATGGTATTGGATTGATCTAATGGTATTAATTACTATTTGCTATTGTTATTTGGAATGGTGATACTGTTATAACACATCAGGTAAATGCAGGCAACTTTTAAAGTCAATGGTATCCTTTAAAACGAATTGGGCAATTATAGAAATATATATGCATTCCACAATTAAGTGTAAAAAAAGTAGTGTTAAAAAACAACCAATTTACACTGAAAATAGAAAACTCAAAGCGCTGTCCTGAACGCCAACAATTTTAGCCTTACTAAGTTTTTCCTAAATAGTACAGTTAACAAAGAGTATTGCTTCAGCTAAAAGATATCTCATTACCTCACTGTCTTGTAGAATAATAATTAAAAAGCCTCATAGTACAACATACGTTTCCCCTTTCTTCAAAATTCACAGTTTTTGTTTTTTAAGCACTAGATAAAATCTCCGTTCGTTAGTAGTATAATTTAAGTGTTCTACCCTTCTTTTGGTGAAATTGAAATTGTGATATAAAATTCAATTTTTAATATTTTTAAGCAAGGTCCATAGAAAACGCCCCCAAGGAATACGAGGGCTTACGTGGAGAAACCGCACCTAGAGAATAGGACAGGATAAATAAAGACAGCTGAGTATTATGTTGCGCTAGCTCTGAACCGGGATGCCTCGCTAGCAGAATGGTTTCTCACACAGAAAGGCGTAATAGCGAAAGATAAAGAAAAAGAAGAAAAGTAAATTTTGAAATTTTTGATATTTAATTATTGATAATTTTAAAAATTTCATGGTATGGATCAGAAAAAAATAATAATTTTTTTGTTTGAACTTTTAATCGTTATTCCTCTCTTTTTTTACACTGCGCAGCTATAATTTTATTTTTTATAGAAATTGTTTTTTTCTATTTTACCGGTTAAAATTATATGACTGTCATGATATCTGGAAAGTCCGTATAAATTTTAAAAAAATCAGAACATATTACATTTACAGTTCGACGTGAAACATGCCCATCAGTTTTCCTAGGCAACACACCTATTCCTTACGCAGCACTGTACACTAATATGGTCTGACGTTTCCCCGAAGAATGACATGGAGTTCACATATCGAAAAAAAAAATTAAAACGCTTAACCAATGCCTGAGACGTTTATATTCACTCTTTTCAAACGTTCAACTCTACAACTTAAACAAAAAATGAAAACTTATTTACTGAAACCTATTTCAACATACGCTTCGCAAATATAAGGAACAGCTAAACAAACACATATTAACAAATTCCAAATCTTCCTGGCAAAAACATTCAGGACAATCACAAAAGCACCCTTTACATACTAACCTCCGCATCCCAACAGTTAACGAACCACCGACAAATTATTCCACGAAACATTACATGGGCATCCTAATACACTTAGGGTACACCTAAACGACAAAGTGTATTTGACAGAAGGTACCGCTGGGTTCTGCTCCCCCTCATTCCTTTCACGCCATATAGTTTCATACAACAGATTCGTTAATTGTCTGTATTGCAATAGGTGTGAATATAAAGATTAGAGTAAAAAAAAAAAAAGTTATACCCATTTTATAATAGACCCATCTGAATCTTTTGACTAAAATATTTGCCCATTAAGGGCTAATTACTTCTATAGCTTTCCTTTGTTCACAATGAATAAAAAGTACGAAATTCTCGTAATTTCGTCCCAACGGAAAAATGCAAATGAAAGTTTTCAGCAGTTCATTTAAGCTAATCTTTTGGTATGTGAATTATAGGCTACAGTTCAATTGCAAGACTGAGGCTACATTGCACCAACTTTAGTGAGATTGAAAATGGTTGTTCGCGAGTTCTACGATTTAAAACCTAGAGTAGCTTAAAGGAACTTTAGCTCTGGCTTCCAGATGATTCCAAACCATAGAGCACAACGATTTTTAATATTAATTTAATATTTAATATTTTTAATATTAAAAATCATATAGGGTGGGAAAATAAATTTTTATTTTTACCTTCAAAACGGTTATTTGTTCTCGTTCCATTATATAAAATGAATCAGCATTTCAATGAATCACTAGTTTTGAAAATATATGTGTTATTATTTATTTACTTAATGATTAAAATAATTATTATTTTATTTTAATCATTAAGTAAATAAATAATAACACATATATTTTCAAAACTAGTGATTCATTGAAATGCTGATTCATTTTATATAATGGAACGAGAACAAATAACTATAAGAACAAATCTTCTATCAAGTTGGCGTCAGCAGGAGTACCACAAGGCTCAGTGCTTGCTCCATTACTCTACATCATATACACACACGACATTCCAATTAGCTCTGACATTCTTACAGCGACATATGCAGACGACACAGCAATTTTAACAAGAGATAAAAATACGAATCATGCTTCACTGACTCTACAGCATTACTTAAAATTACATGACTGGCTTAATATTTGGAAAGTACATATAAATTACGACAAATCGCAACACATTACATTTACACTTCGACTTGAAACATGCCCACCAGTTTTTCTTGACAACACACCGATTCCTCAAACAGACACTGTACACTACCTTGGTCTTACGTTTGACCGAAGAATGACATGGGGTCCACATATAAAGAAAAAAAGTAAAACGCTTAACCAAAGACTAAGACTTTTATATCCACTCCTTTCCAAACGTTCAATTCTACAACTTAAACAAATAATGAAAACTTATTTACTGAAACCTATTTCAACATACGCTTCACAGATATAAGGAACAGCTAAACAAACACATATTAACAAATTCCAAATCTTCCAGGCAAAAACATTCAGGATAATTACAAAAGCCCCATGGTACGTAAGCAGCATAACTTTACATACTGACCTACGCATAGCAACAGTTAAAGAACAAATTCAAACCTACTACAAACGATTCCACGAAAAACTACATGGACATCCTAATACACTAATAAACAACATGGCCACAACACATATTCCCGACAACACACAGAGAAGACTAAAAAGGAGCTGGATGAGAGACCTCCTTGACTAAAATAATAAAATAAAATAAAGACTGGAGGTGCCGCTGGGTTCTGCTCCCTCTCATGCCTTTCAGGCCATTTAAATTCATACAGCAAATTCACTGGTTGTCAAATTTTAATTGACAGGTGTGAATAAATATATAAAGTAAAAAAAAAAAATGATTAAAATAAGAAAACAAATTTTATGAATATGAATATATCAAATATAGCGAAAACAATTATGTTGATCAGAATAAAAAATAAATTAAAGTAAAAAAAAAAAATGATCGCGATTCATACATAGCAGCAGACATTACTATGCACACATATTCATGTTTCATCACTGTTATAACAGAAATATTGATATCAAAATAATATATGTAATACAAGACTAAGATTGTGAACTGCATTATGTGAATTATATATAAATAGAAGCTTGGATTATACAGGAGACGTCGGTTTCCCGGGGGAATCGCGTGTGGAAACGAAATAGGAGAATTGGATTCTAGGGAATGATCCGATAACTTGTCACATTTGTATGGTTTCTCAGCCTGAATTTACCTCCACAACACCTACTATATTTACTAGTTTTAATTCTCTCTTATCATCAATATATTTGTATTGATTTATTATCAGTGATTTGTCGGTACCAAAATTTTTTGTATGTCCATTCTCGGTACATTGGTACATAATGATCAGTATTGACCTCATTTTGAAAATAAATTACTATTTCAAAAAATAAGCTAAATAAGAAAAATAAATCGATAAATACAAAAACGATTATAATTCAAGAAATAAATTAGTAACCGACTAGAAGCATTTGTTACCCATAGTATATAATATATGTTGTTAATTATATTTTAGACAATGCACAATAATATAATTCAATTTAAATATTCTTATTTACGAAAATAATCATTTCACGGTTTCATTTTTTGATTAAGGAATTAAAAATGTGACTCTTTCACTAATAGTAGATGCACTGGTTTTGTTTTAATTTTGTGTTAGGATTCGAAACCTTTTATTTAGAAGTAGTAGAATGAAAAATAATCTTCATTCTTGGATATATCGTCCCTCAAGAATAAAAAATAGGTATGTTTAACAAAACGGTATTATTTTCTGAAGGGCATTATCTCGTTGAATAGATCTTGTTATCTAATTTATTAATTTTCCATTAACGTATAAATATCTTCGACAAAGTGAAGTTTGGCTTGCAGTAGCGTGGGATTGGTTTTTGAATTCTTTACAAAGGTGATTTGGTCATTAGAATAATTGATATATACTAATAACATACTTGTATATCACAAAATTATTGCCTACGTCAGCGGTATCAATCGGTTACAAGGGATCGGCTTTGAATCATCGGCTCTCGATACTGATTTTTTTTTTCAAGAATCTATGGAACGGAGAATCGACTTTTGGAATTGACACATCACTATTTATCATATTTCATTATTTTTTCTTATTTCAACTCTTTTATGTAAATAAAGTTACTAAATTTACTGAACCTGAAAGTATTGCTAAGTTGCAACACGATTAACTAAAATCAAACAAATACAATAAATTAATTGTTAACAATGGACTTTTTAAACTAATCTGTAGATCTCAAGTTGAAGTCATAATAGTCAGCGATTTCCAGATGCTTTGGTATTGAAGCCTGTTGTTCGATAAGGCTTATCAAATTCTTGTTCACATTTTTATATAGTTGTTTTAAAATAATTTAATTACGTTGATCCATTTCAGTCAAAAGCTTTTTTATATTTTATGAAAATATATTTAATTAAAATATCAACAACTTTTTTTAATCAATCTCAAACTATATCGATGTCTTTTAGATGGATGCGAAAATTATACATATAAAGATTGGCCGATTTCGTAGTTCTCGGTAGTATTGGTTGTTGTTTGTTGGGGTTTGAGGTCGGATATATTCCAACCAGGTGAGGGAGGACGGGTTGCCCTACAAGTTACTGCCTTCCCTACCAGCGCGCTCGGCTATCCTGACCCCAAGTACATTGTTAATGATGAGTATGTAGAGTGATGATTCTAACCTGCCAAGGCTTTTATTTTTATTTCACAGAATGTTACGCTATGAAATAAAGATTGGTCTGGTATTATTTACGTGATTGTCGGTAACAGTAGCACCTCACTAATCCGTCCTTCATTCGTCCCGCTAAGAGGTAAACAATATTTCAACGGAACCCCTGAGTCAAGATAAATTGTACATTTTCCAAAGTTCTGGTAGTTTTGATATATTTATATATTCTAAGTGTTCTGCTTTTGGGCTAAAATCCAAGGTTTGGTGAAGCGCAGCACTCACTAATTGGTGTCTAAAAAGCTTCAAAACTTTTGACATTTTTTACGTTTAACCAAAATATCTGCTCTACGGTTGGTTTTAAAGAAAATCGTCATTATCATATTCAAAATTAAACTTAACTAAAGTCGCTTCGATTTGAGAGAAAAATAAGCTCTGTAACTTAAGGAGGGGATTAGGATACAAATTTTTTTAATTTTCAAAAATTCTCTCAAAATGTGATGAAAATTGAAATTTCTTAACGGTTTTGCTCTAATAACTTTTAAAGTTGAACTAGTTTGGTACAAATCGATAAATATAGTGTGATTATGGCCAATGATTCTATATATAAATAACTGGATAAAACACATATCGTCACCATTATGAAAAACTAACAAATATGAAAAATCACATTTTTTATTTCGTTTGTTTTCTTATGTATTATACAAGGCCTACCTTGAGGTTAAATGCTAAAAATTCGTAAAAATGGCACTACACTGATTTCAATTTTCCGATTACTGATCAGAAACGACATTTTACCACAAGGCCTTGTAAAATACAAGGGTAAAAGAAAGAAATAAAAAAATGCTATTTTTCACATTACATAGAGACAACAATATCTATGCAAACATATTATTATACTAGTGTATATAACGTACGTCACTATTTCCTTTATTTATTTATTTTTAGTTTGTATATAACCATATAACCAACAATTTTAACCATGAAAAAACATATGTTTCATTGTAATCTCCGGTTAATCCGACCTTTTGACTGTTCCATTCTAGCTCTTGGTCCATTAAGGGTTGGATTAGTGTGATTATACTTAAATCACAAAGTGTTTTATGAAATAAATCAAACATTTGGGAATAGTTAGAAAGTTAAATGAGTTTGGTATGATTAGAAGATTTTTTTTTATTAGGTTAGTAAATCATTGTAATGCATGAATATTGAGTAATTTTTAAAATCAAGTCGCAAACAGCCGATAAGAAAACTAGAATTATCATAGACAATTCTTTGATTACTTAAGTAATAGATAAAAAGTCTAGGTGATTTATTTTTTCCTCAATTTGTTACTTTCGGTTAAAGAAAAAAGGTGGTTACATCCCAAGTGTAGTATATCATGTAGGCATTAGCATTGGTAGTGCGTAACCTAAAACATATAGCATGCTCAGCGAAAAGTTTTGGTTTTTATTCATAGATCACGGTCCGAGAAAAATTCTCTTTTCTGTACTTTCATTTCTGGAATGCGTCAACAAGTTTCATTATTATCAACAAATATTATATAATACTTGTATAATAGTATTTCAGCGTCTGTCCGATGTTTCCGCAACTAAGACATTTAAAAGTTGGATTTTAGTGCTAATTGATTCAAGATTATAGAAAACATTTCAGAAAGCATCAATACCTACTTCTTAGTATGAATACCAAACCTCTGGTCGTATGATGTATCAACTACGTTACCTTCCGCATAACTGAACTATAAAACGCAGTGTTCCTCATTGGCAAGGGACCTCAATAGCCTCCAAGGTACACGTTTATTCTCTATTATACTAAGAACTGGCGCAGCGAGCGGATTTGTTCCCCGCTAAGTTGCTAGGTCATTTCTTTTATCGATACTTAGCTTAAGGGTCGATAGCAAAATAACCGTTTCTCCACATTCTACTTCTAAAGCTCTTGTTTTCTTAAATGCCACGGCATGGTGAAGGAGAGGAGAAATTATTTTAGGATTCTACAGCTGCAAAAGAATTTATCAAATTTTTAAGTTTTAAAAGTCGAACAAAGTTTTAAGTTTTAAACATTCCCTACTTTTTTGCTATTTGTTTTGGTGAGTGTGGTTTATTTTATTTTTTAATCTAATGATACGTATGGATAAGAAATGAATTAATTACACCGTTATATAATCAAACGGTGGTTTCTTTAATTAAGATTCCCATTTTAATTATTTATTTGAATCTAGGCTATTAATCATTCAACTAAAGTATTACAAATTGATAATAACAACCAGAAATCTAAATTTTCTTACTTCGACTAAAACTGGTACAAGAAGTACAGCTACTAATACATTTTTTTTCCTATAAAATCTTTGTTTACGTTCTCTTGAACTTTAAAATATAATTTGTTAAAACATCTTTTTTTTCGCTGTTTTCTCCCCCTTTTTCTAGATGCCTCTTTTTCTCTATATTATGTCGCTATTTTGAACTATGAAATAGTTCTTCTCTATTCAAAGATGCTCGGCTACCTCTTCTATGTGAACAGTAAGGGCTAGAGTACCGCAGAGATCAATTCCCGTATCTTTTTTTTATAATTATATTATTTACACGCACAGCATATCCACTTACCCAGACGTAATATTAGCAGGACACACACAGACGATACTGCAATTCTTTATTGGCATTCAGACATCAACATGGTTTCACTGACTCTCCAACATTACTTACAACAATTACAAGACTGGCTCAAACAATAGTTAATACCTGTCTCCCAGTTTACATTAGCAATGTTGCAATTAAACTGACTAACCCTTTTCAATATTAAAGACATATTTTCAACAGAAGAACGATATGGGGCCCACACGTATAAGAAGAACGCCTAAACCTTAACAAAAGTCTGACACTTTTATAACCGCTTCTCGACAAACGATCAACATTGAAAATTATACAAAAACTAAATACCCATTCGTATTTATTAAAATAACTACGGACATACGCCTCAGAAGTTTACCCACTAACTTAAAAACACACATTAAAAAATTACAGACTTTGCAGTCAAAAACATTAAAACTCATTACACAATCAAACTGATTCGTCAAAAACGTAACATTACACACAGACTTACGAAGTCTATGTCAAAAGATCAAATCCAGACTTTATACAAAATATTTTATGACAAACTCTACGGACCTATAAACTATCTATTACAAACCATAGCCTCTAAAAATATGCAAGGGAAGGCTAAAATAGTGTTGGTTGAGGGATCTATTCGGTTAAAATTAATTAAATATCATGTTAGGAGTGCCGCTGGGTGCTGACCTCCGACATGCCTAACAAGACATTAATTTTGTTTTTACATCATTTTCCCATCTGCTTGTTTCCATGGAGTAAGTGACATATGTAAATCGAAAAAAATAAAGAGAAAAAAAAGTGTATGGCTATATGTAGTTGAAGCTTACTCACTTTACTATATATTTTGATAAAATTATAAAGTTTAAAATTTTCACATAAAAAGTGATAAACTAAATATTTTTTTTTAAACTTTATTTTTTAATAAAGTTAAAATGAAGACAACCAGCTAATATGCTTTAAAAAATGGATAATAAATAAGGCATGTAAAACATGAGGGAAACCAGAACCCATCGATACCTCCTCCTGACATTATTCTAAGTTTTTCTTACTTAAAGAAGCCCCTCATCTCGTTTTTTTGAGCCTTTGGTACATATTGTCAGGACTATTTATTGTAGTCAGTTTGGATGGTCATATAATTTGTCATGAAATATTCTGTATTTTGTTTTGATGTGGTCCAGTACAGCGGGTACGTGTAGGTCTCTATGGAATACACTATATACAGTACAATACACTATATACAGTACAATACAGAATATACCTACGTACTATGGAGATCGTGTAATTAATCGTAATGTTTTTGATTGAAATGTTGTTGGGTTTTTTTGGCTGAACCATAAATTTTATTTAGCTGCCAAAATTCAAGTTGATATAACGATTCGGCTTCCCTAATAAAATTTTTTTTTTTTCTAATTCTTCAAAAATAGAACAATTATGAAGTTTCCAAACCTATCAGGAATGAAATTGGTGAAACTAGTAGGAATAGAAAGGTGTTTAGATAGTGGAGGAGGGGAGAGGGGGTGGGTGGGGGTTGGAGGGGGAGGGTTGGATATCGACCCTAGCCGCACCTCCCGCCCGGTGAAGTCCTCAGCACCGCCGTGGTCTTTGTCTTCCACCTGTCCCAAACATCTCCACCCCCATTCCATCCTCCCCCACAGCTGTATCCACGTATCAACAGACAGATACACCATTTTTCCTAATACGTCAAGATTACATTATCAAAATTCCAAATGGGTAAAAGCCGTTAAAGTATTATAATTAAAGAGATCAGCCTTAATCGAAATTGTTATTGTTAGATTGTCATTTGCCTTGTATTTAGAGCTATCTGATCCAATATTTTTGAAGATTTGTTTAGTAAGAGATTATCGGATGTACTAACTAATATAACAAGTAATACCGACCCTTCAATTTGGAATATGGACGCAACATTTAACTACTCACCAGTTACATACAGTATTTGACAACATATCCAGTCATTTGAGAATAAATTTTAGAGTCTTTAAAGTGTAGACGATACTCCCACCGACATATCTTATTCTGCTATCCATTCTTTCTGATGTAT
Source organism: Euschistus heros (assembly GCA_003667255.2). NCBI lineage: Eukaryota > Metazoa > Arthropoda > Insecta > Hemiptera > Pentatomidae > Euschistus > Euschistus heros. The sequence continues at coordinate 149,407 of RCWM02000466.1, read as the reverse complement.
TTTTCTCCGTCCGTCAAGACTCAGAAATTTCTTCTATTAAGTTGGCGTCCGCAGTAGTACCACATGCCTCAGTGCTCGTAACGCTACTCTACATTATGACGTCCTAACTGCGGCATATGCAGACGACACAACAATTTAAACAAGAAACAATAATCCAGTTGAATTGGGCAACAAATCTTAAAACCAGAAAAAAATAATCCAGTTCACACTTTTCGGACTCCAAAATATTACCTGTACAAATTTCATAACTGGCATAATCTCTGGGAACCCGCATGAATTATACTACAGCACATAACGTTTACTCTTCAACATGTTCCATGTCCTCCAGTTTATCTTGACAACATACTGATTCAAGAAACAGGTGCTTTTCACTAGGTTGGTCTTACTTCAAGAAAAAAAGTAAACCCCTCAAATAACGGTTGTCTTTTATTTTAAATTTTCTCAAAACATTCAAATCTACTACTTGGTCACAAAATAGTGCACTTATAATTAATGGAACCTATCTGGACCTTACGCATCACAAAGATGCAGAACAGCTTGCAAATATTAACTTAATTCAAATCCTACATGCGAAAACCTTTAGGACTATCGCGACAGCTACCTTGTACTTACAGAACTGAATATTATAAGGCGCGTGACTACCATGCGGCTGAAGGTAGAAAATTTATATTCGTGGATCGATTTCGAGGTTGAGGGATCCTCCTGGTGCATACCCAAACCTCTAAAAAGTAGGTACCCTTAATTAGGGAAGAAACCTGGTGGTTGAGAGTGAAATCCTCCCAAATCTCCTCCTTTCACAACCGTCTTACCTAAGAAGTCGACCCAAGAACCTTCATGGGTTGAAGTAGTATAGGTTGTTTTTTTTTTCCCCAAGACAAACTGGTTTCGCCCATTAATAGATATTACATCTTCTGAATTTTTCGTGATTTAGTTTTTGATTCTGTTGCATTCTAGTTAAGGTGTTTTGCAGTTTTATTGTTTCAACTATACTTGCCTTATTACTGGTTATAATGACGCCATGTTACTGCTTCTTGGCAGTTAGTCTTTTGAAATGTTCACAGTCTATTTTGAAACGCCTGCCAACTTTGCATCAGACAATATATAAGATAAAATCTAGGATTTTAGTCGAGCAACGAAACTAATTAAGACACTAAAGCTAAATGTTTTACTTTGTTACAGTTCGATCTACTCCAGATTCAAATGTAATAATTAGAACGTTTAGAAAAATAATAAGAAATATGAGGAAATATAAGTTGATTGGTATCCTTTGATTCATCGACTGGAAAATAAGAGGTTGTTTTCTGATCATTGTGTTCTTTAATTAATTGTATACATTATTTCATTGGTATAAACATAAGTTTAAATCATATTTCTAGCAATTTTTAACTAAAATCAGTTACTGCTGTAAGCACTACAATTAATGGATTACAATTGTGTCAGCCCATGACATACATTTTTTTATGTGTAGTCCCCGCGCGATTCTTCTATTAAATGTAAGCCCACGACCTTCATTAACTTTTTAAAAATATTTTGATCCCTTTATTTGATTCTTGATAATGTGAGGAGTCAATTTTGAAATACATAGCGATATTTTAAGTGTTTTGTACAGACTTAATATTACAAGCTACATTGAGTATTATATTAGGAGTCACCTGTGGTGTAGTGGTTAGCATAGCAACCTACTAAACCCAAGATCGCGGGTTCGCAGCCCGGCAAATGACCTTAGGATTTTTTAAAGGGACGTAAACTGGGGTTCCCGAGCCTGTGCGATGTCAGGTACTCGTTAAAGATCCCTATCCTAATTATACCTGGATAGGCAAAATTTAGGACTCCCACCGTAGCATCATCCGATTAGCCATAGCAGCATAAAGTGACGTAAAACCAAATAAACAAACAAACAAGTATTATATTCTAACTATTATAATTAATTCGCATCTGATTAGGCCTCATGCCTGCAAGTTTTTATTTTTAAACTATTTATTAATAATTACAACTGTATACATATATATAATAACTGAATTTGAAATTATTGCAATAGCTTTTCAATAGCATATAAAAAAATCACTTATTCTTAGTGCAACAAAAAAAGATCTTCATTACGTCTCTCGGCCATCTTCTTTTCAGACACCTGGAAGGATTATCGAGAATCAAGTGTGAAGCGATTCGGGAAAGTATTGGATTCGAGTGGTTATGGAGTCTACTATGAAAGGACAGGTATCTGGTGTAGACCGATTCAGCAACATATAGAATATTAAGATCAATATGGATAGGTTGATTGGGATATAATAAGGAGCATTGAGTATTTTTTTTTTTTTAGGTATTTTTTTCTTTCGAAGTATTTTTTTAAAATTCTGTATGTCCAAATGGGTCTGATTACTGTCTAGGAAATAATTTTTTTGTAATTAATTCAAAGCTTTGAACGCTTGCTGGTAAATTGTATATAGGTGATAGGTGATTATTTTCTTACCGCAAAATACAATACAATATCTAAAGAGGAAACGTTTTGTTCGTCCAACATTGGATAATAATAGTACATATCTATTTACTTACTTTTGGATTACAAAATCAATGTAATATAATAAAAATGACTACATGATGTCGATAAATCGTGACTTAAAGTATAAAAATTGATAAGAGACGAGAAGAAGAGGAGTGGAGGAGCCAACCTGTGGCCAGCGGAACGACCTGTCGGAACTGAAATCAACAGCCGCTCCCCCCCCCCCTTGCGGGAAATATATCACATTCTTTGATCCACTCCACTCCTTTCAGATCCTCATTAGTTCTTACTGCCTCCCTCCACTCTGCAGGGCTCGAGGAAGGGATGAAATAAATTGGAACTAGAATGATAGAAATAGATCTAACGAATCACAAGTGATTTGTATTGTTTCTAGTTTGAATTCATCGCTTCACAAAATGGAAAACCGTAATATAATATCAAAATGACTTTATTATTTTTTTTTTCCCTCTGGATGTAAAATGCTGATACCAAGAAAGCAATGAAAAAAGACCTATTACCAAGGTTTAGCCACCGTGCAGTTTACTTCACAACCATTTTGTTTAACCTGAGATTGAATGTCGTAAAAAAAAACAGTGTTTATAATACTCATCCAAAAGCCACTGAAGGATACTTGTTTACGATCTGCCAGGATCTGAAAATTTTTGACGGCCGAAGAACATCTGTAGCCACTACTTCCTGACCTTCCAGACAAATTAGTTTTCGTCCAATTGAAAATTTATTAATTTTCAAAATTTCACCCTTTCTTCCAGTGTAATCCTTTTTGAGATCGCTATATACTATTTTGAGATCTGCCAAGATCCGCCATTGTTGTGATGGATGTTCCGACATTTTGGTGATAGTAGATGTTTTAGTTGGCTAGGAGAAATATGCAAATGTATATATTTCTCAGCCCCAGTGTAATTTTTGAGGTTAAAGAAGTCTATATTTACAAGCCATATTTAGATATCTAAAAAAAAAAAAAAAAAAAAAAAAACTGGGATGTTTACAACATAACATTATATAAAAATTCATGTCCTAAGAAACTATCAAGTACTAAACGTTGTGTGTGTTGTTAAGGCATAAAAATATAGCATCAGATTAACGGTTTGGTGTTACCTTGCTGACATTCAATTATTAAAATGTTGGGCCTCAATGAAAAAGGGAAAACAAGTATTCAACTTAGTGAAATTATTTTAAGTATAACAGGTTTTTAGAATGGTAAAACGAAATCCACCATAATTTGCTGTAGAGAAAAATATAGAGTTAAATATATATATTTTTTTTTTTAAATAAATCGTGTTTACCAAAATAGACTGTTTTCAAATTCCATTAATATAGTAAGGCTTTCCCTAAATATTATAGATTGTTAGCTCCCATAGCTTATTAAACGAAATACAGAAAGACAATAAATGTTTTATTTAGAATCACCTAAACGAATTTTGATCAAAGTCGGTGACGTACAGTCCAGGAAAGGTTTACCGGTATTGTGGACCGGTTTAAATCTTTAATGGAAAGGAGACGAAGAAATTTTCATTTAACTAACTCAATCAGAGAGGCGCGGAAGAGATGAAAAATAGGATTTATTTTCTTATAGCGCGAATAAACTCTGGTACTTCCAATCGCTTAGATAATTATATTTAAGGTAAAGTGTGACTAACTTAATAATTATATCCAGTTTCTATCTTTCCCAAGCTTAAATTAGTTTTTCTATAACTTCTTTTTAGTCATTTTTTAAGGTTTTATACATTAATCAAGGAATCCTTGAATATATTTGTCTTTTCTTTTAGTTTGTCAAGAACTGTAGGTCTCATGGTTGGCCACCTATCCTTTGTTAGCATATTTCAAATACGTTAAAATATAAGCTTCTTTATTCTGTGAAATATTGGACAAGCCTTTAAGCCTCTTTTTAGTGAGGTAACATCTCTCAAGATGACTCCCTCGCCCATGGCCCACAATCTCGCTCCTCCTAAACGGCTTTCATCATCTAGGACCTCAATTATCGTTGCTCCAGCGCCTTCACCATCCTTACTAATCGCTCGAAATCCTTCATGTCCTGTAAGAAATTAGATAACGCATGAGGTTGAGGGGATTTATTTTATCTTTAGCCAATAGATGGCAATGTTAATGTATTTTATCAGATTATTCCATTTCTGGGATTTCACCCGTTTCCTGCATTCATACCTCAGTTTATATACAATTCACGTTTATGTTCATTAGTTAAGGGATTTTCAGCCGTCACTTATGAAAGGAAATTTTAAAATTTCTCTCAGAAGAAAGGACGAGTATAAACCCCTCCCAGTAACCAGGGGACGTTCCTGACTGAACGTCACCGATGTTGATAACATTTTTTAGGAGATTCTCCAAAAAAAAAAAAAAAAATGCATACCATTTTTGTGTTTCGTTTAATCTAAGCTAGGAGCTAAGAAAACATAAATCTTAAGTGAAATTGTTATTCAACCGGAAGATATACTTTTTAAAATGCAATTAGTAACGATTTAATTGTATTGTGTTAATATTGTGGATTTGAAAATTATTTGGCTATCACCAATAGACTTCTTACCAAATACTATAGTATGATGCTTTAGGTTACCTATTTTACCTACTGTTTATGATCATATATACCACATAAATTTATTTATAAATTCGCTGGAACTGATAAAGTCATAACTTTTTGTTATTATTTTTTGTAGTTCAAGGCTTTCTTAAGATTGTTTTCTTTTTTTCTGTATGAAATCTAAACATGTAAATGTCTTTTCTATCATTCTCTCTAACTAAAAATTTATATGTTTAGAAGATAATATTTTTTACATGGATATGTATTTTAGCTGGGGATCTATAAGTTTCTTGTGTAAATCAAATTATGTAAATGTGTAAACTCAAAATCTCAAATTGTGTAAACATTTTTTCAACTTGAAAACATTTTGACATGTTACCTTTGACATCGGACCTACCGATTTTGATAGGTAACACCTAAAATATTTGTTTGAATGAAAAAAAGTTATGTTTGAAACCCCTACTTTCTCTCAACTTTAATTATTTAAAATAATGATTAATTATTTATTAAATTTAATTACTGATTGAAGTTATTTGATTCTTATAATTCTAAACTTTAAATTGGGAGAAGCAGTAGATTATAGAGGAATAGTTTTTTTTCTTTTTTTTTTTTTTTTTTTTTTTTTTTTTTTTTTTTTTTTTTTTTTTTTTTTTTTTTTTTTTTTTTTTTTTTTTTTTTTTTTTTTTTTTTTTTTTTTTTATTTTTTTTATGTTCAATTTTCCACAATTTTATTCTAAGAAAAAATGGAACACTTCATTGCAACATTTTTATTTGTGTGATTGTAGTCACTAATTATTTCTATTTCTAATTATTCATTAGAAGTAAATAGAATTAAAATAAAATTAATTTACTGTACTATATTCTAATTAAAATGCAAATTATTGTTTCGAATAAAAAATAAAAAAACAACTACTATATGTTTAGAAATTGCCTTCCATCTGTTTTAATATTTTTCATTTATAAAGTGCGAATAATAATTTATATCCATTGAAAGCCTCAATCTAATAAATCTTTCCTTTTCCCGCTTGAGAGGGCCTTTGAGGTCCGAAAGGCCCTGGTGACCTCTAGATCCCTCACCCGTTTTAACCGCCAAGGTTCTTCCAGGTCATTTATAAAAACAGAGTTAGAACGACAGTGCTGCCACAGAACATTTAAGGAATTAAAAAAATCTTCCTGAAATGTTCTTCCCACGTTTCAGATAGATTACTATTTTTTTATTTATATTATTTTTTTTTAAGGTATAAGAGAATTACCATTAGGAGGGAACCATTTTAATCTCAAAGGACCCCATAAAACAATCTCTATAGGCGAGCAGTGGAAGGTTAGAGATAGTCGCATTTTTCGGCTCCCCTGCAACCACGCCCTTCTTCCAATACCTTCAGGCCTCTCATCGCCTAAATAAATTCGATACGGGCCAACAGTTAGGTCCATTCTATTACGATTTGAGTTATTCAAAATAAACAAAAAGCATTTCCAACGTGAATGAAATGATAATGTATTTTCTGATGTAGGTACATTATGGTCTATACAAGTTTTAATTAAACATTTTATGGACTTGAGGCAGCCAATTCTGCCAAAATTTTAATAGAACGTTAATTTGGTGGATAGCAATTTTAATAATTACTGACGCACAGAATTTAATAGGTAATAAAAAGGCATAATATTGTATTTAAAAGAATTAGTCTTACGTGAAACAACACATTTGTACATATTGTATATGTATATATATATGTGTGTGTGTGTGTGTGTGTGTGTGTGTGTGTGTGTGTGTGTGTGTGTGTGTGTGTGTGTGTGTGTGTGTGTATTAAATCCTTGTAATTGATTGTAATGAAGATATGGTAAAACCATCATGTAATCTTGTTTGTATAATAAGTGACCCCATGTACATAAAAAACAAACAGGAAGAACACATGTTGGCCTCAACAAAGTCTTTTGTAACTTATTGGGATCTTTCCATATTGGAAAATTTCCATGTTATTTTGTTATTTTTCTGCAGTACAAATGTATGAAATAGTTATAAAAGATTTATTTTAAGTTTTTTATTAAACGATATTACAAAATGAAAAAAGTTATTAGCAGGGAGGATGGCATAAGGTAACAGACACCGTCGCAGTGAAACCGGACAGGTTATGGACCACTGAAGGTGTTAATAGCACTTATCGGGGGAGGAGCACTTATTGGAGCTATTATTTAGAAGCGGAGTTAGGAATTGGTGTATGAATAAGAGAGAGGGAAGAAGGGCTGGAAGAGAGGAAGTGGGGGGAGGTAGAGGTGGTGGGGGGAGGTGGTCTTCAAACTTTATGAAGGGAGTAGCATCCATAAGTGATGAGCAGCCAGCTCAGTCATTCTGCCCTTACATCCTATCTCCCTCTCTCCCTCTCCTCCTCTTCTCCTAACCTCTATACTTTCTCATAGCCACAACTTATCTTATCTTCGGTGCTCTGCCTCTTATCAACCCGTTCAGCAAATCAATAACAGACCCACTAATCGTTAACTACCAAAGAAAGAGGAGCAAATATAGGAAACACCGCATCTGTATCGTCTGTAACATTGAAATCATATCATCTACTATCCATAATAACATTTACAATATTACATTTAAAAGAGATTTGGCGATTCCAAATCTCGATTCTCGATTCCAACATTTCTTGTGGAAAGAATCGGTTTGAAATTAAATTAAATGAAAAATGAACATTAAAAGCCACAATGACAATTTACTGTTATCTGGCTAGATTAATTTTGGGCAGATACATTGATAAATTCAATACAAGAGATCTAAATGTATAATATAAATTAAAATTTAAACGCATTTGCATGTATACAAAGAGAAGAAGAGGGAATAATTTAAAAAAAAAAAAAGAAGTAATACTGTATAAACATTGATTAAAAATAAAATTAACATAATACACTTAACATACCTACAATAAGGTAGTATTATTATGATTTTTTAAATATTTTTTATGGCATTACAACCTGGTTACTTGGCTTCCTCCAGTCGTCACGATGCGGACGTTATCCAGTGACTGACTCAAGAAGTATCTAGCATTCTCCGCTACACCTTCCGACCACCTCAACTTTGGTCCTCCTTTCCTCCTTATTCCATAAATTTGATGTTAGCAACATCTTAATTTCTGGCATAAGTTATCAATCCACAGTCAACAAATAAACCTCTTCAATTTTCATAGCTTTACAATTTGTATTAAAAAATAAAATAAATTCTTTCATATATAAATATGAGAAAACGAAGTTACGAAACTATTTCAAAATATATATTGAACTCACTTGGATATGTATTATTTTATTTATGATTTTATATAATTTATTTTATCATACGTGTATACAGCAATCCTGAGGACAACAATGGCAGAAGTTATCCTTCGGATAACTTAAAAACCGTTAAAAACATATTATCCTTAAGGACAAAAAGCTAATTCTAATTGTGGAAGGCTCCCGTAGAATGCGTTAACAACGAATTAATACCCTTCCGCCATCTTAAAATAGTTAAATCGTTAAATGTTTTTAAAAAAGTGTCCTTTTAAGTCTGCCATCTTAAAACCGTTAAATATTTTAAAACAGTGTTTTTGCTAAAAGGGTACGATATAGACTCCTGCTATGAGGACACTGTTTTACAGATCTGGCAGGATCTGACGATTTTTTGAGGCCGAAGGACATTCTTGGCCAATCTCTCCATCCACAATTAGAATTAGCTTTTTCGTCCTTAAGGATGCTGTTTTAAGATGGCGGAATTTTATTAGTTAAGATGGCGGACCTTAAAAAGTTAAGGACACTGTTTTACAGATCTGACGATTTTTTGAGGCCGAAGGACATCCTTGGCCACTCTCACCATCCACAATTAGAATTAGCTTTTTCGTCCTTAAGGATACTGTTTTAAAATATTTAAAATGGAATTAAGATATGGCTCCTGCTATAAGGACACTGTTTTACAGATCTGCCAGGATTTGGCGATTTTTTGAGGCCGTTAAGAATGTGTACATTCTTCCACTTGCAAACGGAAGGGGCATGGTCCTGGCTATACCGCATTACCTAACTGACACGCAGGCTGAGTATCACAAAGCGGCTTCTCGCCTGCTTCATTCTCCTTAAATTGATTCCATGGAATAAAGGAACTTCCATTATATACCACGATGTTTTAGGATAAAAAATTGTTATGAAAAAATAGACGTTACATGCGAAATGGCAGCTTATAATCATATTTATTCTGAAGAGGAAATGACCTCAAATAAAATTTATTTTCATTTCAAATATTTCCTATTGTCTTTCTAGAAGATAAGCTTCCGGAAGGCTATAAATATACAGAAAACTTAATCTATTTTAAGAAACGATTAAATTCAATATATACAGTCTAACTTTTTATCAGGCTGTTAGATATTTAATAGAGACAAGAGCATAATGCAATAGGAGGCTGGCTGTATAAAGTCCCAGTTACTGATACCAAGGGCTGGCCCTATTGTCCTAAGACCAGTCGATATTAGAGTCCTGTTTAATATTGTAGGCTCCTAGTGACTATTTTAAGTGTCACACCCTTCTACAACTACACCACTATTAATGCTTTTGCTCTAGTTTGTTTCGCGAGGTTTATTAACTAATAAAATTAGCATAATATAATGAAATAATTTACGATCAGACAATATGTGCAATGAATAAATTGGAGGCAAAACAATGGAGAGCATGATCCCACATTTCTATTCATTGAAGCTTAAATAAAAACAAAATAAACATTACAATTATTTCGTCGGAATTAGATCTAACCTGTACGCTCCATTATTAAATGTCGGTTTTTTGGACATTCAGATAATCAATGCCTACAATAACGTTCTTAATCGATATTCGTAACCATTATGCTGATCCTAAGTGGAACTACTTCAATCTACAGTTTTTTTTTTTTTTTTTTTTTTTTTTTTTTTATGATATACTCATGGTATACATTATAGAAGAATCGTACTCTTCCGTGGTTCTACTTTTTATTCCTATAGATTCTCTAAATTAGAAATCGAAAAAAGAAAAAATAGTTCTCCGTAGATTTTGTATTGGATAGGTTGAGTTCTCACATAGTTACTAGTGCATACTCTAATAATTGTTTATATTTGAAAGCGATAATGCGTAAAGAATTGTGAAGCATGTTCTTGTGGACTGTCAAATTATTTATATAATAATCTTCAAAATAAAAAACGTTAAAGATAAATATAAGTATATGAGAGTGTTAACATTGCTCCTAAAGAAAAGATAAAAATTAATCAAAATAAATCATTTTATTAAAATTTTTTGTCATGATAAAAATAAAATATTTTATAATTAATTTCAATTTTTAATTTAATTAAATTAATTTCTTGTTTGTTTTTTTTTTAATTTATTTTTATTTAATTTTCATACTGCTTTTGTTTTCTTTTTTTTTTTTTTTTTTTTTTTTTTTTTTTTTTTTGTCATATTTTTTTCCTTTTATAATGAGGCTTACATTATAGGATGAAATTTCTGAAAATTTATTTTTTAATTGTGTTTTCATGACGTCATACCTACATCATCATTAGGTTCACCATAAAAAAAAAACACATCAACAAAATAAAGAATTCTCAGTATCATGATCTAAACTTATAATCGTTACAAAAAGTTAAAAAAAAAAAAAAAAAAAAAAAGTGCTGCCTAAAAAAGTGTTATTCGAAATATTCTAGCGATTTACTTATAACCAGTTATCTTTATTTTATTCTAAGAGCTTAAGAAGCAATTAATATTAAATAATTATTGAAGTTTACTTATATAATTTATTTGTGCTCTATAAATGTTATTAAAATATAATTTAATGATCCATTGAATAATTTACAACATTTACCTAATATATTTGACAATTGTTTCCTTAAAAAAAAAAAAAAAAAAAAAAAATAGATCAAAATATGTATTGTGACTTAGCCATAAATATATTTAATAATAGTAATGTTTTTGTTACCAACTATATTTTCAACTGACATGTAAAAAAAAATGTTTCTGTAAAAAAAAAAAAATCGTGTATCTATTTTGTTATTTTTATTTTGTATATAAATCAAATATTTTTTGTGACGTAGTAACGGAAATTTATATTGTATATATACTCCTGTTGCTTATGAACTAGAATGTTTTAGTGATATATATAATTATAAAAAATTATTATAATTATAGGTGTTTCAATACTTTTGACGGGGAATTTAGTTGTGGTGTGGATTCAAAAAATCACAACAAAATTGTTGTTTTAATAAGTGAAAATTATTTAATTCACAAAATTAAACTTTAAAATAAGGTTATATACTTCACTTGTGTCTAAAAATAAGAAGTATAAGTTTTTAGCAAAATGTTTTCCGAATAAAGAATTGACCTCTGTTTTGTTATGTCTTGCTGATAATAAACTATGACCAATTGAGTTCCCTGCTTGCATATTATTATTATGTGGTGACTAAAGGAATGTATTGCATATTCTTTTACATTTTGCATAGTATTGAAGTTTTCCCTTAGATGGTGACTGTTAGCTTTAAATAGACATTTGTCACTATTTAAAAAAAAAAGCAACAGTACATGATATGCATTTCTGGTCGGTTATGAATTTCTGATCACCATGTTTCTATTTATTTATAAAAACTTTGAAGTACCTAATAATTTTAAATTCTAAAACCCCAATGATACAAAAACTTTTAATATCCTTAGCAATTTTTCCGTACTTCCTGATTTTTATAATTATATATAAATTAGTCCTACCGACTGTTTACGAACTGTTAAATGTCGCACGGCACTAGAACAGCTCATCAAGATTGGATCGAACACTGTGCTGCAGTGGATCCCCAGCCATGTAGGAATAACTGGAAATGACAAGGCCGATGAAATTGCCAAAAAAGGTGCTAAATCTGTCCAGCCCTCAGTTGCCACGACCTTAAGAGCAGCAAAGAAGATAATCAACAGCACCATCGATGCCTATATGTACGTACAATCGTATGAAGGAACAAAGTTAAAATAAAAAGTGGGAATGCCTCATAAGCCGACCGGTGTTGGGCTAGACCGAGCCTAAGCTGTTGCACACTTCAGACTTACAACTGGACTCGACTTTCTACAGGATCATCTTCACCGAATTGGAGTAGCAGACAGTAACATCTGCCCTCATTGCAACCTAGACAAGATGGATAGCGATCATCTGAAGCCTGTCCAGAACTTGCTGACGCTCCACCTGATCCTGCCGCACGCTACTGGGAGGCTAGACATCGAATGGCCGAGAGGCTAAAGACTGGCGATGGATAAAAAAATAATAAATAAAAAATAAAATAATTATATATAATTTGATATAATAATAAATATCGAGACAATGCATGTAATTGGAAACACCATAAAAAATACTATATTAAAAGCCTTATAAATCATAGGCTAATAGGAAAATTTTCCTGTAACTTCTATCGAATGAGAAATAAACTAGTTTCATTCTCAAATAAAGGGTTAGCGTGGCAGGGGTGTTATGATTGCGTGGGTAGTCATCCCACTGTGATACTGCAGGCGACGAAGCAGTAGACACAGCTGTAAATCTCTCTAGAATAGATTGAGCTAATTCTGTTCATTATAGTTACCTTGCGGTTAGGAACTAGGAAGTAATATGTTGAGCTAGTAGATAGTACGATGGTAGATCTGAAGAAATTTAAAGATATCAAAAACACTGTCTTGCCACAGAAAAACATTCTCAACTGGATTGTTAAAAGAATTAATCGTGTTTAAATTTAAAACAATAAAATTTATCTAATACTGATTATATTAAAAACAATGCCCTCTGATATTTCATTTATTGATTCATAACTATCTTTAAATGCAGACAACCGGCGAATATACTTAAAATTTATATGTTATAAATAAGACATGTAAAATAGGAGGGAGACCATTACCGTTCGGCATCTCCTGATTGTTTCTTACTTAAGGAGGTCTTAAAACTACAAGTTTTAAAATAAAATAAATCACGGGAGAGCTACTTTAATTTTTTAATTGTTATTAAACTTTTCTACTGCTCTCAACTGTCATCTTTATTTACATTTACTGTACCTACAGTATTTACATTATCTGTACCAAAAATCGACATTTAAAAGTTTTCGTCAACGAAAAAGAGAAAGACAATCTTTAATAACTTAAAATAAAAGTGATTTCTGTAACAATGTTGATATTAATGTGAATCTACTAATACTTAAAAAATTAATATATTTTTTTAACTTTTTATTAATATTTACGTAGAAATTTGAGGAAAATGAGAATAAAGAGATGTCAATAACAAGTAAAGAACTACTTACTAATAGCACTTCAATAAAAGATCTACATTAGAAGTTCTCTTTGCCGTCTTCTTTTCAAACGCCTCATAGGATTATCGGGAATTGAATGAAAGGTTGGGAGACTAGTGGATTCGAGTGAGTGTAGAGTTTGCTATGAAAGGATAGGTACCTGGTTTGGGCCAATAGACAACATATGGAACATTGAGATCTATATGGATAAGTTTGTCTGTAACAATAAAAAGCCTTTAGGATTTTGGATTGTAAGGATAAGATAGGAGAAGAATTCGAAGGTTTAGAGGAGTTCCAAAGCTCAACTCTGTATGTCTAAATGGGTGAATAAGTATTTTGTAATTTATTGGATGCTTTCACCACTTAAAATGTTTTAGCAGTCGTAAACTACTTGCCATTTCTGGGCTTTTAAGACTGTTATGTATATGTTGTGTTATGTATTAGATCAAAATCGTGACTGTTAGAAGTACAATCTATAGTTATTGAGGGCTTTAAAGCACAATACCTCTTCGTAAAAACTTTATCACTTCAACTAAAGATTTTAAGAAATAATAAACACTGAAGATGTATCTGCTTAATATGTTGACAATATTACTGGCATAATATCCAATCTTAACTGCTTTTCCTTTTTGAAATGGGTATATCTTTTGTGTGGGGGGTCTATAAATTTTTGGTGTAACGTTTTTTTAACTCTCAAAAATGTTTAAACTCTCTGTTTCTGTTGTTGTTGCTCAAAAAAATTTAATTGAAAATATTTTTTATTATGTCCCATTTGTCACTAGTATCTAATGTATAGGAACTATATTAGTTTGAATAAAAAAAGTCACTGCTATTTTCTCTCAACTTTGTTTATTTCGAATAACCATTAATTGTTAATTTAATTTAATTATTGATTTAAGTAATTTAATCCTTTTCATTCTAAAATTTTAATTGGGAAAAGCAGTAGACTATAGATATCCATGATCTATTGTTGTTCCTAGTTTGTAAGAATTCTATTTTAAAGGATTGACTCAAAAAGAATTTATTTGAGGTATTTGAGAAAATAAACCTGCAATTATGTAGAACTTTAAACTTTATGAGAACAAAGATACGAAAATGAACAAAATAACGTTTTTTCAGTGTAAAACTATAAAGTGAATGAGGGAAATGAACCATTAAGAATAAGAAAGGGTTTATAAGGACGATTACAGGAGGCAAGGTCCCTCCTCATACATTATGTACAGTTTAAAAAATGCAGGGCCGACTCTGCTCAGTAATTTGTGATGTCATGGCACAATTTAGCCGCAGACAAAGGAAGAGCATCGGAGGGCTAGATTACTTCAATAAAACACGGGATCTCCGAGCTCAGTCACGAAACTCTACGCTGCCTCCAACCACCTGGTTGTTCTATGCCCCTAATAATGTATTATCTTCCAGCTCTAATGGCATCCAACTCTACGACCCTTACTCTTAACATTCTCGGCACAAACTTTAGTTGTTTATATTAAATTATTTTACTAAAATAATTCATCAAATAAATAAACCATTGATTTATAAATCATTCAAAACCATGTCGTTACAGAGTATTAGTAATACAAAATTAATAAACAACATTAATAATTATTATACATTGAAAGCTTAAGGTAAAGCGGCACCTTGAGATATATTTATCTCTATAACAAGTATTCAAAACTTGAGGATTTGAGGCCCATGGCGGACTGATTTTATGCAGGACACCCAATTAGGAGCCCTTAGATCAATGGGAAAAATATTTCCAAACAAATAAGTAAAATATTCAAAGGAAGAGATGCAAAGGTAGGATGCTTGGATACACACATGTTTAAAATATGCCTGGGAAATTAACTTAATAGACGCAATCAGTCTGTGACACGATCGGACAAATTCATCTAACAGATTGATAATGCTATTTTTTTGTTTGGACTTGGGTGAAAACATATAAAACTGAATTTTTATATTTATTATAGTGTATTTTTGTGTTTCTGAATTTCCATATCACATTGCACACATTACATATCACATTACTTACCATTCAAAACTCACTTTTTTCATTTCTCTAAATAAACAAAACATTGACTATTTACAACAAAAAAAATAATAAATAAAAAAAAAAATCCTTAACAGCTGCCAAATTTGTGACCGACCGGTTGTACTCGACCCGCCTGTCCTCACAACGTCACTTTGCAAGAAACTCATCATTCATTATGCCTTGGAAAAGTTTGGCATTGTGGCTTGCTGTAAGAAAAAAAAATTCTATCTTTTTATAACTATTATAATTGTTTTGTCTCTAGCTCGAAATATGCCAAAACTCCTAGCAGAAATCTCCTAAGACATGATATATTTTGTAATTATTTTAGACAAATTCAAAATATTCGACACCAATAAATAAACCCAATAATTATTGGCCTATATTTATTTATTTAGTTAGTTTAATATTAAACTGGACGGTATTATGATATATTGTAACATTTAGCTATCGTTTTTTTTCTTGTTTTCGTAAATATACCTACTCGGAAATCTGTTTTTAATTTTAATTATTAGTTTTTAATGGTTTATGCGAGTCTCTTGTATATTATAAACACTGTTGTGTTGGTCTGAAATTAATGCAGTCAGACAAGTTGTAACATCATATTATGCTTTTCTGTTCTTGAAAAAAATGTATCCAGGAATAAAGATTAATTAATTGTGTAATTTCACTAATATTAAAGGAAAATGCTGATAATATAACTGTTACACTATTTTATAAAGGGTGAGATTAAATTAATCTATACACAATAGTTGCCATCTATTATCACTAAAATAGGCTTGCATTTTTTTTTCGGTTGTTTCATGTTTTTCAAATTCTGGAGATGGGTACATGCATTTTTGTAAATCCAAAATGGGCTTTTTTCTTCATCACTAATTTTGGCTTGCGAGTTTTGCGCCTGTGCTTGATAGTTAATATAGTTTTCATATCGTCTCCTTCATTTATCACTTTTTTATTGTGATTTACAGCATTTTGCAGTGTAAATTGTTATAGATCAATAGTAGATAAGAAGCACGAAGCATCGGACTTGTTATTACCGTGAGCAATTTCATATTTACTAGCAAGTGAATAAAACAGTGTGTATCATAACCTACGAACATATTGTATTAACGGCTGGCCAGCTGGAGCACTGATAAGCACGGCCCCCCACCCTGCCTACTGTTTTCAGTACCTACCTGACAGTTGTAGGGACTGTTGCGTCTCTTCACTGAATTCAGGGTCAAGTTCAAAAGACGCGGAACGTAATATTGTTATTTTTTTTTTCTTATTATTTTTTTATTTATTCCTCCTGAAATGCCAGTATGAGGTATTACCACATGGTAACGTCTAGTAAAAATAAGAGAAGTCGGTCCTTGGAGTCCAAACCAAGTCCGACAAAACCCAGATCTAGAAAACAAAAGAGAGCCACGCCTCCTTCTACTCCTAACAATCAGGAACCTCAGCCAGGAACTTCTTCTCAAGCAGTTGAAGATGAATCCCCATTTTTTAATCCAGACCCGTTCGAACCACTTAAAAACTCAGAAACTGAATAAATGGAAACAGCAGTTACCAAAAAAATACCACGCCACCCAACAATCTACATCAGAAATATTAGAAGCTTAAAACTCTTCAGCGATCAAATAAATAAAATTATAGGTCCAGGAGCCTACTAATGTGTAAATAGAACTAATGACACTAAGTTACAACCCGATACACCTGAGGCCTACCGTTAAATAGTCAAATACTTGAGCAATACCAAAGCTGATTTCCACACTTATCAGCTCAAGAACGAAAATTCAATTAGAGTTGTAATTCGACACCTCCACCACACTAATCCAGCAGACATTATAGAAGAAGAACTTACTTCTAAGGGCTTTATAGTTCGCCAAATTATAAATGTGGTCAAGAATAACAAAATGAATCCTGGAACGGGTAACGAAATACCCTTGCCATTATTTTTTGTTGACCTGGAGCCAACTCGAGGAGTAGAAAAAATGTATGAGGTTAAGCGGCTCTATTATACAAATGTAATAATAGAAAAACCGTATCCAAAAAGGGACATTGTTCAGTGTCATAACTGCCAAGCGTATGGACACACTAAGCGCTATTGTCATCATATGCCTAGATATGTGAGGTGCGGCGATCCACACAAAACTGAAGATTGCAACAAACCTCTAGATAATCCAGCTGTACGCGCTCTATGCCACCAGGGCCATCCGGCGAACTATAAAGGGTGTGAAACCTATAAGAAGCTCAAGGCTCGCTTCCAACCAGCTCAAGGAAGGAATGAAGAAGGTGAGGCAAGCAAGAAGACAGCCATCTAGACCAGTTAATGAAACCATCTCCTATGCTAGTATGATGGGTGGCAGAGAGCTACCTGCTGGAACAGGGGCCATGCCACAACCCCAGCCTTAAAACATTTATCACGAACCCCAACATCCAATCCATAACCAAATCCGTCAGCCTCAAACCCAACACCCTGAAAATCCTATAATCTAGCCCATTAAAAATAACACACCCACAGTTCCTTATATTCCGCCTCCTCCAAATGCTACTGATATCTAATTAATACTAAACTCTTTACTCTCAGAATTCCAATCCATAATCACACCTCTCATATCACTCCTAACCAGTGCATTATCCAACATTATCATCCCCACCCAAAGAAATCCCTAAATGGAACCTTCCCTATCTATTCTCCTCTGGAATGCGAATGATATTCTGAATCATACTGACGAGTTGACAGCACTACCACACGACAGTAACATTGATATAGCCCTGATTACTGAATCTCGACTAACTAGTAACAAAACATTCAAAATAGCACAATACGAGACCTATCGGACGGATCACCCGGACGTAAAAGCTCATGGTGGCACTGCCGTCACCATCCTACATTCCCTCTCCCATTATTTACTACCTTTACCGACTCATAACTTCCTACAAACAACTGCAGTTGTTATCAAAACCATCCCTTTCCCTCTCACAATAGTTGCAGCTTATTTTTTTATTTTATTTTTTTTCCACATTACAGTAACCCTGCATTGGGTGCATGTATTTCTACGCGTACCATCTCCCAACATAAGGCGTATTATCATTAATATTAACTGTCTCCTTCACCCAATTCAGTTCCATCCTCGATTCACTGGGAAACCACTTCCTTCTAGGTGCTGACCTCAACGCAAAACACCAACAGTGGGGTGCCAGAACCACCAACTCCCGTGGCCGAATGCTACTGTCGGCACTCAATTCGAACCATTGCCACTACATTTCTCCCTGCTCTCCTACCTACTGGCCAACAGATCCTACTCGCAATCCTGACCTCCTTGATTTTTTTCATTTGCACAGTTCTAGGTGCTATCAATCACTCCATAAAACGCCTAGACAACCTCTGATCACAGTCCCCTAAGCCTCTTCCTATTCTTATTACCGATACCCAAACTTCCTCCCCCATCATTTATTAGAGGCCCAATAAACTGGAACCTCTTTCGTCAAAAACTAACCGATTCCATAGACCTCAGAGTGTCCCTGAAAACACCCCAAGAACTAGATGATGCTGCAAACTCCTTTACAAATTTGATTCAACAAGCTGCTTGGAATTCATCTTTCCCCCAACCTTCCTATAAAAACCGTATAAAAAAATCCTCTACCACAAGAACTAATAGATCTTATCCAAACCAAACGTCATTCCAGATCCCTATGGCAAACTACTAGGCATTCTGACGATCGGAGAACATATAACCATTATACCAAATTAGTTAAAAAGAAATTGGCTTCCTTTAGATCCCAATCCTACAACTCATATCTCTCCTCCCTCTCTACCTCAGACAATTCTCTCTGGTATGCAACAAAAAAAATCCTCAAATATCACAATATTTCCCATCCTCTGCGACGTGAAGATGGATCCTGGGCTGCCTCATATGAGAACAGAGCAGAAGAATTTGCCAAGCACCTTTCCAGCACATTCATTCTCCATCCCGAACAAATCCCCTCCCACACTGCTAAAGTTCATCAATTCCTCACTTCACCAATTCCTCTCTCCTGTTAAGCTGTTAACCCCTCTGAGGTCAAATTTCTCTTAAAAAAGTTGAAACTCCGCAAGTCACTTGGATATGATCTTCTAACCACCCAGATCCTCCGGCAACTTCCTCAAAAAGCGATCATATTCCTCACTTATATTTATAATTGTATCCTTCGCACAACCCACTTTCCTCTGATATGGAAACACTCCATCACCATTCTCTTCCTCAAACCAGGCAAACCTCCCAACAATACCTCATCCTATATACCTATAAGACTTCTTCCCATCCTTTCAAAAAACTTCGAAAAAATCCTTTTAAAACGCATCCTATCTATAATCGAATCCCAAAGCATTCCTACCCACCAATTTGGATTCCGGGCTGGTCACTCCACTGTTCAACAATTTCTTCGAGTTGTTGATCATATATCCTCTGCCCTTGAAAACAAGCAGTATAGCACTGGTGCATTTCTGGATGTAGCTCAAGCTTTCGACCGGGTGTGGCACCAGGGCTTGCTCTTCAAGCTCAAGACCCATTTACCCCAATCCCTATACCTAGTCCTACGATCCTATCTCTCAAATCGCTCCTTTCGAGTCCGCTGTGGCTCAGAGTTCTCCAACTGTTATCCTATTGATGCCGGTGTGCCACAAGGTAGTGTCCTAGGTCCTGTCCTCTATAATCTCTTCACTGCAGATATACCAACAAATCCTAATAACTTTTTAGCCGCATTTGCAGATGATACTGCAATACTATCATCCCATCCAGATCCTAAACTTCATTCCCTCGGCCTCTAAACACATCTCTTACAGATTGAAGCTTGGTGCAACAAGTGGAGAATAAAAGGTAATGAAGCCAAATGCAATCATATAACTTTTACCCTTCACCGCAAATCCTGTCCTCCCATCCACTTCAATAATATCCCTATACCTATATCCGACACAGTACGCTACCTTGGCTTTCATCTTGACAAAAGACTGACTTGGAACCCTCACACTAGACTAAAAAGACAAGAACTAAACAGGAGATTCAGCCAACTTTACAGACTACTAGGCAGGAATTCTCATCTCTCAGTTGATAACAAACTCCTCATATATAAAACAATATTAAAACCTTTGTGGACCTACGGACTTAAACTGTGGGGAACAGCAAGACAATCGAATATTAAACGTATTCAATCCTTCCAATCCAAAGTCCTCCGAACAATAGTCAATGCACCTTATTATGTTACCAATAAAACCCTACATAATGACCTAAAAATACCCTTTGTCCTTGATCTCATTCCTTCAAAATTCTCGAAATTTCATCAAAACCTATCCAATCATCCCAATCCTCTGGCTCAATCCCTATTCAGTCATAACCATCCTTATAACCCTCCAAGAAGGTTAAAACGGCAATGGCCCCGAGACCTTTTGTAATGTATATAGTTATGTTGGAGTTCTCGTAATGACCAGCTTCTATAATCAAGTCCTGAGTACCTGTGGCCATAGCGCTCCCACTCAGCCTCCACTGGATGTTACCAGTTATGCAGTTGAGAGAGCAGCGCTGGGATTTCTACGCGTCTGGCCTTGACTCACAATAAGTGGGGAATAGATTCGATTCGGGGTTCCCCGGGCTGAGTGTATTTGTATTGTATATAAAGTATGAATGAATAGTAATTTGTGTATTTTAATTTTAATTTAATTTTGTTTTATTTTTGACTATTGTAAATAATTATTAGTTTTATTTTTATGATGATATTTATTTATTTATTTTTTTAATATTAGTTGTGTGTGTGTGCAATTGTAAATATGGTATGAATGAATACATTAATCTCTGTATATATTGCCCTTTACTGAGGCAGATTGTACTTTTATTCCAATAAAATATATATTAATAAGAAAAAAAAAAAAATTGGCTTGATTACCTATAAAGAAGTAGTAATCAAGTTTATGGCCAACAAAATCATCCTTATTTGAAGTCACTGAGACAATGCTGCAGAAATACCAAAATTTATGTTGCTCCACATTTATACTACGTTCCTGAAAATCTGGGTGTGGATAGTCGAAGGATTTCATCAGAATAAAACAGAAATGAAGGGGGTAGAGATACTATACTAGACCTGATGAAATACTACAATCATGGTGGACTATTCCTGGATATTTCATTGAGATGACCCTTAAGAGCACATTCACAGAAAGTCTAAAACGAAGCACGAATGTTGCAAAGATACTGTTATTTATTCTGTACTCTAATTCTACATTCTATATTCTATTGTCTATTACAAGAAACAAAAAATACTCGTTTTTTTACGAAACCAACATATATAAATATGTCACTGTCTCATATCTATAATATTTTTCGTCTTACCCAAATTCGGCAGAATGCAAATTTTAAAAAAATCTGACATGGTGGTACTGAAATTAGGTTATTTTTGGATTCAGTGCGCAAATGATCAATCACCAGAGGTTAAAAAAAGAACCATCTCAGGCTAGTGTAATTATTGTGACTAAATTTGGTTAATTTTGTTATTTCTTTAGTTCAGTTTCCCATGGTTCTCTTTCATTTATTTTGGGTTAAATATTTCTTAGAACTTAGGATAATGATTGTAAAATTATCTCCTAATATCGTTAATCATTAATTATTATGTTGATGATTTATAGGGAACTTTGAACAATCGTCTAGAAAGTGTTTGAGTGGTCGGAAACGAAGAGCTTTTATGTCTGCAATATGAATACACATATTTTAAAAATATAAATGTTTAATTTGGAAACAATGCCATATTTGAGTATACGAATACTATAATTAATTAATAGTTTAACTAGTTTTAGATTATTAATAAAATTTGAATATCCAAACGGCTGGCTGGATTCACGACAAAAATATCAAGGCACATTTGGTTCGTGTTTCGGATTAATCTGAGTGTATATTTATTTATTTATTTAGTCTGTACATAGTCTACTATACATTGAATATTATATTTTAACCTAATCTAATTATAAACATTGTTACATATAACTTTATATTCCACAAGTAATAAATAGTAAAATAAAAACAGTTCTAACTTGTATATTTCTTAACATTTTTCACACATAGGATTCATATTTTCAATTATTTCAATCTTTAGGTACAAACGATAGTAGATCTGGATCGACCAGAAACAAAAGATATAAAAATAGGATGGATGACTCCTTGGACCCCTCGGCCCTAGCTGAAGGCAGCCGTTATAAAATACATGGGATTATTCCTTCCTCTTCCTATACACCGGCTGCAGGCCCTGCTGTTACATGATTTAACACAACGCCCTGGAATAGGCTTCTATTGACTAAGTAGCTAGCATAAATAACATAAACATAAATTTATGTACTTTTCTGTCATGGTGAGTCTATTTAAACGATAAAAGACAAAGCATATATATATATATATATATATATATATATATATATATATATATATATATATATAAAAAATATGAAATAATAATATATGTTTTAAATATATTTTTTATTTTTTGTGGTGAATATGTAATTTTAAAATGGATGGAAGAGAGAACGAATTATTTGAATAATTACCGTTTTTAAATGATTCCTTTGAAAACTATCACTAATTCAAATATTCAAGATAAAAAAAATCCCTTAATTGCTTTTACAAATTAAAGCTAATATGAATATATTATAAGACTATTGTTTTTTTTTATGTATATATAAATATTGGAAACTTTCTTTTCTGAAACCCTGGAAATCATTGCTGAAGTTCATACGTAAAATGAATTTGAGAAAAATATTTTATAAAAATATGTAAAAATGATCGAAACTCATTTCGAAAATATCTTTTTGAACGAATCCTAAATTAAATTGTACAAAAATCAACAGTTAAATTAATAAAATAAGATTCTAAAAAACAATTGTATATGTGTAAATGAACCTACTAATTATAATTCAAATACTTGTGGTTGAGAATGAGCTATTTATAATTCAAGTATACGTGAAAAGTTAAAATCACTTGACCATCCAATTCTTCTCGTACCCAATCTTAAAACCAAAATCCTTTGAAAAATTTTTAATGTTCCTTATTAGCACCAGCATACATACCTTGGTGACTATATGTATACATAGGAGTTGAGTAATCTATTGGGTTTTATGATATGAGTACATGTTTGGTTCTTTTGTGCTCATATCTTTTGAGAGAATTTTTATTATAGTTAAAAATTTCTTTTACTAGGGAATTTTCTGAATTTGTTTTTTTTTTTTTTTTTTTTTTTTTTTTTTTTTGCAAAAGAATTTGTTGGTTTGTTCGAAGACATGCTGTTTTAAAGGGAGTAAGTTTAGGTCATGGAGCATGGTTGATATTTTAGTATAACGAGGACAATCATTGATGATCCTCATGCAAATGTTTTGAACCCTTTCCAATTTATTTTAGTTAGTGGAGCAAGTTGAGCTCCACCCCGGTGAAGCATATGTGATTTGTGCGCGGATAACTGTTTTGTATAGAGTGAATTTATTTTTAGGGCTTAATTTCGATTTTTTATTAAAGTAGGGGGACATTTTGTATGGAAGTTTTTTAGCTTTATCTGTTTTGTTGTTAATATGTTCAGTGCATGTTAATAATTTCTCAAGCCTAAGTATTGTATTGATTTAGAACAAGGTGCTAAAATTATACTTTTTCGTTCAACTCACTTCTTCCTAATTTTTATTTTATTTTCTAGTTTATCCAGTAATGGAATACTTTTTCTGAGCCTAGAGACTTTTCTAGCTTAAATCACGCTTAACAGCCAGGATTTTCCCCTAATTAATGGTTCCCATTTTATAGAGTCTAGGTGATTTAAATCTAATTCGGAGCTCCACTGCTCAAATAGAAGCTGATAAATTCTTTGACTTTTTTTATTCCAACTTATATTTCCTTTTTAATTTAATAAAATTGATTTGAGTGATTAATGAAGGTGAGACTTTACATAGGCATTCATTTCGTAACCTGGACATTTTTCCTACAAAAATAAGATTAATTGATACCTCAGAAAATTGAATTACGTGGAGGTTTATTAACCAAAGTACACTCTACCAAGACAGAAAAGTTAAAACCAAGACTCAAGAGACTTTACAACGCATTGAATTTCATTAAACAAAGAGGCCAATAGAGCCAACGTCCTATAAGTGAAACCAGAAACGCTGGCTCGCATTTCGAATCGAAAGAAAAAAATAAATAAACAGGACAGAGACGGAAGAACCAGTAGAGAGGTTGCCATTGTGATTGGAGTGTAATACCAGAAGGGGTGGGGGGTGGGGCAACTTGTTGGCCTATTAATGCCTTATTAAGCTGGAGTGTCCTCTATCGGTGGAGGGAGGGGGAGGGGAAGAGGGAGGGGTGGGGCTGCCTCTTCCGCAATCATCTTCTCTCTTATTTTCAGTTTGAGGGTCGTTTTACCTCTCCACCGACCTAGTCCGGTTTTCCCAGGAACCAATTAGATTTACCTTGACAACTGAACCAATCACACTGTGGTACATAATATTTATCTTTCAACTCATGTAGCACATATCAGTAAAACATAGCTTCAGTGAATTCGTATTCAGCTGCAGTATAATACATTGTCAACTCCCCTTCACAAAAAAAAAAAATCCTACCTTCTACATACTTCCTTATTATCATCTCCTATCCCAATGGTAGAGTCTTCAAAGTTGATCATAACTTCTCTTCCCTCTTTACCGAATATGCCGGTGTTCCTCGAGAAAGTATACTAGGTCCCATCCTTTACACGGTGTAAATAGGAATAAAAAAGTATAAGTTTAGTTTAATTGTTTTTAATTTTTACTTCCTTTTTTTTAAACGATTGTTTTAAAATCACAATAAGTTCTTATGTGTCAAACGTGTTCAGTGGTAATTTACTATACATATAAGAGACTCGATGACCGAGCGAGTTGAGGCGAGCGTCTCAGCGCCCTCGGGAGAGATGGACGGGGGTACGAACCATACCTAGGCGGTTAAAAAATTTATTTCGTTATACATTCCTCCTCTGGCTGGCATAGGTAAGTAACATGTAGGATAACCGGTCCTTTCTGCTCTAGTTAAAGTACATAATGGCATTAAGCCCCAATAAAAAACATGTGAAAATCAAATATAAACATCTGTCACCTAAAAAAGCGCAGATAGGTACCGCTAATTTTGTTGTTGTTTACTTACTAGAAGGATTGAAATATTTATATATACAATATTCAGCTCACCCGAAGCCGCTAATAAAAGTATATTCCTTAATTTATATTTCGTAATTTATTTTTATTTTTATTTCAGATAGTTTTCAGTTTTAATATATAAATTTTATTTCACTTCCGGTATAATATGTATTCTATAGGGATGAAGAACCAATCACATTTAAATTTATGCTTCCATTATTGATCATTAGGATTTAAACTAAGATTTAAGTAGTAAGTCCGAAAGAAGTAAAAACCTGATTTTTCGACAATCATGGCCTATTTTTGTTAATAAGTGATTTTTTTGTTTCATGTAATTCTTATGGAGTACGTTACTACATCTACCTAAGATATAAATCACGAAGTAAAAGATAAAATATAATGCAACTTCAAAATAGCTATTTCTTCCGCTCTTGAACCATTGTGCACCCTCCTATCACGTATGCTGATGACATTTGTGCGTTATCTGTAAACAATGATGCCTCCTAAACTCTCCAAACCCATATCATAACCATTTCAATGTGGAGAATTAAAATAAATTCAATCAAATCTCATTTACTCTTCTTCAGAAACCTAGGACTTCCTGTCCTACAGTATCCTTAAAATGATATCCCGTTGCATAATAGTAATCAGATCTATGGAGTTGAGCTTTAGGTGCCACTAAACCATTTAACACATTTCGTATCGAATCCTTGCAATCAGATATCCTTTAAAAAATCCTCAGTCTCCTTACTGGATATATTTTTATTTTATTTCTGCATTGTTCTAAATTGCAATGAATAGCTAAAATAAATAATAATAATAATAAAACTGTTTTAAATATCCTACATAGAAAAAAATAAACAACAACTGATTGTTTGAAATTCATGATTTCATGCTGCTATAATTCCTAGAAAAATGTAACTGAATTACTCATCGATTACCAACAAATCGTACAAGACTATGAAACTACAATTATACAAAGAGCGTTGAAGATCCATCACCTAAATTTCAATTGAGGTGGTTGGCAGTTTGCCTAAACGCCTCAGCTAGGACTGTCTCAGTTCACTAAAGGTTATTCAGGTTCTTTTTTTACTGCAGATTATTTTGCTGGTATAACTTGAATGATCTGATATTTTTCCTGCACATACTTATTGGTAATTAAAAAAAAAATGTATATATTATAATTCAATCTCATATTATTAGGATTGATGAATTAATTGCCACTTCTTTTGGGATTATTTTATTAGAATACTTGTTTAAATGCTAAAAATTCATCTTCAGTTCTAAAATATACAAAATTTTCAACTCATTAGCACTATGTTACATGGATTATATATACTAAAGTTTTCAAAAATGTAAGGCACGAAATCAAACACTGGTACTCATCTGAGGAGATCTAACAGATATCAGAAATATATCCATCGTAGAAAAGGGAAGGGGGCAAGTAGGTTAAATTTTTAGGGTTTGCTGTGGGACTTCTCTTACTACTCATTGGATTTAACATACCTGCCCCTTCCCCTTTCCACGATGTATATATTTCAGATATCTATTAAATCTCCTAGATGAGTACCAATGTTTTATTTCGTGCCTTACATTTTTGAAAACTTTAGTATATAAAATTCATGTAACATAGTGCTGATGTGATGAAAATTTTGTATGTTTTAGAACTGAAGATGAATTTTTAACATTCAAAACTAGTATTCTAATAAAATAATCCCAATAGAAGTGACAATTAATTCATCAATCCTAATTGTATTGATCCTTCTATACCATCATGCGCACCTCAAGTAAGTCAATCGCATATTGAATTAATTTTCATCTTTTTGAAAATTGATTCAATCTTCATGTTTAATCCTTTTTACAGGAAACAGGAAGATAATATTTTTGGATCTAACGATTTTTAACGACCTAAGGATATTCGGCAATAGTTCTCTTTTTAAAAATGTATTAAACTGTTTTGTTTTAAAACACCCTCTTCCCGTCTGACCTTTTTTTACAGATCACTCTCACCCTTCCCTTTGTCTATAACCTACCAGCTCTGTCTCCATTTCGGTAAAAAAAAAAATTATTTTTTTATTACTTTCAGATTATTCAAATATCATGTTGTAGTATATTGGGGATCAATGTCCTTATGTACTCCAACTAGAGCAGGAAGAACGGGTTATCCTACAGGTTGAGTCATAGAAGTTTCAGATTCTTTTTCAACGACGAAAAAAATTTCAACCCATTCGATTAGATAGATTCATACCCACGACATTCTGTACTGAGTGCGTTGAGGCCCTCACCCCAACTCGCTCTGCTATTAAAATTATATATTTTATTTGAAAAATTTAACTTTTATTCATTTTTTTCTCCCAACTTCTACCCTTAAAGGTTCATTCTATTATTTATGTAAGCGATCATAAGCGTTGAGTTAAGTAGTCACTTTAGGCCATACATTATCTTATTCTTGGAGGTGAAGTTCCAACATCACACTCTGACTGATTGCTTTTTAATGGCAAACCAGGTCCATCTTCTCCACATTTGAGAATGTGTGAGAACGGTTCATTATAAGGTCCATTGATTTTTTTTTTTTTTTTATAAACAGAAGTGAATAAATATGAGCTATTAACACTATTAATTGTCATTATCATTCATTTTATTGTTAACTTTCAGCTACCCTAAATACATGCCGAAATAGAATAAATAGAAGTGACTTTTTTTAACTATAACATTTTTAATGACTTTTATTAAAGTATTATTATGAATTATTTTGTTAGTAAATATATTAAATTAAATATCCTTTTATAAAAGATTTAAGTACTTTGGGCAATTCTTTGTAGAGATAGACTATCTATATTTTCCCGAAATCATGTTAGACAATGACCAAAGAATGAATAGTGAGTGTCCTTCATAAAAAACTAAAAGATTTGATAATTTTATTTTTTAAAAGGAAAACAATGGCGGACAAACCTGCTACCATAAAAACTGTTAAATCCTGGTAGATCTCAAAATAGTAGTCCTGGAAACATGATTAAACGGAAAGAAAAGATATTAAATCAAGGTTTAAAAGGACGAAAACTAATTTGTCGGAAAGGAGTAGCCAAGGATGTCCTTTGGCCATCAAAAGTCGTTAGAATCATTAGACTTTAGGCCAAAAACCACATCAAGAAACTGGTTCCAGATCTGCCAGGGTCTGACGATTTTTGACGGCCGAAGACATCTTTCGACTCTATGATAAATTAAGTTTCCTGTTTTTATAAATTGATTAAACTGTATACATTTCTAAAAGGAGACTCTCTATTCCCGTTTGGTCCTTTTGGCAGAACATTTAAAGATACTAGTTTATATGATTATATTGTATCAAATTCATTTCACTTTCCAAGGTCTATGATCAAACCAAAACGTACTTTAAAAAAAAACAATTGATTAAGAAATATCGCTTATCCGAGAAATCAGTAATTACAATAAAACATACCTTAAAAGATACACTCACACACACACATATATATATATATATATATATATATATATATATATATATATATATATATATATATATATACATACATACATACATAATATTACCTTAGTAACTCGTAAAATGATTCCATCAAAAGATTATCGGAATCGGAGCAGTTATGAAGCTTCAGTTATAAAATGAAAAGATTTCTATATCAGCAGGAT
Organism: Euschistus heros; assembly: GCA_003667255.2. Lineage (NCBI taxonomy): Eukaryota > Metazoa > Arthropoda > Insecta > Hemiptera > Pentatomidae > Euschistus > Euschistus heros. The sequence goes on along the minus strand of RCWM02000466.1, from coordinate 120,244 downwards.
CTAACACGTGGCGAGTAATAAGATCATTATGGAGCAGTAATTTCTGAGAAACCTTATTGATAAAAAATAACAATAAAAATAAATTGATACAGAGCCCGATTTTTCCTAACAATCTAAGAAGTGCTTTAATGAAGACGATATAGATTGTGTTCTATAAACATCAAAAGATGGAAAGAAAACTTTGATTACATCAGCTTTTAATGCTTATTGATTGTAACAAATATTATTTTATTTATTCTTTTTTTTTCTTTTTTTTTCTTTTTTTTTTTTGCACAATTAACCACATATAAAGCCAATAAACCTTTATAAACAAAAATATATTTATTAATGAGAACGCTGTAATGCCAAAGTACGGGTTCGTAAAATAAGTTCATAGCGTTCTACCGCTCCCCCAAAACATTATCTCAAGTAACATTAAAACAGACAGCAAACCATCATAACTGATCAAAATGTCAAGAAGGCCTGTCAGTTCCAACTAAGTCCCATTGCTTATACATCTTTAAACTCAAACATAAAGACGAATATAACTCCAGATACAATGTGTTTTGTTTCTATTGATTCTCAGGTTTTTATTTTTTTCTCACTTGTCAAGTGACATTAATATAGTGTATTCCAAGCACGTGTATAGAATATTTTTATGGATAAGATATGAGAATTATTCTCATTCGAGGTCAAAAATTAACACAGATAATAACTCTACTCAACTAGTAAATATAACAAATATAAAAAGCAACAACTTGTAATATACAAAACACCAAATAACTAACAGTTATAAATCAATAATAAGAAATATATAAAATATGGGAGAGTTGAATGAAGATGTTAATGGAATCACCAACTCCAGAGCCCAACTAAATATATGGAGATTGTGGAAACATTTTTCAAGTACTGCTTCAATTTTTGAATCTAATTTACAGACCGTGAAAAGTACGATTTGCAAAGTTCTTAAAAACGTTCTCAGCTATATTTATTACACTGCTTTCCTTCAACAGCCCACAACAAATCGATACGTCACTATATCAATTTAGTGGAAAACATGGTCGGGTGGTTTTATAGTAAGGTCATTATGCTCAGTATTACACAAATTTAAATTTTATCCATTAAAAAAAAGGTTCAAAAAAGTAAATACTTACCCATCTCATTTGGCATTGATAACATAACTGACCATTTAAAACAAACTACACTTTTTTAGTAATAAAAATATCATAATTTTAATGACTGCATGTATCGTTTTGTTAATTTGCAGATAGATAATTTAATAAAAGTATTTTCTAAGATACAACAATCAGCAATGATTTTTCAAGAATGTTCCTTAAGCATCAATATGTCCTTCCTACATATGTTGTTGTATATGCATTTATTGTTGTTATATATAGTTATAGTAAAATCGATTCCTAGTTCTGTCATTATATATTTCTAGAAACGATCCTTATACATAGTCTACTGACAATGTATAAATACAGTCTCTAGACTTGGTTTTTATAGAAGGATATTTGTATCTAGTCAGTCTCTTGGCTAAGGAATCGTCTTATTAATTTGGTAACAATGCTTTTAAGCAATGTTTTTTTTTTGTTGTGGTTGTTTTTTCAACTGTAATCTTTTGTTAGCAAATCTCTAAGAGAAGCTAAACTGTCTTCGTACGCCACGTTTTTTAAATGGAACCAAAGAATTTCAACTCTCCAGGATTGAAAGAGAACATGTCCACACTACCAATTATCGCGCGATATCATCCGCCAATCATCTCACGCCTCCATCTCAGATATTAACTTTGGCCTACGGCCTGTTTTAATACAAACGAGTGAAGTTGCCGATAGAAAAAATCGCTAGACATTTTCACCTAGGTGAACAAATTACAAAGATTTTTTTTTTTTTTTATGACTCTACAACCACCTTTCTAGATTCTACCGCTACACCATCCGATCAACTCTGTCTTCCACCCTTTCTTGTTGTCAAGAAACATTCTTCCAGTGTTCTTTACTATGTTTAAATACAGTCTCAACACTGAATTGTTTCTACACTTCGATATTTTTCTTTGGCTACTTCTTTGGAAGTATGAGGAATCATTGGAGTGTCATTACTATCTTTCATTTCATTTAATTTCCGCATCAGATATCCTGGCAATATGTTTTTTCATATCTTGAGCGCCGTATATTTATTCATCTTACAACATTAGCGATTATAATTCCTGGTTAGTTCATCAAAATTAATTGGTCATTGAATTTGGTTTGACACTGCTAATATTCGATTAGTACTTCCTTACAGTTAATATTATCTTCACATAACTATTTGTGTTGGAGTTTTGACAATAGCCAACTTCTCCATTCACGCCATAAGTGACTCCACTTTATCACTCTCACTCAGCCTCTACTGGGTATTTTACACATGTGATGCAGCTGTGAGAGAAGCACTGGGATCTCTTTGTATCCGGCCTTTCCATCTTTGAGTGGAGGGACGGGTTTGGTTGGAGAATTCCTTGGATAAGCGTATATTGTAAATAATCTACGATAGTGTTTTTAACAGTTTATTTTATTTTTACCAATATTTTTTTTGTTCTTTTGATTTATTTTATTTATATATTGCATAGTTCCTCGTTATATATTGTACAATTCTTTATTTTATTTATATATTGTGTAGCTCTTTTTCTGCTCTTTTTACATTTTTTTTCCATTTATTTCTTATTTTATAAGAAAATTATTTCCATATTACTTATCGACCACATTTGAAGCAGCTTTGAATATTTACTCAAAAACATTTGAAATTTTCCTACTTGATTCTTTGTGGTTAACTTACCAAACCATGGAAAGAATATTGATGGACTCTTTGTTCTACATTATTTTTTAATTATGATTATTATTTTAATCAAGCTATGATTTGGTTGCTCATTATTAAAATTTCATAGTGGAATAACACATTCTTAAATTCAACGGCAACAAAAAACGTACTAATTTTTATTTTAATTTTTATTCATCTTATATAAAACGTAATATTATTGCTCTTCATAGCCAATGAACAACGATAAGGATGGATAGAGGATTTATATTTTCCATATTCCATCTCCTGGATGCTCAGCGGTTAAACTTCTATGTCGTAAAAGACACTAATTAATGGAAAGCTGAAACTTGATCGACTAAATATGAGGCTCGCAAAATGTTTCGATAAATCTCTGAGGCATGATTTATGGCTGGTGGAACCAACCCCCAGGTGGTCCAGTGTCAAGATGTATGGAGCTCTTAACGAACCACCTCTGTCTCTGTATTTTCTATCCAAAGCAAATTATTTTGCATTTATATAATTTTATTAATCAAGTGAAGTTCTAATTTTTAATTACTTGATGTCACTTAATACATTATCCTGCCGATAGGCGCACGTATCGGCCAGATACGCAGCAGAAATGTGTATTTGATTTTCTTTGATCCTATGCCGTCTTTTGTTGGAATTTCACGTCTTTTCTACCCTCTTTTTTTGTCCCAACCTTGACGACCCAGTCTTGACGAGGATTCCAATGACCTTTTAAGAAAATATGTAGGCCATATTTACTATCGAAAAAAGAGAAACGCCAGTTTCAAAAGTAAGATATGCAGGTAGCTTTTTTTTTTTTTTATTATTATTATTTTTTTTTTTTTTTTTTTGTAGCATTTATAAAATGTTTGCAATGATTGTACTTTATCTTTGAAGTAATTTTGCGTTTTTCATAGAATTAGTTCTTAATTATTATTTTGTATAGCTTATCGTTTATTTAAAGTAATTTTGTTGTTTTTTCTAATTTCCTTAAGAAGCATTTGAAAAAAACCCTTGTAATAAAACAAAACATGTTTATTTTTAAATAAACTTTTAGAGTATTTTTTTTTATTGTTTCTTTATAAACCTTACAGATATACCAAGTTATACTAATTAACATTTCTGCCTTTTCTAACATGTATAAAATGTAGATGTGGCGATTAAAAAAACTGATATGCTCATATAAGTGGTATCTGTGAGATACGCGTGTCGCCTATCGGAAGGTTAATAATATTTTCCGTATTTTTCTATCCTTAATATGTCCTAAAATAGAAACTAGTTCAGTTTTACTAAGGGTGGTAATAGGGTCACCGTGTTATACAAGGGATGTTGTTTTCCCATAAGTGATCTGTTCTTCGCTAGGTTATTGTGTTAATAGAGTATATTACCTTCTTGCATCAATGGTTAGTATTGGAATACCAGGCTGGTTTTAGAAAATATAATCAAACCAAAAATGGTACCATTAAATACAGAAATAATATGCAATATCATATAATCATTGACCATATAAAAAGTCATAATAGACCAAGGAACTTCCAGCTAAATAAACATATCACGGTCTTTCTAATAATTGCGGTAAAAAAAAAAATTGTGGAAAAATATTTTCGTCAAAATTAAAGAGGAAAGAAATATTTCTTTTACCTTATTTATAAATTTTAAAAACTACTGAACGTTAATACGAATAAATATTTATTTCAATAAATTATAATAATTTTTAAAACTTTAAATCCGACTACTCCAACATTTACTAAACAAGAGTTCAAAGTTTCAAATAAATTAAAAAAGGCTTATTTTCATTATAGTAACTAAACCCATTTGGATGTACAGAGTTAAGCCTTGGAGCTCCACTAAATTTTCCAATTCTTTTCGTATCCAATCCTAACAATCCAAAATCCTTCGTAGGGTACCCAATGATGTCACAAATAAGGAATTTTATTGAAGTGCTACTAGTGAGTAGTTCATTAAATGCTATTGACAAGTCATTGTTATGATGTCCTCAAATTTTCTGTAAGAATGAGCTATCTTGCATAATTGATCTATTGATCATTCCTCTATGTTAAAATCTAAATAAAAATATTTTTAAAAATTAATAAAGGCATATATAATATTCAATAAAATTATATCCAGTCTTTTACATATTTTTTTCAGTTTGAGCTCTTAATGAAATATTAATCTAACTAAAAAATAATTTAGTTGAGTTAGACCGTCCATATAGTAAAGATTCAGAATATACAATGGGGAAGAGAATATTAGGAACATTTTAAAATGAATGTTTTAGAGACTAAAGTATTTTTTTTCATAAAGATTAAGTCTGATCCGTTCGTGATGCTTATTAATTATCATCTTCTCTTTGATAAGTACATGCAATTAATAATCATCTTGAACTACAGCCGATGTGGGTGGAAGTAGTTATGTAGATTATATCGAACGGAGTCATGGTCTGCCCTAAAGTAGGGCTCCTACCAGAAATCGATAATCTCTGTAATAGCATTGTCCCAATCTTTTTAAGGTTTCACCTCCGCTAATCTTTACATCTTTGGATTATTAACAACAACCAGTTTACTTTCAGATCCAATCAGGAGAAGTATTATTGGTGATTACCAGTATATATGAATCATGATACAAAGCAGTAATTATAAATTTCATTAAAATAATTATCAAATGAAATAATATTAGAAACCAAATAGCTAAATATACAGTTTATCTTTTAACAAAACTAATAATCTTCAATAAAATTAAGATATGGAATTCAATAATTAATTCGATATGGAATTTGATATTAGTAACGGAATTCGGGTTAAAAATTTCCGAAATAAATTGTTGGTAAACTGAAGCTGACAAAAATAAAAGGGTTTTATCAAGGAATAAAACCTCTGTTTAATTAAAAAATAAAAACAAATAAATAATTAAAACTAAAAAAAACAATATATATATATTTCCTGCACTAAGCCGAATTTTATATAGTTTGATAGATTTTTAAAAATCAAATGGATATTTAAAAATGCAACACAGTTTCTATTTCATGGCCAGAACTGTGTTGCATTTTTAAATATCCATTTGATTTTTACAAATCTATTAAACTATATGAAATTTGGCTTAGTGCAGGAAATATCTGTTAAACAGAAAGCTAAAAGTAACTAATTTTATAATAATGATAATATGGAACAAAAACTAAATTAGCAAAAATGTATTTTATAAATAAAATAGGTCTATAAAGAAAAATAGTTGAATAACTTGTTAATTGGCTACTTAACTTACAGAATATATACATCATAAATTATATGGGTAATAGCTGAAAGGAACATTTATTTCAAAAATCATTCGTTTCTGAATATAAAATAGCAAAAGAAAAGGAATCATAATGTTAAGCAAATCGTCAAATTAATAAAAATAATTGTTGAGTCAGGAAACTAATTGAGAGGCCTACTTACATAAAAGTAAACCAAAAACAAGGAAGGGGTGCCACTGGGCACTATCTCTCATCATGCCTATAATGCCAATTTTGTTTATATTCTGATTTCAGAACATCCGCTTATTGTCAATTATGTTTCTGACAGGTGTGGATTTAAAAATAAAATGTTGTCGGTACCAAAGTCTTTCGATTCTCGATATGGGTCGGTACCGGTGTACACAAAAATATTATTCTCGAATCTTGGTTCCCATACATAGGTTAAAAAATAAATTAATATTGCAACAGCAAACTGGATGTATAGAAAAAAAAAACAATAGTTATCAATAAATTACAATTATCTTCAATTAATAATATATCAGTACTGTAGTACAGTCCAGGCAATGCATTTTTTTTTTTTTAATTCATATTAGTAAAGCAGTATGATGAAAAATTGGGCTATTACTAAAGATAAAAATAATTGAGTTTGTTTTTTGTTTGTTTTTATTAGGGGGTAGAATCGATGTACAGTAATAAAATATTTAGGTATGACAAACCAAAAGTCAAAGTCAGCATTATCAATCAGTATCTAGGAATCAGGGAACGTGTATTATCAGTATTTTTCAAGAATCGATAGGATCAAGAATCGATATCAGGATTCGACAAATCCCTAATGAAAATTATTTATAAGATAAAATCATAATGCGGCTGTTCGAGATAAAAAAGACCCAGATTTTCTAGTATACTAAAATTTTTAATACAATGTTTTTTATATTAAGTCCTTGTGATTAATAGCAATAGTAAAGAATTATAACGATGAGTGATCCAGCGGACACCTCCCCCCCCCCTCCCTTTTAAAACAGTGACGCATGCTGATTAATTCATCCGAGGCTTGAATTTGCGATATAATCATAGGCCCAGTAATCGATGTACATGGAAACCGTTTTAAGCGTTGCATGTTATATCACAATACAGTAAATAGAGACATCCGCTTTTTTAATTATTTATTGTGCCAATCTAATAATTAGGGAAATTCAAACGGGCATAGGTTCCTGTATCGACTCATAAAAAATAAAAATTACGTCTATAGTTACATTGGTAAAACAAATTTATAGTTTGTTGCATATTTAGGTTGGGACCGGGGCAGGATATGTTTAAAAGAACTTTTTGACATGGATAGGTGTCAATAGTTATCTTGTTTAACAGTTTTTCAACCTCAAATGTGTAACTTTTTTTCACCCTCAAAAATGTAACATTTTGACACACTCTAGCCTTGTTGGATAGATCATTTCTTTTTTAAATGCCATTTGTCGCTAGGACCTAGTTTGAATAAAAAAAAGTAACGTTTTGGATTAACTATTAAGTGTTGGAGCTTTTTTGGAACGCTCTAGCTCTGTTGGTGTTTCTCGGATCGAAGATTTGCCGACAGTTTCCTTATCAGAAGCAGTAAATTTTAAATCAGTAGATTATAGATAAACATTCCCATGAAGTATTGTTTTCCCAGTCAGGTAGAAATATAGTTTCCTGCTTTTATCATGGTACCATATTGAAATTCATTTATATCTTAATTCAAAATTATGTTCACCTGTAATAATCGATTTTAAATTGATATGTAATACATCATTTAGGAAATCATTTCTTAAAATCATTGAAACCTTGAGTTTTGTCGAAACCTTATAATCATTCTTACAAAAATATCGAACCGCATTCTGTGGTGATCCGAGGAGTCTTCTTAACTCCTTTCTTCATTTATTTGCACCTTTCAAGGTAGATTGGGCCCCGATCCATGAATTCCATTCGTCAAGATTCTTATCTAAGTTCTTCATGTCTTCAGGCTGTTTCCTCTTTTCTGACTGCATCTTAATTGTCCTATTTTTTCTACCCCAGTCCTTCTCTAATTTTATTATTGACATTGCCTTGTACATACAATTACTCTCCTAAAATACTTCATTCCATGTGTAGTTAACTAAAAAACGAAACAGTTTTAAAGCCATAGATGAGTGTTGGTAGGGGCGAAGTAATTTCTAATAACATAGGAATATACAAATATAAAATAATACTCACTGACAACAGCCTTCAAGCTAATAAATAACCAATTAATTCTAGTTTAGTTTTTTTTTTTTTAAACTTCAAATTTTTATTATAATTTTCAGATTTTGTCTGTTTCTAAATACTGAAGTATTCTACAATAAGCCCGTTCTAAAGTGAAAAGGTATTTTTGAAAAAAATGTAATCAGGGGTCTCCCAGAAGTCATAAGACAATGCATATACAATATGACACATCACAGTCGGCTACTTGCTATTTTATTTTATGTTCTACATAGCGTAGTGCACATTGATCTTTAATATTATTTTAATTATGTTCTTTATTCTTCTTCAGCATCTGAAAGTAGGAACCGGTAAAATAAATAATGCTAACTGCGTGTATTCATTAATATATTTGTTTATTAAAAGAAATGACAAGTATAAATAATAGAACAAACTGACACAGTTATCCCAGAAGTCATTAGACAAAGAATTTTTTTTTTTTTTTGTGGTGTTATTATTTATTTATTTTAGATCAAATAATTAATATTTAATTTAATCGTCTGCTACAATTTATATTTATTATTATTAAAACGAAATATCCTTAACCTCGTAAAAGTACAGGAAGTTCTGAAAGCAAAAATGAGCTACAAGAGGTAGCACTCGATGCTAAAATAGCTGGGGAAAATCCATATTAAACCGTTTAGATTAACTGTCCTTGTTAGTGCCTAAGGATTTCTTAACTTATAAATATGTATAGCTCTCATCGCTTCCTAGAGCTTATGAATAATGTACTTCTTATTTGTTTCCTCTTCATTTGGTTTGGAACTTCGGTTTCACTTACACCTTGGCTCAGTAGCACGTTCCAAGCAATCAGGCAGTCAAGGAAGGCATATTACACACAACTTAATATTTATAAATCAGAACCTAAATTCATAAAAAATAAAATAAAATAAATAAATAAAAGTTAAAAAGTCTATTTATTTTATATTTATAATAGCTGAAAGTACCCTGATCCGCTATGGTTTAATAACATTAGGGTTAAGGGCAACTTAAATTAGTAAAAGTTAAGCTTAACGGTGATAATTATTATTACTTAAATAAACCTAAAGAATTCCATTCTTAGAATAATTTCAATAAGTAATTATGATTGACGAATTAAGTGCACTAATTGTATTGATCCTTCTATATCATCATGCGTACCTCAAGTTTACTTATTGAATAAATTTGACAATTTGCAAAAGTTAATTTTATATTATTTAGATTGTCCTCCAGTGAAGCTTTGAGGCAGCACTACCATCTTACCCAGCTCTGATACCAGACCATCAGCTTTTCTAATGGCATGCTTGAGAATATAGTCTCAACTTCTCAACTTTTTTGATTTTTTCGAATAAAGTTTAGTATTTCTGTTTCTATTTTTGCGTATTTATCAAGTATAAATTGGTAGAGGGGATTATGAAATTAAAGAAAATATAGTTCTTCACCTCCTTACTCCATCAACATTTAGGCGTAAAAATCAGCTGCAGACACAGTTTTCTTAAGTGGTGTATTGATGTATTGGTGTTTGGGTCCCGCTGAGGGATGTTAATGCTGTACCCATCTTCTCCATGGTAGAACATGAGACGATACTGAAGAGAATCATACACTTGATAGAAATCACTGATTCTTATCAGTTTTTTGTCCCTGCTGTGGAGAACAATGTCCCGCTTTTCAAACACCTGGCCAACAATCAAGACAGCAACTTCGTTAGCGGTAGAAGTATTGTAACGTCCTCAGTGAGTATTTGAAGACTTTTTATCAGCACTGATAATAGTTCTTTGGGAACAGACTAAACAGCAGCTCTGAAGTCCTTGATATACTCGTTATGTTCATGAAGAATTTTATGGAGTTAGCCTACGAATTGAGGCTTGACATTTTGAAAGTGACCATAGCGAATGCCTCTTTCATGGTTGTCATCACCACATAACAGGGCTCTCACCAATTTCAAGTAGACCGTGATCCAATATCGACGGTTTTGTCTTTTGTATATTTAGTTTTTGGGTCATACTGGCTGTAACCTTTCCATTGAACATCTTTCATCGTTTTTTGTTACAGCTACACGTTTAACATGAGGATTATTTTCTGATAATTTTTTTTTAAGACTTTCTATGGATTTCAAGAAGGGTTTTCTTATACTTCTGTACAGTTCCTCTAAGTACAGTTGGGTGATTCTCAGAATATGTGTATACAGCAGATCCTTTAACTTTGGGTTGGCTTTCTTTATGTTTGTTAACCACTTTTCTGTTAATTTCAGGATGATTTGTCATGTATTTCTTAACAGCTTCCTTATTGACCTCTACATGTGCTCGAATATATTTTGCAGCCGAGTTCCTTAGTTGTTTTTTGCGAACTGAATCTGTGAATCATTTCCTACGTTGTTTATTTTTAGATTGATGGGTTTACTTCAATGTTGCAATAGACTTATCTGAACTGAGAAAAAGGTATATTCTAGGTTTAGGGAAACAACTTGGGCCAATGTACAAATAGGTACAAAGCCGGTACAAAGCCGATTATCTTGTGACCGGAAAACTGAAGGAAGAGTAGTTAGGGACGAAGCTACTGGTGAAGCAACTTTGGTGGGTTGCTCGTAAGGAATATGTACATCGAACTGGCCTTACATGTTATCACCAGAGAACATAAGTCTTTTAATAGCTTCTTCTGCAGCCACCATGAGTTCACAGAAAGTACCATATTATAAGTTTTCGACATCGATAGAATTTTGTTTGTTTACAACTATAAGGAACGTAATTTGTGGTCAAAGTGTGCGGCTTAAACATCTAACCTATTTTTTAACTTAGCTTATCTCCAAATACCATATGACAATTAATCTATTATTATTCACCCCCAAAAAAATTGTAATTGCAATTTTCACGAATTAGCCGCGATCCAGGCCGATTTTTTAAAATTCCTTTCTTAGCGAGCACCTACGGCCCTAGAGGAAGCTACATATCGAATATCATTCCAATCCGTTCGGTGGTTTCTGAGATTTCGTGTTATTTAGTGAGTGGTATTTGACCAATATATAGTTGATTAACATTTTTTTTTTTTTTTTTTTTTTTTCCAAATCATCAAACTTCCTGTGATTTTTACTAAACGTTAAAAAAAAAGCTGAAATGAAATTATTTAAATAATTTTGTACATAAATGAACCACTATATTAAGGTTTATAATCAATCTAATGTTTCAGAAGCAAAAAAATAAAAAATAAAAATATAAAAAACTACTTGGAAACATTGAAGTTCCATCATCAATTTTTACAAAAATATTGTTATTATTTTTATTTCAATATTCTTTATTACAACCCACAACATTTAAAGCCATTGTTCTACCTTAACTAAAAAAAAAAAAAAAAATTGTAATAACATAAGAGACGTTAGAATACGTTAGAATACGTACATAAATACGTTAGAATCATACATATTCTATAAATTTATTTATTGATATTAATTCTTGTACAATAGCACAATAAGTAAATTTGTGGAACAGTGAATTAATAGCACGTCTGTAACTTAAAAAGCAGCCGTTCATTGGTAATACTTTAAGGAACGTTTTTATCAGGAGGTCCATAGTCATCTTTAAATCCTACCTGATACATCTAAATTGCGATTGGGATTAAAAAATAATGAACGTGTTTTTTTTACTCCCTTAAAACATATGCAAATGAACTACGATTAGTATAAGTTTCAGACTCTTTTTCTGTCTGAAAAAAATTAATAAAAAGTGAAATTTCGATAGAGAATTTTTTCTTTAATTTTCATATGGAATAAAAAAAGATAGGGTACCATTAAACCTTTATTTTTTTTTCTTGTAAAATTATAAGAAAAATCCTTTATCCTTCTAAGACAAATACTTTCTTACTATGAATTTTTTAGTAAACTCTTATACTTGCAAAATTAAGCGTGTGCAACAAAACAAAAATGTTCACCATAAATAAACTGAGGTAAAAATTTTTAAAAAGAGTTAGTTTTCAAGGCTTTATGCATAGGGAAACAAACTGGAAAGTTTCATAATTTTTAAATCTAATGAAGCAACCAAATATTTGGAACACTTTAAATGGAATGATACATATGTACATTTCTATTGCTCTTCTGTATTATATTGCATAACGAAATAAACCAACTAACCAAACCTGAATGTATTCAAGAGCATTGTTATTATAAAATCACTAGCAATGTTATTATAAAATCAAGGTATTATTGTAATTGACCGGACAATTCTCGTAAGGTTGGAAACTTTGTAACAAAATAAATAAAGCTATGCTCACTTCGACCGTCCACTGCCAGTTCGTTGATTAGAACCACCTCAAAAGTCTCGAATCGCCTACATGCTTTTGATAGACTTTCCCTAGTAACATAGATTTGGCAACAATTAGACTTTTAAGCAAAACATTATTGAAAATCCTCCAAGAAAAAGATAAAAACATATCAACTCTACTAACAGTCATATATAATATTTTAGATTATAACCAAATATGAAAAAATAAATAAAAATAAATCTGCAATCCTATGACTCTTGGGGATCAAAACGCTTACAAAAACAAATATTGTAAAAATTATTTTTCGAGGTCAGAATACTCTCCTGGAGCACACCTCTTAATGGGGTGAAAATCGACTAACGGCGACTAACCAGGATATTGGCCAAAACCCTTCATTGGTTGTAGTGTTTGTTTTTTTGTTGTTTTTTTTTGTGTGTTTTTTACAGTTAATTATTATTACTGAAAAAAGTTAAATTTTATTTTGTAAAATTAATTAATGGGTATAAATATTATTAAATTTTCGTTTACTAAAAGGAAAAAAAAGTGCTTATGTTAGGGTTTTAGTATCAATAATCTAATGAAATCTAAGCCTTCACATCGTAAGCTTATTTAGTAGGATGGTAATATAAAGGAAGAAGGCAGTATTGCACCTCCCCACGAGATGCACTCAAAGTTGTCTTCAAATTGTAGAGCGTCTCGAGTAAGCACTCGAGTTGAGGTAGGCACTGTTATTGAGGTCGAGGGTCTCAATCTGAGCCAACACTATTTTTCTCGAGTGGATAAATCTTCAATCATCTCAATAACCTGGCTCTCTCTCCCTAAGGCATTCAACCAGTCAATCTTTATGACCTAAAAACATATATACTTCTTAAGATTTGTTTTTAAACTTTATTTTTATCATTTCACGTAGTTTTTAAAATAAAATATGTTAATTGAAAGTGTATGTTAATCCATCACATCCTAGGATTATGTCAAAACTATTTGTTTAAGTTAAAAACAGATAATCTCCATCTATACTCAAGGATGCATGGAGTTATAGAGTATAGAGTTATACAACTAACAAGCAGGTTTACATTGAATCAACATTAAGTTTAAACAAAAAGTGTTATAGCATACTTTTCTTTTTACATCAGCTGTTCTACAGACCACTTTTCTACTTCTTATTACCCACATCTAAAAACCACTCAACACTTCAGCCAGCATGAGCACATAACGGGGGTGATGGTACTTGTAACGTTTGTGCAACCATCTGTATTATATCGCTACCTATTACAGTTTTTAAGATTTTACTTATTCACCACTACCTAAGCCTTGATTCTTGACATAAAAATGTTATATTAATTAATATTTGATATTAAATTATGTATTATTAATATTTATATCTATTAAATTATATTTTTGTATATTTACTTATACATATTTTTCTTCAAACTCCTTTTTAGTCATCTCTTAATAAATAATTTTATTCATAGTTTGGAATCCCATAAATTTTTAGAAACTGAGATTTTGATACAAAATGTCCCAACATTTTAGGCTGAAACATTTCGGAAATGTGGGTTACACCGTTGTTGAGGTGACCCCTTCAACTGATAACCAAAATTCTTTCATTGTCAGTACCTTACTACACTTGCTGGCACCTAATACATATATATATATATATATATATATATATATATATATATATATATATATATATATATATATATATATATAATTAACTACAGATGTATGTACTAAAACCTACATAGAAAGACATACTATAAACTTTGTTAGAAGTTGTTAGAATACCACAAATTATATTATATTTGACAATAAATGGAATTAATCTTGTCTGGCTGAGCTTCATGTTAAAATTATGGGAGTAATTTAAAGTTTGGAGATTTATTTGTACATTTTCTCTTAGCAGTTTGTACCAGAATTCATTTATAACTAAGTAAAATATTGAATTGACACTTAATAACTGACTAACCGACAAGACGGTGGGATGGAGGATAATAATTTCCTTAGCTGTAAGGTAATAGCGAGGCAGGTTAGGCGGTGGAAGAGCCGGGAGGTATTAGAGCATATGGGAGCTAACTGAGCGTATCCCTAGATTAAGAAGTTGATGAGCTGAGACGGAGCTAGTTTTAATCAGTGCCGGGAGTGAGCCAGATTAGGCTCATTCTATTAAACCATTACACCGCCACGGTAAACCAATACTCCACTCTGATGGCGTAATCTCACCCCAGGATTCCCGATACAAATTGTAATTGCCGTCAACCTTATGTCACTCAAAGTTGTTATGCAATATTCCTTGCCAAGACAGATCTTTAAGTGTAAAATCCTAGCGTAAATTGGCTTGAATTTTATATTTAAACAAGCATCACCCGTTGCGACTTCGCCCGCTCTCATAAGTAAAAACTTGGACAATTTTAGCTAATAATCGAAGTTTTAATTATTAATCGATAAAAATCTCGTATTGTAGCATGCAATTACAAGTTTTATTTCCTCAAAGATATTTTAAGGTATAGCAGTAATGTTTAACCTGGTTAAAATTGCACTGATTAGGTGGTTGGAGATTACATAAAAGCATAATTAGACATCTAATTTTTAGTTTTAATCTATGAGAAGGTAATCAAGAAATTTTTGCGGGTAATTTACTACATTATCAGTGCTTATAACCAAAGACCTATGACCAACATTTTGATTTGGTAATAATTTTTATATGGCAGAAATATATTTTTTTTTATTTTATAAAGATGACTTTTAATTTCTAGCCATATAGTGTATGACAGTGTGGCAAATCAATAAGACTTTTCAGCCACTCAGTATTGTAAATTTAAATTTTCATTATTGTCAATTATAATATTGTTAAACCTTCCTTGAAATATGAAAATGATGTATAATAGTTAAAATTTGGCACAGATGGGTTTAGTAGTTTACTATTGTAAAATCTATTGCGGAATAGGGCAAATTGACTATCGGTCGACGAACAAACTTCACTGGGATCCAAATGTCCCACCACATATATGAATGTTTTTTTTTTTTAATTTAATTGATTATACGTAAAGTTTTTTATAAATTTTAATCTCTATATAACACCGCACCTTTGTAATATCTCATGTAAAATGGCGCTCGCCACCTATCAGTTAATTTTCAATCTTCAATGTTATCCACACAGTATCTCTTTTTTAAAAATTGAATTAATTAAAAAAACAATATATTGTATACTAAACCTTCCTGGAAGTGTAAAGATGATGTGGTTAAAATTTGGTACAGATTGGTGAAGTATTTTTTGCGGTTAGTGATCACAAACGAAAAATGGCTTGTCCTTTTATATAATAGTATAGAATATAAATTACCTTAGTAATAAAATTCCATACAAAAAAAGTAAGTAAAGTAAGTCGTTAAGAAGTATACTGAAATTCTAGGGCCTACTCCGCAAATTGTTTTAATATTTTCCGAAATACACAACTATTTAGGATGGTACGGACCGTAATCTATCAGTGATATACAGTGGAGCGTCGATTATCCGAACGTCATTTATCAGAACGATCAATTAACGGAAACATTATTTTGGAATGTAATTTTAATTAAATTGATCATCTAACTACTTCTTTATATTCTTAAAATTTTTTTTATTTAAAAATTAAATTAAATGAAAAACAAAATTACTGTCTATAAGATAAGCTCAATTTATTTCACAAGAACTGCAAAAAATAAACTTCTATACAATTTGTTTCTATCAATATCTTCTAAATCATTTGGTTGGCAATATATCTCACCCTAAAGCTTAAATCGTTCATTGTGATGAATACATCATCTTTGTGATCACTATTGTCATCATCCAACCTAACAAAAGGGAAACAAGAGATCTTTTCATTTAAAGACAATATGGAAATCATAACGTGGCTAAAAAAAAAAAGTGGATTGGATCAGAAATTAGCTATCGATTTCAAGGTTGGTAAATCAACAACAACAGGAATCAAAAACAATTCTAAAGCAATCATCAGGTACCCCATAATCTTTACAGCGATACGGGCAGTTTGAGTCGTAAAACTTTGAAAAAACTGAACTGCTGGAAGATGTTGTTTACACACAATAATTTTTTGAAAATGATGATCTGCAGTCTAGTGCCCGCAAGCGGAATCATCATGGAAACAAAAATCAAGTCAATCATGATTGATGGGACAATCGCAACTTATGTTGGAATTATTTAATTTTAAAATAATAGTTTCGAATATTAAACATTCATCATTAGTACTAAAATATACAAAAATTTAAAAATATCAGTACTTTGTTAAATAAATAATTTATTATTTAATTATTATATATATTATTTTTTTTTAATTGTAAGATAACTTAAAAAACTATCTAAATTCCCATCCTCATACCGTCCTGTTTCCCATTTGCTAATCATCAGTAAAATCCTTAAAAAATAATTTTAAACGCTCGTATCCTATTCTAGATTCCCATCAGGTAATTTCAGATCACCAACCAGTAATGTTATCGTGTGGTGGACGTTGTCTCTTCCGCATTCCGAATGTACTAAACGGGAGCCTATATAGCTTCAATTGACACGTACAACATATTTCGAACAATAGCAATATATTTCCTATCCAACCTATATAAAAATAGAAAATATATTATAGTTGTATTTTTATAATACAAAGAAAACGATATACTGTACGAAAAAATATCGATATATAGACATCGGATTTTTGGAGTGGACACCAACTCGTTCTTGCAACTATTTATGTTTTTATAATAAAAGTAACATGACAACAAGATAGTTTAAAATATAATTCTCTAACTATTGTTCTATATGGTTGTAGTAATTACTTGTAAAATAATAGCTTAAATGATGATTAAAAGCCTCAGGAATTTGTTAGATAGCTTGAATTTGTATTTTATACTTTTTCTCTAAAAACTCATAAAGGGTAAATATTAAGAAGATAACTTTTATTGTATGTTGTATGTCGTTTCATTCATAGTTTATTATGCAAATTTACACTCATTTTAGTTTAAAGAGAAGTTAAATATTACGGAATGCATTATATATATATTTTTCTAAAAAAGTAAGCTCCCCAAAATTAATCAGCTCAATCAATTAGACTAGGCTATGGATGATAATCAATGGACTTGTACAATATCGTCGTCAGTTTCTCGCTTCAGTTTATCAATTCACTCATTATAATCCATGATTTAACAACTTCGTTAGTGAAGTACTTGAACAAGCATGAAATGAAGTTCATTAGTTGGAATATTGTAATCAAACATTTTTACACCTCTATTCACGAGTATTCTATCACACTTTTTTTCGTGCACTAAATATGGTTTACTTAGAATAATAAGAATATAAAAATGAACAGTTCGAAATGGCTTTTTTTTAAGCCATAAAAATTTATTAATATAATATATTAGGAACTGTTTTTAGTACAGTAGAAACATTTACGATTGTAAATACTCTAGTTGCAGTTACTTGTAGCTAAAGCAGGGACATTTTAGTAGAGAAAATGGGATAATAATTACGTCAACTCTTACAAACAAAAAAAATGAAATCATGAAGTACAACAGGATTCTTAAATTGAGATGGAAATAGCCACGACGAAGTCTTATCATTGATTCAACTATTTTAGTTAGGGCCAACAACTTATGTTCTGGTCCTTCCATAGAACTACAGCTGTTCCTTTGCTGATAATATAAACAAACCGTGACGGTCAGTGTGTTAGTGTCACCCATACTTAACCTTTCTGCGGTCGTAATCTGGTCTAGTCGGTTTTAAATTTATTTCGTAACGAACCATAGAATGAGACTCAATTTTCCATGTTTAATACAATTAATAACAATAATTATAAGCATTTCATTTTATGCTAGAATTGGTTAGCACGTTTGGAAGAAAATTAATAGTAGATATAGCAATAGCAAAACAATAAAAACAGAAATGGATAATTCAAAGTATAGGGACAATCTTAGCATTTAGACCTACGCTGAATACATATCACTTTTACTCCTCACAGATATACTCGTACGGTTCAGTGAAAAATGTTGAATAATAAAAAATGCTATTTATTCAATCCATCATGTAAAGATTTTTAGCAAGGGCATATAAAAAAAAAAAATTGACTGACACATACTTCATCACCATTACTATAATTAGTTGCATATATGTATACATAACAACAGAAAAAATAATAGATACATCTAAAGTCTTCATTTCATACATATTGTATCTTTAATAATTCTTAATACTTTAATGTTATAGTAAATAAGTTATATTTATTCAAACAATTAGGTAATCGTCCAGTATACATAGGCATTATATTCGATGTTTTTCATAACATACGGTATGTTTTTGAGCTCATACGGACACCTTTTAAGGTCACTTAAATCAAAAATAGTGATGTTCAAGTATCTATGTAGTCTCTAGTCTGAAAATCATTGCGTTATTATATGTTGATCGGGACAAACCAATCCATAAGGTAAGCAGACTACGATATCCGGGACCGCTAAAAGATATGCCATTCCTATGAGAAGAAAGACGTAGATAATATGAAAAATCTAACGAATGGAAAAATATAAAAACAAAGATTTATCCTGGACAAATATCCTTCAAGGACAATTTTTAATAATGATATAAATTGGTCTAAACAGTTTGAACTTAGTCCAAAAAAAAGTCCTTATAATTCTTCTCTAGAGAATATAGAACATTATTTATTCTTTTTTAATGAAAATAGATACGATAAAAAAAAAAGAAAAGAAAGAATAAACTAAACTATAAAATGAAAATAAATGTTAAGCAACGTATATATAGCGATATTTAATTACATTTCTTTCAGGTAACCAGGAAATTGTTTCTTGAAGAGATACGAGATTGGCAAGAAGGAAAAAGAAGGACCGTTATGGAATAGGTTGGAAAGAGAATTCCATGAGGATATAGAGCAAATAATGAAGTATTTCTCATACTAATGGAAAGGGATTCATAGGTCAAAAAAGCAGAAGTAGAAATTTATTTTGAAAGTAAAATGCGTACATGGAGGGCGCTAGGAATGGATTATAAAATCTATTAAGGAATCAAAAAAATGCTAACGGTCGTTTAACACATACGATATGTATCTCATTGCTCTGAATGTTTAGTTTTACTGATTGTGAGTCATAATTGTATAAATAAGTATTGGAGATATCTAACATATTTCATGTACTAACATATAACTTATCTAGCATATTGTTTCCCCAATTGTAATGAGTAAAACCCTCTAGAGACCAAGCTTTCTTTTAGATTTAAAGCTAAATTGGGTGAAACCAAACCGGAGGAAAGTGGAACTAATTGGCACCAAATAAAGTCAGAATTACCCTCCCATGCGCTAAGGTTTAGTGACGTGCGTGCCAAGTCGCCAATTCATTTAGAACACGCGAAAGTTACATAAAGCACTCAGATGTCATATTAAACATGCTCCCTATCAAAGGAAACATTACTTCATATCTATCAAAATGGCCTTTATAAGAACTATATTTCTTATTCTCTAGCACTTCCAACACTTTTTATTTTTATTATTAGTAGCGAAGTTTAATGAGCCTCTGAGCCTTAGATAGATAACGAAAGGTCATTACATCGTTGAGGTCACAGTATTTTACACTGCACAAAATCTGCCACAGTAAGATAGCATTGCGGATAAAAAGCCAGGAATCTTATGATCCTACTTCTGCCCTAAGCTCTTTGATTACTGATTTATTTTTATTTATCTAGACGTCCTAATTTTGCCATTTATTTTTTTACGCACTTAGTCAGTATACTTAATTTCATAGTTTCCGTCATTGATCAAAATATCATATTTTATATTCTTACAATTACAACTTTCTTAAAATTGTTTCAATATCATTTTACATTATAACTTATAAAAAAAATTATTTTTGACCACATTCACTGTAGAAAAGAAAACGATTGAAAAATTAGAACTACTATTTTAGATCACCTCAAAACAGTAAAACTACACGACATGGTCGAAAACGCTTATAAAACTGAAAAGTCATTTATTTTTTCTTTCTTCACTTCATTGTCATCTTGGCCATGGGAGTTTTTTGGCTGGAAGAGTGGGGGCGGGGAATTAATTCCACTTTACTCCAGTTAGGTTCAAACGTGGGTTTTTTTTTCATTTGCCATTATTGCTAGGGTAATACTCTTTTTTCGCAAGGGCATTATTTTACCTTTCAGCCAAGCCCCGCTTCGACTGAAAATACACTAGACGTAAACTAACAACTCTAATGTGCATTAGATCAAAACCTACTATAAACAAAAAACTGACTGTGAACGAAATTCTCTTCATTTGAGGTGTTAAGCAGAACTCTCTTAAATCTTAGTGCTGCCGTCCAAAACGGGTAACTGGTACGATGTTCGGTTCTTCCTTACAGTTTTACGTTAAATTATTATTCCCATAACTTCATAGAAGATACTTTAATAATAATTATTCGGATAGTATATAGTACTTGCATATTATTTCTTTTATTATAAACATTTATAAACAGTTGTAACTTGTACAAATATTTCAGTCACGCCTTTTGTGGTCAGCAGAGCACACCACTTCTCTCTAGCCGCGTCACTTTTTCGCGAGTCAGTGGACACAGAGTGAGCGCAATAGTCACCAAATGAATATGAGGCCAGAACTTGGCCATTCCCGGTACTCGATTGTCTACATTTACAATTGATCTCAGGGCTGCTACTATTTTCACCTGCGAGGTAGATAATAGAGATGAGTGGAACTTAAGATAACATTTTACTCAGCGGATTTTGGAGGATTAGAAAGGAAATCAACGATAATTTACAAATAATGTTTATTCAGTTGAATCTCTACTAAAAGTTTATTTAAGAAAATTTGTTTTTATATATCCAAATACTTATGTGCCTCAATTGACGCATTGGCTTTTAGATTGGAAGATTAGGCAATCACCACAATAAATATTTTTCTTTATCTCTGTATAGCTCTATTCTGTGGTGGAGCGTGAGTCTTTCAATTTCTTCTATTCGTCTCTGTCAATCGCTCTTTCTTTCCATTTAGCCCTTCCACCAGTAGTTTTGACCTCCTGTGTCCATAGTCTGCGTCTCCTAATACTCTTATTTTGCCAATGACTACAATATCCAACAATTTTTCGGGCATCCAGCATTCGTGCCACATAGCCCCACCATTTAACTTTAATGAATTTCACATTTGTTTTCCATATCTTTGAGTACAGTTTATCATTCTTATGAAATCACTAAGTATTTAAGGTCGGGTCGAAGACTCAATTCATCCTAAATTCATGTAAGAATTCATCATTCCAAAACATTTAGTTCTTCGTCATCGGATCGGTGAGGACCCAAGATTTAGAACCTTGGTTAATGCTAAAATAGTTCTTAATGTATCAATAGCCTGGCTTCAGTGCCCTATTAGCAACCATCACTCTTCTATTGAGCTCATTTATCAATCGAATACAGCTTCTCATACTCTCAAATTTATACCCAATAAGAGTCAGGAGATGTAATTTGTAAATATAGTGTTATAATTCTATAAATTTCGGCCTTAGTTTAAAACCACATTGCAACTATTCTATAGAAACGCTCTTCTGAATGTAATTTTCCGTCAAAATTGAAATTGAGGAATGCAATATCTGGACTTATTCATAATTTTTAGATAATATGGTAATTAGAAATGTACATTTTAATATGAATTGTCTTATTAAAGATGACTAATATTGTACATTACCGGTAAACAATTGTAAATAGAATAAATTATGCAGAAGAGGGATGCTTCAACAATATCTTTTCTGTCAATTGACCCTCCCGAACCAGAACTATATTTTAAAAAACTATACACCACTTGTAGGAAAATGTGTTGTAAAATAAATAATTTAGGTACATTAAATAAAATATTCTTTGTTAAACAGACAGAATATTGTTGAAGAATTTTGTTTGATGGCTCGGTGAGTTATACAAAGTAGGTTGGCCAGTCAAAAAATAAGCAATTTTGAAACTAAACAAATTTTTATTTTACCAACGCTTCGACCAAAACTATGATGCCATAAAAGGGCAGATGAATAATTGAAATTAATTAAAAAGTATGCACAATAATCGTCCCCTGTCATGAACAAAGCTGTCCTGATTAAGACTGAAATATTGACAAAATAAAAATATGTTTTGTTAATTTTAATATTGCTTTTTTTTTACTGATACCTCTTAACTACTTCTCTCTCTCTCTCTACTGGCGCTATGGTCCATGAAGGACCTTGGCCTCCTCCACAACCTTTATCCATTCGGACCGATTCTCTGCAGCTTCTCTCCACTCCGCTACCCCCAGGAGCCGAAGGTCAGCCTCGACATCGTCCAGCCACCGCAGTCTAGGTCTGCCTCTTCCTCTTGATCCTTCCGGACGCCCTTCCATTACCATCTTTGGGAGCCTCTCCTGATTCATTCGATGGACATGCCCCAACCATCTTAGTCTTCCCTTTTTGATGCAGGAGACTAGATCTGGTTCCCCATACAGGTCCCATAGTTCCTGGTTTGTCTTTATTCTATAGCCGTTTGCTAATCTTAACTACTTACAGTATGTAAATATTGATGACTCTATGGACCTTGAAGTTAACCATTTCACTTATCCTTCAACTATTTTCAATTTTATTCAGTGTATCATTATAAAATAACCCATGTTTATAAAGCTTTATGCCATATATTTATATATTTATGCCACTGGCTCACTGGCTATACCGAAAAATCCAATATCTAATTGTGTCACTACACTCTGATAAATATAGGATCTGAAACAGACATCCTTTTTTATCAACTTTACGTTATAAGTATGGTATGTAAAATAATCAGGGGAAGTATATTTTAAAACAAAATTAATCTTCTTTTATTTAACACTCAAATCCCGAAAACTAACAGTTATATCTTGAATTTTTATTGTATGTGTAGAAGAACGTTATATTCGAAACAACGTTAATATTCAAAACATCGTCATGAATGAATCGTCAATGAATTTATATTGACTGATCCACTAAAAAAGATATTCCATTTAAATAAAATAATAACACTATTGAGTGGCTCGCCCACATTTATTTGAATTTTAAAGTAGTTTTTATGTTGTATTAGTTGCAGTGTCTAGATATTTAATATTTTACAAGACAAACTAAAAATAAATGTAAACCACAGAAAAACAAAGCAGAATTCTCCTGTAAAAACCTGTAATTTACCACGATTTATAGAAACAGAACCATATGAGAAGGTTTTGAAACTCACAACAATCAACATTTTATAGAATATGCAGAAGTCACAAATTTAAAAATAAAATTGAAATTATAAAAATGAAAAATAATTTCAAAGAACGGGTAGGTATGATTTTTAATAGTAAATTTGAAATTTTTATTTCATGCAAATAATTTTAATGAATTAAAAAGTAACAAGATATTTCGACATTCGTAAATAAATCTAGATCTTTATAAATTTGTAATGCAATAGCGTATTGATTCAAGGTAGAGCGACGTCCCAATAACTTCTCCATGATAGCAAACAATACTCTCAGCTAAAAACTATCTTAAGACATTTTTTATTATTAATACCCAACTTGTATACATATTTATAATAAAGTAAAACGATATTCTGTATACAATGTTCTTTAGTTGTTACTCGTTAAGATAAACAATGAAACAATCCTATGGAATGGATATTTTGCGTGCTACGCTACACTATCAGAGATAAAATAGAAATAATTAGTTTTCTTCATATATCTTGATTTTTCTTTTATCATTCCTTGATTTGGACCCTAGGCGATTCATGATGAGTGCCGACTCGCAACACCTTTACGGTGATTGATCAATAATATAATTACGTGTTTGGAGTAAACTAATTTCTATCCATGCGTTCTTCTCGATTGTATATAGAACAGGATTTAATACAAAATCTTGCTATTGTAAAGATTACACACATGCTTTTAGAATATGTGTTAGTAGACCAATTCTTCGACCTGACGTAAATGGTCTGCGTGAATAGTCTAGAGAATGTCTTAAGAATGTGACGTGCTAATGGGTATACTAGGATGAATCTATTTACATATTTTTTTAGCTAAGCATTGTTTAAAATTTTTTAATTAATTTTTATATTGAAAGTAGCACTTGTTAGATTTATGTCAAGCTTTATGTTTCCCATTTAATCCAGACTTATGTCTCATTTAAATAGTAACCCTTCCCGCTTGCAGAAAAACCCCTTTGAACCGGCCTCTAAACATTGGATCATCGGGTCAACCAGCCTATTTTGTACTTTAAAGCACTTTTTTTCAGTGTGGAGTCAAAGATATGGATATGCAGTATGTGTTAGTCGTGGAGTCAGTTTGTTGTTTTTGAGCCAATAATTTTTACTCTAAATCATTAGCAAAGGTTTCCTGTTCAAATTTGTCTCGCTTGAAAACATTTCTTCATCTTTAGTAAAGGTGATTACGAAACGACAGCGTACAATATTGTGTTTGTGAAGTTTTCCTTTGCATAAAAAATCTTGTTGAAAGCTATGATTCAGAGAATGATAAAATTTAAAAAAAACAAGTCAAACACTTTAAACTATCTGCCAACGATTCCTAGTGGGAACCCATTGCAGTTTAAGGATGTATATACAACCAAACATAAGGCATCTTATTTACTTCTTCAATCATGGTAGCTGCTGAAATCAACACTTTTTAAATATTTAATTCTCACTCATCAAATACTTAGCATATTAATTATATCACTAATATTAAATACTTAAGGGTCACCTGTGGTGTAGTGGTTAGCATAGTAACCTACTAAACCCAAGATCGCGGGTTCGCAGCCCGGCATATGACCTTAGGATTTTTTAAAGGGAGTAAAAAATCCTTAGCTATGCCGTCCTTCGGAAGGGACGTAAAATGGGGGTCCCGAACCTGTGTGACGTCAGGTACTCGTTAATGATCTCTATCCTAATTATACCTGGATAGGCTAAATTTAGGATTCCCACCGTAGCATCGTCCGATTAGCCATAGCAGCATAAAGTGACATTAAACGAAATAAACAAATACGTAACATATGTTTCAACCAATGCTCAATATCAGACGCGGAATATTCGTGTGATTTCCAGTTTTTTTTCAGGGATTTTAATTTTAGTTTTTACCAAGTAACTATCTAATCCATTGGAAGAGGTAGTTGACTACAATTTACGCCTAATTTTATGATCTGAAAAACGCCACGATGTGGGATCCCAGTAAAAAAAATTAGTGAATGTTATATTTATGATGTTAATTTAATTTCAGTTCTAATCACATAAAAACATTCAAAATAGCAGAGATTTGAAAAATGTTTAAATATTACCTAATCCATTTCAAAACCGAAATTAAAAGTACTAATATACTGCAATATAATAATATACTGTAAATAATATTCTAACCAGATACCTATCCTTTCATAATAAACTCCATAACCACCCGAATCCACTAGTATCTCAACTTGCTTCTCATACTATTCTTAATAACGGTATGGTTATTTATTCATATCTTTTTAATTTTCTTTCTCTCAAATTACTTCCCAGTGGATTCCCTCCAAGGCTTCAGAAATGAAGGCGTATCCAGGACCTAATACATAACTTCTTTTTTTTTAGAAGTAACAGATTGTTACTTTAAGCGACTGGGCATGATAAGCTACTTATTATTTATTAATCCTCACATTTAAATAGTTGAATTTATTTTATACGAGTACATTAGTGTATCACCTATGTATAATTAAGTTTTAAAAAACCATTACGTGTATATAAATAATAATGCAAGGTATTTTTAAAAGTTAAACTTAAATGGATATTTAACGAATCATATTGTGAATATTTTGGTTGCTGAAAATGAAATGAAAAATGGGTATCTTTAAAAAGAGTCGGGCCGGTCCCCCAGAGCAATAGAAAGAAAATCCATTATAGTGATAGAAATTGACAGGTTGATAGGGAGCCATCTCAACCAGTGACGATAAACAGGAAAAACAGGTAGCTCCCAACCAATCAATATCCTTCGCTCCGATATTTAATTTCGTTCCACTACCCCCAGGGGAAACTTCTTAATTGAGGTAGAAACTTTTTTTCTTTTTTTTTTTATGTGTATGTAGGTATCTTGTATAAAATAATTTCAACCATTTAAGTATGAGGATTAATAAATAATAAGTAGCTTATCATGCCCAGTCACGTGAAGTTACAATCTGTTACTTTAAAAAAAAAAGAAAAGAAGTTATGTATAAGGTCTTGGATCCGCCTTTATTTCAGAATCCTTGGAGGGAATCCACTGGGAAGTAATTTGAGAGAAAGAAAATGAAAAAGATATAAATAAATAACCATACCTTTATTACGAAACGTTTAGGTTTTGGCTATACCAGCAACCTTAGAGACATGGAAGTGCTTAGTAGATAACTTTAGTTTTAAGCAGCTATAAGAGTTTCCTTAATTAGGTTTTCAATGGATTATCAATTTCTCTTATTATATTATTGTTTTCAATACGAGACTTAATATGCAAGAAACTGCCAGTCGTTCCCGACTATTCCTACATTTACTAAACAAGCTTTCAAAACTCCCAATGAATTACAAAAGAGATATTTACATGACAGTAAATAGACCCTTTTGGACCTACGGAGTTGAGTTCTAGGGCTCAAATAAACCTTCCAATTCTTTTCGTATCCAATCCATACAATTTAAAATCCTTCGTAAAATCATCAATGCTCTTTATTATGTCACAAACAAACCTATCCATAAACATCCTAATGTTCAATATGTTACCGATTTGACCCAAACCAGATACCTATCCTTTCATAGTAAATTCCATTTCCAACCCACTCGAATCCATTAGGCTCCCAACTCGCCTCGCACTCAATTCCCCATGATCCGGCAAGATGTCTGAAAAAAAGATTGCTAAGAGACCTTCTGAAGATAAACTTTTATTAAAATGCTACTAGTAAGTTGTTCTTCAGATGTCATTGACATGTCATTGCAATCATTTTCCTAAAATTTACCTGTTGTATATAATGTATACGATTCCAAATATCAATAAATATTTTTTTAAAAAATATTATTTTTTGTTTATTGGTTATAAACCTAATGAAGGACCAGGTACCAAGTTTATAGAATCTGGGTGTGCCGCCTCAGCAAATTCTCGAGACACCGATGCCGATGCTGAAATAACAAAAACTAAATGTTTTTGCCTGTCTGTCCAAGAACCTCTTGAACTTATAAACATATTATGTTACCAGTATATGGTTTAAGACTTTATTCTTCTTATGGAAGGTCTTTATATTTGTCCATAAGAAATTGATAAAACTTGTAAATTTATATATGTATGATTTGTTTAATGTAATCGATGTTATATATTAAATGTTAAATAATTTCAAAAAATTAAGATAACTAATAATTTTACAGCAGCGGAGGAGGCGGTAGCATGCTTGGAGACGTGAACATCTCTGCCATTCTCGACTCCTTCAGCGTCAGCTACGACAAAAGAGTAAGACCAAACTACGGAGGTAAGGCACCCTTCATTTATGCAGCCAACTGTTTTTTGTATTTATAAACTGCTTATTTTATCAACAACGTGGCATTCACCCAACCCCAACGAACTCAATGGAGTACTTATTATAAATTAGTTTAGATACAATGTTGATTTATATGACTAAGTACTAAGCTTAGTAAGCTTTTATGATTTTAAGTAATTTTATGATTCCGACTCATTATTTTTTACGATGTATATCAAAGCTGTATAGATCAATATAAAATTTAAGAAACCTAGATAGATTAAAAAATAGAAAATTTTATAATATAAAAATCATGAAATCAGATCGAAATATAAGAGATTGAAATACGATTGTTTAATTTTCCATAACTGAAGATTTTAACCAATGAGTGCATTAGTTCCAATTGAGTTGTAAAAAAAAAAAAATAAAATAAAATAAATTAATTTTGTACCAAACAGATGAGAAGATAAAGTTACTTCAAGAGTATTTGTGAAAATATTATCATTGCGGAATTGTGGTTGACAAATGGTGAATAGTTTTCTTGGGTAATCGGCGCGATTTAGGTTATTCTCTTTTAAATTTTACAAAGGCTTTATTTTTCAATATTTAGAATATTGAAGCATGCCTAATTTCATGCCATAGTTGGGGATAGTAAAATTTCAGGTTTTTTCGAATACTTTATGGATTTGCGAAACGCCACTTTATATTCATCATACAGAGTGTTGTTTCTTGCATCGAAGAAAGGAATCTGACATAGTGAAAGAAAATTACACTGCCGGTCGAAAGTTTGAAACCTCCCTGAGCCAAATTAAGTAAATTTAAAAGTTAAATATTTTTAATATCTCCCCATTTCTCTCTCTCTATATATATATATTTATATATATTTATATATATATATATATATATATATTTTTTATTTTATATTTTTTTTTTTTTTTATTTACAAGTAAAACTACATTCTTTTGAGTATTACTCTACAATACGTAGATACATATTGAAATAAAAATGACTCATTTAATAAAAGTCTAATTAAATTTGAAATGGATCAACATAAATCTATTTAACACCTCTAGAAGATTATCTTTTTTTCCTTTTTAACTCGATGTTTTAATCCAATTTTTTTCTGTTGGCAAACAAAATTGTTGATGTAAATATGAAAAAAACATTTTGTTCTAAATGGTATATTGAAAACAGTTATACTTTTTCCCCCTTAAAAGCAGATGAGCTTTTTTTTTGGTCTAAACTATATATCTGTGTTGAATTTTAATTATACCCATTTATTTTTAACTGATTATTAAACTTTTAAATTTAATGATATCGTTTCAAGGAGGTCTAAAATTTTTAATTGTCAGTGTATACCATGGTGTTATGTTCCTTTTTGTATAAAGACGAATATTTTATTTAGCTTTAATATACAAAAAAAAAACTAATTTAACAAACAAGCAGATAATGGCTGTTAGTTGAATGAATACTTATTCTAGATATGACTATTCGGAATAAACTGGCGCCTAATAAACAGCCTTATGGTAGTAGGGAGGGAGGAGAGGGGAACGGCAATTCCAGCCTTAGGTGGCAACTCCTCTGCATTGTTTATGTGACAATGGAGTCAGTGCTGAATGTAGGTGTGTTTATTTTTGACTGTGAGGTAGTAAAAAGATTTTGTAAAAAAATAAGACTGGTTGGACGGGGTGAATGCCATGGAGTTGTAATGGACGTGATTGGTTAATGTGGGGAGGGCAAGGGTGGGGTCGATCGAAGAGGGGCCGGCGCATGCGCCTTCCAATATAAACAGAGAGCTGCCCTTACACATCCTTCTGCCCGACCTACATTCCCCACTAGGTCGCCCCTCGCAGCAACAGTTTAGCAATATTTTTATCATTATACTATATAATAAAATGTGTCATAGAATTATTCCTATCATAAAAAATGTGAAACTCTGCATTGCAAGGCTTGGAAATCAAGAAAAGAATGATTAACCAATATAACTACATCACATCTAAATTTCACCTTCTAAAAAATCCAATTTAAGGTTTTATATTCATAGATTTCATGGCCAGGATGAGAATTTGAAGTGAAAATTAACCAAGGAACTAACTGCTATGATGAGAATGAAAAATCATCGAATACTAATTTGTTCAGTTGTTTTTGTGATATTGTGATTTTGAATAATTTTACAAAACAATTTTTTAAACAATTTTATAAAACATAAAAAAACACAACTTTTCTGGTTTTTAAATCCTTAGTTTAGTTTCTTGTTTTTGAGAGCTATATTTATTCACATATTGATACAAAATATTAATTTTCATTTATGAATAGACCCAGCTTCATAAAAGATAAAAGACCCAGAAGGTTAATTTATGAAGAAACACCAAAAATATAGACATTATTCGTACTATTAGAATTTCAGGCTAATAGATAGTGATTTCAATATTTGTTTATTATCACATGGCTCACAAGAGAAATACATAATTCTCGAAACATTCATATTTACATAGTACAGTGTTAATAAATTGTTTTTACTAGGGAATTATTCATATTGGTAGTGTAGAATTATAAATTTTAAATAATCAATAGTCAAATAATACATGAAATTTAAATTAAAATAATATTTGGAAGAAAATATGTTTTCAATGTTTGTCCTACATGAATATTAATCAGGATATATTCGTACTCAGTCACTTTCTACTGATAGTCATTTTTTTTGTATCAGATGTAAATGAACAAAATGTAGAAAAAACCAAAGATATACCATATATATATATATATATATATATATATATATATAGATATATTAAGAGATAGGGAGGTTTTGTAGCATTTGTAGCAAATAGTTGAATTTATTTTTGTTGTTTTCTGTTACACATCATATAAATTCAATGTTCATGAGAACAAACTTAAGAGTGGTTGGTGAAAAAAATTTGTTTAAAGTTTAAATTTTTTTTTTAATTTCCTTTTCTATTTTGATATAATTCCGAGTATAATAGATTTTTGATCGGGTTTTTTATCTTTTAAGGAATAAAAATTTCTTGGTCATTTTTTAATAATTTATGAGGTGTTACGAATAAATGGATTGAAAAATATATACTTTTTTTTTCTTAATATTCTAATTTTTTTTATTAAATATATTAAAATATTTTTTTAGGACTTTCTGTATTTGATTGCATCCGTTGATTTATTGTATTCGTCATAACTTCCTTAAAGTATATGTACACTCGTAAAATAAATAACTTAGAAATATTAGTAGCTTCATTCTTTTAATTTCAAGTAACTTTCAAAGAAAATAGATATAGAAAAGTAATATAACTATTACCATCAGAAATAGTGGCACCTTTCCTAATAGTTCTTGCTATATTAAATAAAAATATTAAACTACTAATTGTTTTTCTTCAAGATTGAGAATAAGAACCTAAAAGACATTGTTGGATCTAAAGAAGGAGCAAACTGTGGAAGGGTTTGCACTGTCCAAGCACCCTCAGCCCTTAAAGTACCCTCTGAGAAGAGTGCCCTTCCCACACCCCACACAACTCCAAGTAAAGAGATTACCCAAGCCTTTATTATCAGATAGCTACAATAAAAATCTCATTTCATTAAGAAAATTAAACCAGAGCCATATACTTTATAGCTGTTCGCTACTTATTATCTCTCAACGAGAAATAATTCTGAATGGTACTTGAAAGTGAAGTTCATAGGTAGTATTTCTTTTCAGAATATTAATTCGTTATTTTGACGTCTCAAGTTATCTGATGGTATCGTCATGGTTAAACTCTGACAGTTAAAATCAGTTGAAAAGCAAAAACCTGAAGATGAATAAATGTTTAAAATTATTCTCTTGGTCGGAAGGTATTACTTACTTACATTTTTTTGACTATTTATTCCAAACACCTATAAAATATTTAAAAATTCCCGATATATTTTTATTCTTATTTTTATTTATATTATTTTTATTCTTATTTTTATTTATATTATTTTTTTTCTTGTTTTTATTTATATTATTTTTATTCTTATTTTTATTTATATTATTTTTATTCTTATTTTTATTTATATTATTTTTATATATGAAACATTAATATAACAATTCGATTGATTTTTTTAAATTCAAGTAATTTTCTAATTTATTGCATAGAATTATTATTTAAGGCACGGTGCACACTGGAGAAACCGGTTTCTAGAAACATGGAAACGAAGTTGCTTGAAACTGGAAGATAGGATTAACGTAGGTTGGTGCACACAGCGTTTCTAGAAACCCGGTTTTTGAAACCACGTTTCATGAAACGCTGTGTGCACCAACCTACGTTAATCCTATCTTTCAGTTTCAAGCAACTTCGTTTCCATGTTTCTAAAAA
Source organism: Euschistus heros (assembly GCA_003667255.2). Classification (NCBI taxonomy): domain Eukaryota; kingdom Metazoa; phylum Arthropoda; class Insecta; order Hemiptera; family Pentatomidae; genus Euschistus; species Euschistus heros. Next base: position 87,937 of record RCWM02000466.1, on the reverse strand, counting down.
CCGGTTTCTCCAGTGTGCACCGCCCCAAAGGTTTGTAAATATTATCAATTTTTAAATAAATTTTATGTTTAATATTCCATTGAATATAATAGTACAATTGGATATTTTATAACTAGTAAAATTTCTATTATTAATTTCAACCAAATTAGGGTTGCTAAAATTAAATTTTGTAAGTAATGTAATATAAAATTACACCCAGATTGATTTAAAACAAGCCATAAATAAAAAAGTAAAATGTGATTTTATGTGAAAAATACCTTAAACTATTTCAAAATAACGAAAATATTGTTTTTTATTAAGCTTAACCATCAGAAAAATAAATAACGTAATAAAATAAAATATCGATGTTGTAATCCTTGAGCGATATATCGATGCTATTCCAAAATATCTATCTAATAAACAAATATATTCATCCCTAAAAAATATTAATTTATTGTTCAGTGCAATGTACTTTTTTTATTATAATAAGCTGATATAACTCCAACCTACCCACCCCAGCTTTAAATGTCAAAAGTTAATATCACCCAATACAGTGTCCTTAAATGTCAATAAGCTGAACGTAAAACGGCTTTGAAGCTCAAGGTGCAATTGTTTTTGACGTATCTTCTGTGACTGTTGAGGAGTACAGTAAAAAACAAAAATAGTTATAATTATAAAACAACAGTTAAAATATACTGAAGGCACTGTTATGGGTGCTGGTGTGCCTTCCAGATGTTGGTTTTTTTCTATATCTGAAGTGAAGATACCAGCTTGTTTTCTCAGCTCTAGGCTGCTTTACCTTCTTTGTTGATTTTGCGGCAGCTATTGGAAAAGTGCGATAACACCCTCGCCTATATTCTCTTATGTTTAGAGAGACCGGAGAGACTGACGAAACAGAACTCGGATGGAGCAGAATACAGAGATAAGGACATAGCTGCTAAAATTTCTCTCAGGGGCTTATTTACGAAATAAATTTTACTGTTAGTGATTTGAAAAAAAACATTTATTAAATGAAAGAAATAAAATGAAAATGAATGTAAAGTAAACTTAATTCTAAGGCTAATCGTCCCCTAAGAATAATTAAAGCCACAAAGATATGTTATTGTTACCTGGCTACATTAGTTTTGAGCAGATTTATTAATAAATTTAATACAGGAGACTTCAATGTATAAAAGTAATGAAATTGAAACAGATTTGCATGTATAAAAACATGTAATAATAACAAATATTATAGCCTATATACACATAAGAAAAGAAGAGGCAGATAAAAAATTATATAAGCCTTGATCAAAAATAAAATTAATAGTATATGTCCATACAAACACATTCACAACATATAATAAGCTAAAATATTGGATTATAAAATAAAATAAGTGTAAATTGTAGTTGAGTCAATTCATTATATTCGGATTTCACCTAATTGCCACAAAGTGAACTTAATAAAATGAAATGAAAAATTAATATTTATTCTGGGACATATTGTTCCCTAAGAATAACAAACATGTATAATAAGGTTATATAATAGTCTGGCTACCTTAAGTTCAAACTAATACGATAATATGTATAAAATATGATATATGTATGTACAATTGAAAATAGAACTTTTGATATTCATAAAAAAAAGAAGAGAAAGATAAATAATAATAACAATATGATGATATAATAATTATAGGCTTATATAATAATTACAATGCGGTCAAGAAAAATAAAGAAATATATAAAAGAAATCAATAGAATAAAATAAAAATAATGAATAGAAACGAAACATATATAGAGAAAACAAATTAAGAACTACTTAAATGTTAATACGACAAAAAATAATTATTTTTCTAAATAATTCTTCTGTTAGTAAGCACCTATTTGGATTGTGAGCAGGTGTTGGAATGAGAGGAGCGTGTCTGAATTTAGGAGGGAGAGAATTCCAGAGAGTGGTAAAATGGCATAGAGGGAATGCTGGAATGAAGTTATTCTATGGAAAGGAGTATAAAGGGTTGGACCTTGTGGGTTGGGAGCGGATGGAGCTCTTGAATTTCAGGAGGTTGTACATATAGTAAGGACGATGGTTGGTAATCACATTGTAAAGAAGTGTATTTTAGAAATAATCTCCACGGAAGGTGGGGAAAAGCAAGTCAATTTCGATGTGATGTCAAACACCGGAACGCTTCGGCTCATAGAAAACAAATCTGATAAAGTTGTTCATTATTTTCTTGATATAAAATATTTGATTTATCTAGTGTAGACCTGATAAATTGAAAAACAAAAAATAAGAAAGGGAATTGTAACCTATGTTGCATGTGGCATTCAAAAGATTGTCTTAAATTATAAAACTTTGTTAAGAATATTTTAATTCCTACCTCTACAATTATATACACCCCTTAAAATCCGAGTCCCAATAAAGAGCAATTACAACAAGCTAGTCGACGGAGCTGGAAGAGAGGTTCTTGCGCAACCAGGGCGGAGTAAGATGATTTTAACTCCGTTCGACATTCGGAAAACCCTGGAAAATGAAATTGAAGATAGATGATAACCCATGTGATATAAAAGCCCACTGAGTTAACAAAGGATGATAAAGAAAAATGGCAAGACCTGGAATACATCTAGCCTCCAACGTCGAAGGGAAGAATTGATACTTACTAGAATCAGAATAGGTCAATGGAGATTGACCCACTCCAACCTTTTCACAAAACAAGCTCCACTTAAGTGCCAATACTATTAACATATTGGAAATAAGCTATATTTTCCAGGACATCTCATTTTTTACGTCGTCGTAGCAGTTTAGGATTCTACCAAGAGCCCTTGAAGATAATAGTGCAGCTATAGAATGAATATTCAAATACCTAAAATCAAATAATTTGTTTATAGAATTATGATATAAATTATCAATAAGTACTACAACAGTAAATAATTTTTAAAATATAAATTAAAAAAATTAACAAAACAAAATGGATATACGTGTATGGAAATTAAAATAAAAACGAATAATTGGTATTAATGGACAAAGTAGTTGTCATTTTGATAAACAAACAAAAATCTGAAATAGCGATATCTCATCACAACTTAATCTTCAATTAAATTAAGATCATTCCTAAAGCATATTATAATCATTAATCTTTGTATAAGTATATATTACAAGAGAATATGTATCACAGTATATCGGTAAAAATAACAACATTTACAAAACGAAAAAATACATAGAATGCTACGAAACATACTAATATACTAAGAAAACATAGGTATTCGAGACAGTAAGAGAGAAGGTGAATTCCACAGAATTGAGCAGTGGTTTATGCAATGCTGTAGTTCTTCACAAATATATATCGGAGTTCCTGGAGAATACAGAAGGATTTATAAGAGGTTGGGAAAATGGATAACATATATTTATAAGAGGTATATATATATATATATATATATATATATATATATATATATATATATATATATATATAGAGAGAGAGAGAGAGAGAGAGAGAGAGAGAGAGAGAGAGAGAAAGAGAGAGGTTCAGACGAGCCAATCAAAATGGTATACAAGAAACTAAAATTTATGTACATATGTGTGTGTGGCTGTTTTTGTTTTTGTTTTTTTGTTTTGTTTTTTTAAGTATATATTTATTTAATATATACTAATTTTTATAATGAACCTCTTTCATTTCTTACATGATACTTAAAAATAAAAAGATCGCTGTAGGCATATATTATATACATACACTCTCGTAGTATCGAAATTCCTTTCCTGTGAAGTGGTCAGAAACAATTCCGTTCAAGGTTGAATTGGTTGATCGATTAAACTGATTCCTGGATCGAGGCTAACCTAGTTACTTAAAACTACTGCTTAATTTATTTCTAAAATGTATTTCTTTTTTTTTTTTTAACATTGCTATCTGCCAACAATGGATAAGGTAAAGATGTGTTATTATTTTAAAAAAATTTTTTGAAACAAAACCATAAGTATTTGTAAATATTTTATAATCAGAAAAATACTAATGAAACTCATCTATGTAGTTAGGAATAGAGAGATTACTTTTTTTAAAGGTGCCATATGATCACCATCACCCAATTTAAAAGATGGAGTATCTAGAGAACAGTGATATATAATTTTGTGAAAGGTGTTCTCACTACAATATTTATACATTATGAGATATAAAAAGCATTGGATTTCTATATCATATTCATATATTTATAAAGGTATTAGAAGCTAAACTTATCCTATCATTTAAATTATACCAATCACGTCCAAGTATTAATATTTTCTTAATTATAGCATCCAGTGGAGCAGAACTATGAAATGGTATTACATTACTATAAGATACAATAAACATTGTTTTATATTATTTAGTTTGTTTCTTATTTATTTAATTTTTTTTTTATTACTGTTGAGTTTTTTGGGCGGGGGTTGTTGCAGGACCGCCTGTGGAAGTGGGCGTCACCATGTATGTACTTAGCATCAGCTCTTTGTCAGAAGTCCAAATGGTACCTACCGGATGCATTTATCCATATTTCTACGCTCTACACATATTCCTATTTACATATTAAAGATATTTATATATATTTATGTTCCATAATATGTGTTGAACTATATTTAAATCTATCAGTTATCCATTTCATTTCTTCCTCTATAACTCTGTTTCTACTTATATCCCTCATCCGAAACCCCGGGCATGAATAGAGTGGGGTCCATTGCTGAATGTTGGCTCCTGTGGAGTACAAAATGAAATTTTTTTTGTTGTATTTTAATCTATTTTTGATTTTTTTTTAAATCCAATATATTATGAGCGACAAGGGTTATTTATGATACCCTTTACACAGATGGGGCCTCAAATTGTTTACAGGTCCGCCGGTCGAGGTGGGGGTGACCATGTACGTCCTCAGTATATCATCTCTCTCGGAAGTCAAAATGGTACCTCATAGAATATACTTTCATATTTTTTTTACAAACATTTTTATGAAAAAGTAATCTTTTTTTTTTGTTGAAAACAACCACGTTACACATGTTGCATATCTCACGCCAGTCCTTTCTCAATATAAAAAAAAAAAAAAAAAAATGCACTACATTAACCACTGGATATGTTATGGTTATCAAAGAATTTATTTATTATTTTCATCAAATAAATGAAAACATAATTTATATAATGTTTAAAACGGAATACAAAGTATTTTAAATATTTCTATACATTTTAAAGATAGGTTATACGTTATAAAACATATCGTAATGGTATAGGTTTTATTGTTAATGAGGTTTGTACAATAATTTTATGGAGTAAATACAGTAATTGTGCCGAAAATGTGATACAACAAAGTAAATTGAAAAGAATGTGACAGTAGAATAAGGATATGATGATAGTAGTCTTCAAAGATTCATCTTAGATCTAATATAAACATATCCTTGTGTAAATGATCTATTTTCATATCAAAAATGTTAAAATAGATTAAATCAATTCGAAAGAGGGGTTTTCAGTTTTCAAAAAACTGAAACATAATGATTATAAAAAAGATTGGGAAAGGGCTGGAGAGACTTTACACATGTCCGCATGAGGCCACGGCTTGGACACAGACACAAGACACTACAACAACTCGGGGTTCATTTCAGATAGAGCCTGCCTTCAGGAAATGGACCCCAAGTTCCTTTCAGTTAGCTAATACGGCTCAAGACCGAATTAGGCATGATAGGAGGGAACACACTCGTAATTGTGCTTGCCAACTCCAAAATACTTCCTTTAGAGTTTATAAACTTTGTAGGAAATCAGTTGAAGCTAGTTTTCTCTGTATGTCATTTATATCGTGTTTTGGATGTCTTAGCAGCAACATAGCAAGGAATCAAGCATTTTGTTCCTGTACATTTCATTAGTTAAACTTTTTTTTTCTTTTTTTTGTTTATTGTTTCTTTCGTTTTTATAAATGTTGAATATAATATAATGTTTTGTTGTCTTTTTTTTTTTTTTTTTTTTTTACTTTCTTATTTCTTAGATGTAAGCTTTTAACACTCTTTCATTTCCAGGTTCCAGAGCTCAAGATTTGTTCTATTAGATTTTAAGTCTGTTTTTTTTTCTCTCTCTGTAAAGTCATTACATTACACTGGTCGGGTGAATGAGATTAGATGGTGTTGGTTTGCAGGTCCGCCCGTGGAAGTGGGTGTCACTATGTACGTCCTGAGTATCAGTTCGGTGTCCGAGGTTCTAATGGTACTTATACAAGGAACACGACATGGGGATATGCCTATGTAACTGTTGTTGTGTGGCGAGATCCGGCCTGACAAACAATCCCCCTCCCCACCCGGGCAGGTTCCCCCCTGGGGAGGTTGCCCGGGGCACACCCTGTGTTTTGCGATGTAAGAAAGGAACCTTGCAGCGTTCCCTCTCCTTGCATGGCGCTCACCGGCATTGCCCCAATCTTCTCCTTTAACATTTCTAGTAGAAGAAAAAAAACGTTTATAACAAATCAGATTTCTTATCAATTTAGGTACCATTCCCTTGAATAACTGTTCACTTTTCGAAAATACTAAGTGGAAAATGCTTCTTTTTTTTTCACCGTAGCTTATTATGAGCAAATTACTTATTACAACAACTCACAGTTTAATAATTAATTCAAAATTATTTTCATTTTTCTACTACTTTCAAATTACATATTAAAAATAAGTATTGAAAACCAACAGCCGATATTACTTTTATTGTCATCTGACAATCATCTAAAATATTAAAAAAAAAAAAATTTCACGAATAGTTTGAATGAAAATGTACATCTAGGTCATTCAGAAATAATATTCAAACCTCTTTTAGGGCCATTTCGATTACCAAAAGTAACCAGAGCATTGAAGGGAATACACATAATGAAAATATTTAAATAAGTTAACTTAGCAACCTTCCTCCCTTGTATGAGCCAATAAAGAAGTAACCTTATAAATTAAATAATTGTCAATTAAATGCGATGGGAGGTGGGTTCTTGCAATGGAGAAGAGTAAAGTGGGCAGTGCCGGTTGCGCGTGTTACTCAAACATGGCCGGACTGCGATCTGTGTGTATCTTCATATACTTATTGTACAATAGTAGTCATTGTTGTCTATACCTCTCTATTACTTTTATCTATTTTTCTTTCATACTATGTATTTCTTCTTATCTTTCTCTGTTTTAACCTGCCCTTCTTTCATCCCCTGGTCCGTAAAACAGGTGAAATGCCCTGGGTAGGGGACCCACGAGGCGACGTATGTGGGAGACTAGGTCCAACTTCACATCCCACTGTACAGCTGTCATAAAGTTCTAAAGCAAAAAAAAAAAAAAAAAAAGAAATTTATTTCTAAAGAAAAAAAAATAAAGAAAAAGAAAAAAAAAAGAAAAGAAAAATACAAACAAACCCACTGTCTTTATCCTAACAAAACAACACTTCTTAATCCATGGTCTCATCCCGACTTAACCATTGGAACATTCGCATAGTATGGTCACTGCATAAAAGTATAGGCTTCTTGGCTGATCTGTTTGGCTCATGTTTTGCGTAGCATGCTTTTGTACTGTGCATTTTTGAATAGGAGCTTCTGACGTAAGCGCATGTTCTTAGTTTGGCTCAGTCAATATCACAGCCAGTCATCGACACAAGAAAGCACACTGGTTATTGTTTAGGTTACACCTCGTAATAATCTTCACCAGTATAAGATTCTTTCTCAACACATTTGGAAGTACTATTGAGATGTAATTTTTCAGGATTACAATCCATTAGGATTTTCTAAAGTGAATTCGGACCATAGATCACTTTAATTCTTGCACATCATCTCATGTTTGTTTTATTGTGTATGGCTCACGTTTGAACAAACTTTGATTTCCGTCAGCTATCCCATATCCCAGTGTTTATCTATTTTCCTGTTTTGCCAACACACGCTGCTTCAGCTTCCTATGAAGTATTAAACCAACATTAATATTAATAATTGTAATAATTTTAAGTTTGAATGCATTTTTCAGCTCGAAGATACACCACAGTCCACTTCGTAATCCTTGTATTTGAGGAGCACTACTGTCTAAAATGTCTTCAACAGCCACCTATTAAAGAAATACTAAAACCTATTAAATATTAACAGCCACTAAACATTGAAGATAGTTCTTAATACTGTATGTTCAATCAAAAGGTAAAATTAAATCAAATAAAATAAAACGGTTTTAATAAAATCAAGAAATTTATTGATTTTGTATAAGTTCATGAAACTTCCTGAAAGAGGCCTAATTTTAAGTCTTGAAAAAAAAGAAGTAATAAAACAACTTTATTATAATAAGAAAATCATTTAAACTAACTTTCTTTCAACCGATTATCCATATATTTAAAGCACTTATTTCTATTTAATCTATTGTCCCTAAATCACAAATTTCGGTTAAATTTAATTTAAATAAATAAATAAGGTAATTTTATTTATCTAATTATATCTGAAACCTTACCAAATGTTATTTATTTTGAAAATGTGTTTCAAGACCCCTATGCTGTATCTACCTGATGGTACAATGTATAAGAACAAGATTTTCAATGAAGTAACAAATTTAATTTCTGAAGTTGTCGTCACAAAATCGATATAAAAAAAAAAAAAAATTAAATAAATAAAAAAAAAACAATATATATAATTTTATAATTATAATTGTATTAAAATCAATAAAATATTATTCAAAATAATATTCATGATTATTTTCTTTTATTTGAGCGAAAAATAAATATTCTGTTCCATCGTCCACAAATACTACATTACGGACTACATTATCGTCTATTAAAATATATTTTTATATATTTTCTGCTAATTATCAAGAACGCAAATTTGTTTGATTGTGTTGTTAACTAACTAACAAAATCGAAAAATAAGCATAAATCCTAAAAATCTCAGAAAATAATTCGTAAATATATGATAATCACCTCTTTATAATATCGCATTACACTTTTTGTGACAGATTTGTCACAGGGCAATGACTAGTAAAGCCTACTAAAGGAACTTAATTTTTATCAAACCTCGTAATCTGGAATCCCTTGTCAAAATCGAGGTCTATTATTATTATTTTTTTTTTTAACTCTATAAATAAACAATTTATCCAAACAAATGTGAGTAAACCACATTCTACAATGTAGTTTACGACCATCTTGACACAAAACGGATCTTTATACGTTCGTTATAAACTGAACATTAACATGTATATGTTGAGGCTTTCTTCCCTTTTTACGAAATTTGAGTAGAAAGGGACGTTCACTAGATAAATCTATTTTATTTGCGATTTATGTTTAATTGTTTCTATTTCATATTTGTTCCCTTCATTATTATTATTTGATTACTATTTTAGATGCCGTGTGCAATAACTTAGGTTAGAGTTTGATAATGAAGTTACTTTTCATAAGTTATCTTAAACTACTCTCATCATAAAAACACTTTATATAATCATATATACAGTGTTTTATTGAAAATAGTTATAGAACATAAATACTATCAAGAGAATATGAAAAATATCACAATCAAAGGAGACCAGTATTTTGTGAGACTTCGTATCATTGAAAGGTTAAGGAAAGTGATCTTTGAGACTTCGCTCGATGAAGTTGTGAAATGTGTGACGGCTATGCAGTCGTGTGTAGCAGTAAAAGTCCAGATTTTTAAGTTCAGTGATAGTATTTGTCTTTGTTATGTTATTTATTATTCTATTATCTGTTGGTTTAGTAAAGCCACATTACAGAAGATTGTGAAACCAGAAAAAATATGTCAATTTGTTCATACAGTTGTCACTTCGACTTGACCTGTTCTCCCAGGATACGTCCAGCCTAGGAAGAAATAATAGAGATAACAAATCCCCAGGACAAACCATGACCAAAACAGTTAATGGAGGAAAGCAGCTGATGACTAAGACATTGTTGAAGAAACTATGGTTAAAACAGAAGATTTTAAGAAACAGAATGTTCGTTAATAGAAGGTTATTGAGGAAGAATGTTCACCTATGACCGAGGGAGTGAATGAGTGGTTAGGCATCCGAAAGCGAGAGTGAAGAAGAACATTTAGGTAAACAAGGAGGTGAGGAAGAAATAATTATACATAAGAGTATTAGTAAAACCAACGAGTAAGGATGACTTGATCAGAGATGTAAAGGAAAGTTGTAATCGATGATAAATGGAAGATGACGTCAACAAAAAAATATTTATAGGGAATAAAAGACAAATCAGATATCAGTTTAGAATAAAAGCACGAGGTGGATAGAAGCAGTAGAGGTGGAGATTGGAACTTACGTGGAATAAGTAGATTGAAAAGAAACGTTTTCTAAAAATCGTTATAAAGAAAGGCTTAACAGAAACGTTTCAAGAAAAAGTAGGAATCTTAAATATTAATAAAGAATCAGACAAGTAAGAGTTTAACGGAAACAATAACGAGAATATTGTGGAAGAGCCAATGCTTGTTTACTTACTTACTCCTTTTCAAACGTTTAAAACAATATAGACTTGTTGCTAAGCACATATAAATAGGTCACGATGAGTGTACTGTGAAATAGTTTGTTTAAGTCGAATGTGCTATGAAAGTTCGGAGGGTGAAGTTGTGAGGTCTCTATGGCAACTGTAAAATCGTTTATAATAGTAATAGTCCGGTGTTTGAGTTCTAGTACTTGAAGTAATAGTTCTTTCTGTTGTGTTACCATTCTGTTTGTTGTTTTTAACATGATCTTATATGCATTTGATACAATGTTAAATTATATTATATTATTATAGTAAGCCTATGACATATTTCACATAATAAATCAATTATTAGTTTAAGAAAGTAATGTACCACATTTCCAGATATTGTATTCTATGTCCTACAATAATAAAAAATATTGTACAGTTTTCATAGTAAAATAAATGTCTACAAATTATTTTATGATACTAATATCATTATTGTAATTGTAATTAATTCGAGAATCTACCTATATGTTGATGATATAAATATATATGCGGAATGGAAGGGCCTTAAATATGGATTTGATGGTCGGCCTGTTTAAAAGCTACAAGGGGGGGGGGGGGTGGAGTAGTGGAGTGGGGGGGGGGGGGGGAGACGAACGGAATGAAACGAGGCGATGTTAATGGAAAATTCACTTTTGACGTCCCATACAGCATTTTCCTTTATTGTTTCCGGAATTGGATTCGGACTTTACTCAACTCATCTTTCTATCCCTTTTAATTTAACTTTTTTTTCAGTTGTTTTTTGTTCGGCCAAAGTATTTTGACTAAATTTTGAAATGAATAAAACGAGATTTATTCACAACGAAGACTGTAATTGTTCCTTATTACTAAATATATGTTAGTACAATACAGACAGGGAAGGTTGAATAATAAAAATAGTAGAGGCATTAACAAATTTGTTAAACAAAAAAAAAGTTTGTAATACTAGATTAAACTTTAAATTATTGTTAATAATTGATGTATCTTATAAATTCCAGCTTCTCCACTCGCTTTGACTAATTCAGCTGGGATTATCGATTCCAGCTGTTTTATAGAATTTTAATATTACCATGTCTACTTCAATTTCCTGCTTATTCGGACCTTCTATTAATGGTTATGTAACGTGAAAAATGGAAGAAGGGGAATTGATGTTCCGAACTCAAAATACTATCAAAAAATTATCTCTGCTTTTCTAGTAGATCTACCGAATTTGCCAGTATATTCTTATTTTCTTTCCTTATACCGTTTATTATCGGCTCGAAATGTTTACGCGACCCGTTAATGCTCTTGTACATATTTCTTACCTTATTATCGATTTTATTAGATTCTAGTCCTTTAATCGTGCTTTTAAGAAAAGTCGAATAGTTTCGTTATTTTAAGCTTCGGGAATAGGAGACCTTCTTGCTCGGATTGTTGAGATCTTCTAATTAATCGTTATCTATTTTTCTCATTCGTTAAAACATTTATCAGTGAGCTAAAGTTTATTCTTTTTATTTCCGATAGTTCTTCCAAGTATTTGAAATAATATTAATTTATTTTTATTAGAAAAAAAAAAAAACGTTTTCCTTCCTTTGGAACAGATATAACCCATCTGATTCAACATGTTTATATATTATAATAAAACCTGAGTTAATTGTTAAAATGCATTTTGTGGGTAGTATTTATTTATTAAGAAGTATAAATACAAAATTATAATAATATTTGTATTATGATGATTTTTGAATATTTTATATGGGTGATTATCAAACTATTGCCTCATGAGCTCTGATCTAAAATAAATAATAAAACAAAATGTTTGCTAGTTTATATGCTTTACAATGATTTTTTTTTTCTGCATATTTATGTGACTAAATTGTCAATTGGAAATTACCGTGGTTGTCCTGAAATTCTATAGTCACAATCTTAGGTTTTCCTTCAAACCTTTAATACCAATTATCAAGTAATAAATTATTACATTTGTAAAGTAGAAAGATAAAATTTAACTAAACGATCGTGGTATTGTATATATCATGCTTCAATTTTGATTGAGACAACATAGTACGTCGTCCTTAATCATATAGTAATTACCTTAGATAATAGTTTAAACCAGTACATCGCGAAAGTTAAGTAAGAGGAGAAACCCAGCCTATTAGTGGGAGCCCAACCAGTGTGATAACCAATTTCTTCAAAATAACTTAAGTAACAATTGTCTTTTCAACTTGAAAGGGTGGTAACTACCATGGACGTTTTTTTCTTATGTAATTGATTCACATTATTGTATTATTTAGTGCAATTATAATTAATTAGAATACATAATCATATTAATTAATTATTATAATTATCGGCCAATCATATTCATATTATCTCATCACAAAAAGTTTGATTTCTTGATCGATAATATATTGGGTATTTTATGAGCAGATTAGCAATCATCTAGATAATTCCATGGGTTTTTAAAGTCCGCGGTAATTTTGTTTTTCCTTGGTAATTATTGATTTTGAGCCTAAAAATCAGTTGTTATTTTGGTAAAACACGTTTTTGGCACCTTAAAATGACCATCAGAAATTTTTGGATCAGAGAATTTTTGGAAATTCTCCACCTTAAATTTGGTTTTGTTTTATTTATTTATTCATAAAGTTGAAGGATCCGAAAAAAGAATTAAGAAAATATAGTTTGGAGCTACATTTTCTGTTCTATACGGTGTAAATAGATAGTAGAGTTAATACAGCTCTATAAAGCATAATACTAGGACTTTGAGGGAAAACCTTGAGGAGAAACATGAGTGCTGAACGTAACAGAATCATTGTTTCTGAAACTCGTTCATAGCAATCCTACACCCAAAATGAGTTTCAATTTAAACATTAATAAAGATTTTACGAGGTGAAATACTTTTGTCTGACTGTAATTACAAAAAAAAAGAAAAAAAAAAAAGGGTATTGTAGAATATTTGGTCGAAAGATAGGGTGTGCAATATTGAAATATGAATTAGACTTCTTAAGATGGAATAGACGATCCAACAACTAACATACCTAATTATGTTAAACAGATTCGGTTAAAATGGATTTTTGAAGTTATTTGACAATATAATAAAACAAAATAGCGTGTTGAACCGATGAGTAAACTCCCGAGACGTAGGTGGGAGGATTCCTTTAGTTATAAAGTTGTTATCTTGGATTTTGACGAAGCTTTGGATTTTGTACGTATTATATACACCAAGCCAGTATCTTATGATACCCACATTAAAAAATGTTTAATATAATACTTATTATATATTACATTTTTTAATATAAACTAATAATGTGAACTGTTTGACTATTTCAAACTAAATGTTGTTTTGATTTATTCACGTTACGAAGATCGCTTATTAGGTACCAACGTGGTTTATTTTTCATGTTTATAGCATCAGCAATGAAATAAAGAACTTAAAAAATACTGCCAATTTACGGGTTCCGAAATGTTTGTTTCTAGTCTGTAACCTTTCAATTCAAAGTTTTTTTGTTAATTTATTTAAGTAATGTGTTGAGCCACTATTTATCTAATAGGTGTTGTAGCTTTAACAAATTAATGTTTTTATATTTTTTTTGTGCTTAAAATACATGAAATATTTTTAGGTTTATTGTTTTATATTAATAAAATACTTTTTTTTTTTTTTTTTTTTTTTTTTTTTTTTTTTTTATGGATTAAACTATGTATCTTGAAAGGAAATATCAAACGACACTTTATTATTTTAGCATAGAAAAACTTATTAGTGATAGAATATGATATTTTTAAATTAATCATATAGTAATGAACTATATAGTTTAGCTTTATATTTTTATTCAAGACTAATTCAATAAATTATGTGATTTTTTTTTTTTCCAGCAAGGTAACAAGTATTTCATCCCCTTAAATATTTGTATTAAAAATAATTATTTAGAAAATGTTTTAAGTAGATGCTTGAAGCAATATTCATTTCACTAAATTAAATAAAGATCCTGGAACCGCATTAGAAAAATTGGAAAGGTAGCTTATAAAAGACTTGGTATTGACCTGAGCGACGCTTGTACCGTAGCCATTGCATGTTTAGTAGACCTTGTATGACTCCTGCATGTTAGGGGGCATGCACTTGGCAACTTTACATTTTAACACTATTTTTAAAATGAACTATAACGCCAAGTCCAACCGCCTTCATTCTCAGATCATTAAGTTAGCTAATCCGTCGGTATATTGCAGCGATAAGTAACAAAATAAGATAAAAGCTTCAAGTACAATCATCGACAAAACCAATGACAGCGATCATTTCCTTTGTCATTCCTCTATTTCTAATTTATTTAATAAACATTTATACTTTTATTTGTGAACTAATAATGACTACAACAAATAAGATCCTTCTTAAGAACAACTACTACTAATTAACCGTTAAAACTATACATTGTTAGACATAAATATAGTTTACTACATATTTGTATAAAAATATCATGAATCGATAATGAATTCCTGAATGCCTAGCTTTTTAAATAGACGTTTTTAAATCAATTTGATCGTACAATAAACTGAAAAGAAAAATTAGGATTTGTGAATTATTTGCCACTTATATGGAATTCTGTTTATTTGAAAACTAGTTTCGAATGTTACCCATACATCATCAGTTCTAAAACATACAAACATTTTTCAAATGATCAGCACTTTGCTACATAGTTTGTATATTGTAAGACACAAAATCAAAAATGTTGACACTCACATAACGGAGAAAAATAAAAAGAGCTTCTGACAGGTATCAGGACATAGAGCAGATATATTAATATTTAATATATTCATTAAAATTTGGAGATTTTATTTTTATCATTATTATTCGGTAATAACTAATCAATAATTTCCATCCACTCAAAAAAGTATGAAATCCGTTGTTTCTGTTATGTTGTAAATAGTTTTATGGAAAGGTGAACATCATAAGGTTTATTTTTATTTTTAAGAGTTTAAAATCAAAATTTCGCATATTCATTTAATCAATTTTTTGGGTAATCATACAAATTATAAAATATTATATATTATTATTATTATTATAGTAATTATACAAAAGAATAACATATACGATCTACAGTATATGACAGTCATTTTCATATACTACACCACTATTCATTGCACTTTAAATTTGTTTTATTTTCTATAAATATATATTTAATATTAGATGATATGGATTTTGACTGTTAAGTAAGAGAAATAATTTATTAATCGACGACAATATCCTTTAATAAATAAATAATTTCTTTTGCTCAACAATCAAAATCACATTTTGATATTTTAGTTTATCTAAAATATTCCAAGTTCACAAGAAAATATTACAATGTTTTCAAACTCCAAATACAACTAAAAAGGTTAAATCAATACCAAAGTAGCTTCATGAAGTAATTACAATGAGATGATACCCAACAAAATATTAAGTATGAAAATGAAGATCGTGTAAATTAAAAACGCTATTACTTATTGTTTATTTCTAATATAATATAAACATTTATAATTGTTGACATAAACTATTCTTAAATATGGGTGCATTTTTATCCGAAATTGAATAAAAAATAGAGAAACAAAATATATTTTTCCATGGTGTATGTATAAGACTGTCACTAACTGTATACTGTAAAATGGAAAAAGTAATAATATAAGACTCATTGAGGACGATAACACCAATAAACATTGTAAATATTTAATTCAAATTCAATTGATTTAATCAAAACTCAAGTTTTTCCAGAATCCATAATTGTTTTATTTTTTTCACAATACGGAATTCTTCGGGTAACATAAATAAAGGAAACAGCCATGTCTCTATATACATTTTTTTATATTTATCTTCCAAAAAACCAAATGCATTTTTGATAGTAATTTCCTGCAGATTCTTTTTCTGAACCTTATAAATTGAAATTACGATTATAAAATGAAATGTATGATGAAATATGTGATCTTATTTATTTATCTTGTCAAAAGGAAGACCACGAAGATAAAATGCTCCGCAGAGGGTCCAAAATAAAAGATTGTTTTCTATTCGAATCTACTGCTTCTATTATTCTAGAATTTACATTTATTATTTATTTAATAAACTCACTTATGACCAATCCTTCTCAGATTTTTTATGATTTGTATGAACCATATGTTCAAAACATAGCGAGTTGATATAAACGATGATTTTAGATTTTTTTTTAAAAGTGTGTTTGTGAGTGTTGTTTATATATATATATATATATATATATATATATATATATATATATATATATATATATATATATATATATATTCGATAGGCACAAAAGACCTTGAAGCCCTGAATGGTGTCTATAGTCTTTTCATTGCGAGAGCAGGAAACTTATAGGGTAACACGCCTCACATTGAGGCAAACCATGGTTTCCATGGTGCTGTGACACGCTATCCATAGCTCGATCATAGGGTCAGCAGGCCAACATGGTCCTACATTTATATTTTTCCCTTTAACAGGCCCTCTAGAAGACTATTTTACATCCTATAAAACCATATCACGATACCCGATTAAGATATACGATGTTAGGACCGATCTCTCTCTAATAGAAAAAAAATAACTTTATTTGTGCTCCTGCTTTATTTAAGGAAGTCAAATGAAAGTATTATTTATATTATTAATTATTAGATAGGGAATTCCGACATTTCTCAATATCCTAATAATTTGTTAGCCATTCCTTTTTATTTATTTAAACATTGGATTAGTAGGAATGACAAAAGAAGAACAAGTGTCCAAGTGTCCGATTTCGAGATATCATGTCAAAAAACAGATAGATCGGTAAAGTAAAGTAAAGGTTTTCAAGTTGCATAATAATGATTAAATAAAAATCAATAAGAACATTCAAATCGTTTAAATTTTATTAATTGTTCTTTATTCCTACGTTTTAAAATATTACACTAAATTAAGATTTGCTCTTTCTGATCCTTTTATAATTTTACTGCCTCTTAAACAAAAAAAAATGCTTTAAAGCATAAACAAGAAAACTCTCTTAAGTGCAGATATTTTTGCCTAAAAATCGTTTGTGAAATTTTCTGTAACGTTCATCACATACATAGATGTTCTTTATTAATCTGTTTTTGTAGTTCAAATACAACACAATAATATTTATCAAAATTTATGAATATTAGTCAATAATAATCAAAAAATAAATGTTGAATATAATTTTAGTTTTTTTCGATTCTACGTGTAATTATTTTTATTGCTACTCAGCACAGCGGTTTTGAAAACGTAATTCATGCAAACATGGAACCTATTTATGACATGCGGTTGGACTTGGCTCTCCTGCTGTTGCTGAACTTCTACTTTCTCATAAATGATTTTACTCCTTTCAGGACTTCACACTCGATTTCTACTTTCGGCAATTCTGGACCGACCCGCGACTGGCGTTCAGGAAGAGGCCGGGGGTCGAGACGCTTTCCGTGGGATCGGAATTCATCAAGAACATCTGGGTTCCGGACACCTTCTTCGTCAACGAGAAGCAGTCCTACTTCCACATAGCCACAACAAGCAACGAGTTCATCCGAATCCATCACTCAGGCAGCATTACGAGAAGTATCAGGTGATGTATCAGTTCTTATATTTGATCATGTTATTCATTATGATATAGGGGCGATTTTCAAGTTGTAGGCATTTTTTCGTCCATTAAAATTTTTACTCAATTAATCTATTGCTACTTTAAGTTTTGCCCGCTTGTATAACAGTGAAGAAATATTTTTTTTATAATAAAATATTAAAAATTAAAACATAAAAGATTATATTGATTTTATGATTGCTTAAGCTACTTAAATGCAATTAACACAATACCCCCTCTTAGTTCTCTGGTATACATTTATTCGTTTCTTTCGTTACATAAGGTAAATGACAATTGAATTTATTTCCACACATAAATGGAAACTTAACTATCATAAATATTTTAATTTCTGTATTGAGGGTAATTATACAATATATTTACATAGCTCCAAACTTGTTCCTGTCACTATGATGCCATTACCAAGCAAAAAACAACATTTATTGTTGTCATTACCACTGTTTATATTATCATCCTAGCTTTTCAAGTTATTTCATTGGCTTTAATTTAACTAAGACTATCATTTGTTGTTTAACAGTTGGCTGAAACAATTTTTTTTTTATATATTTTTTATTTTGAAGAGAAAAGATTTGCCAGGTTGGGATTCGAACCCAAGTCTCCACTTTTCTAGCGTGGTGCCTTATCCACTAGGCCACCGAGCTCGTATCCGAACCAGGGAAATCTTTTCTCTTCACTGATCCATACCCCCGGGCACTCGCAGTTGCGATGTACAAATCGGGGATGAATGTTCTTTAAACATTACTGTTAACTGGATCTTGTTGACATACGTCATATATTATAAATTATGAAATAATTATTAGTTGTTGATAAATATATTTTTTATTTTGAAGAGAAAAGATTTGACAGGTTGGGATTCGAACCCAAGTCTCCACTTCTCTAGCGTGGTGCCTTATCCACTAGGCCACCGAGCTCGTATCCGAACCAGGGAAATCTTTTCTCTCTACTGATCCATACCCCCGGGCACTCGCAGTTGTGATGTACAAATCGGGGATGAATGTTCATTGAACATTACTGTTAACTGGATCTTGTTGACATACGTCATATATTATAAATTATGAAATAATTATTAGTTGTGGTGAATATATTTTAATATATTTTTTATTTTGAAGAGAAAAGATTTGCCAGGTTCGTTGTACATCGCAACTGCGAGTACCCGGGGGTATGGATCAGTGAAGAGAAAAGATTTCCCTGGTTCGGATACGAGCTCGGAGGCCTAGTGGATAAGGCACCACGCTAGAGAAGTGGAGACTTGGGTTCGAATCCCAACCTGGCAAATCTTTTCTCTTCAAAATAAAAAATATATTAAAATATATTTACCACCTAATAATTATTTCCCATCTCCAACAAGATCCAGTTAACAGTAATGTTCAATGAACTTTTCTTTTTTTTTCCCTGGTTCGATTCGATATATTTTTTTTAACCCATCTCCAATATACTTTTCTTTTTTATATATATATATATATTCAAGTAATTACCATTACAAAGCTGATATTGTCATTACAAGATCTATGGGTCATTACCGCGCTATTAATTTTTTTAAATTTTATATTTCTTATGAAAATATGACTTCATATCTGGAACATTTGTTTTGTTTTAAAAACTGAGGGACAATAAAAAGCGTTAATAATTAAAAAATTAATATACTGCCGTAAAAACTATTAAAATTTGTAGTTAAACATTATATACATTTGTACTTAAAATTGCCCGTAATCTGAGAATCGCCCATAAAACTGTGAAAAAACAAAAGACAGTAAACTACATAATAATAGTGGGTGGTGCCCAGAAGACTCATTACACTAGGAGACATAACATTTGAATTTCATAATTTTTAAAGTTTACTTTTATATTTAAATTATTTTTTTGATCCATGTACAAAATATTATTAAAGCAAATATTCATAACTCTAAAGGAACCTAATATGATGTAACTTGCATTCTGAAATTATACTGAAGCGTGATTATTAAGCATTGTATTTTAAATATTAATCTAGGTTTTTCTGTATGTACTGCGACATGAATTTGCAGATGCAAAAAAAAGTTGTCACGGACATAAAAATTATCACCAAAGATTAAATAAATATGAAAGATACCTTCAAAGTATGAATATGAAACAAGGCCGAATAAAAAAATAATAATAATAAATAAATAAAACAGATCCTTTTTACATCAATCTATAGAATCCCGTCTGTCCCGAAAAAACAATATTTATTTTTTTTGCAGAATAGGATGATTTTTTTCATTAGTTATATTTTCATTATTTAAAAAAGAAATAATGGAAGTTTCTTATTCTTATATTTAGGTTTAAAATATCAGTACTTCATCAGTGGTATAAAAAAAAAAATTAATATTCTGGTTTCTGATTTTAAACTGATTTCTCCGGATTGTTTATTCATATTTTTTTCAACATCAAAGACCAATAAAAAATGGTTGTGTTAAAAATAAAAAAATGAAACTGTAACAGTCGGTGGATTTCCCCTCTTGCTTAGCTTTGAGGGACAGCTAATCTGGTTGAGGAAGATTGACATAAATATCATGGCACAGAAAGCACCATCAATGTATGTGTAACAAATAACTGAATGGTTTTTCATAACCAAACTGTCACAGAAAAAAAATGTCATTTTTAAGAAATCCGTCAAATTATGTATATGTTCTATATATAATCATTAGAGATTTAAGAGCAGTAAAAATCATTGAAAACTCAAAAAGGTGTAAATAATCGAAAAATTGTATTTACTTTTGTACTTACATACCAGGCTTAAAAGACTAAAGATTAAAACTGCTCGTCCAATCCGTAACTCCAACATTTACTCGTCAAGCGCTCAAACCTTTAAATTAATTACAAAGGACTTATTTCCATGACTGTAATTAGACCTGTTTGGACATACGGAGTTGAGCGGTGCGGCTCCAGTAAACCTTCCAATTGTTCTTGTATCCAATTCTTACATTCCGTAATCCTTTGTAAGATCCTCAATGCTCATTATTATGTCACAAATAAACTTTTCCATAAAGACCTTAATGTTCCATATATTACTGAATTGGCCAAAACCAGATACTTATCCTTTCATTGTAATAATAATACCCACTCGAATCAACTACTCTTCCAGCTTTCCTCACTT
This sequence comes from Euschistus heros, assembly GCA_003667255.2. Lineage (NCBI taxonomy): Eukaryota > Metazoa > Arthropoda > Insecta > Hemiptera > Pentatomidae > Euschistus > Euschistus heros. The sequence goes on along the minus strand of RCWM02000466.1, from coordinate 66,869 downwards.
TCTCTCTCTCTCAGCGGCCATTATCTTGGCATCTGAAAAGAAGATGGCCAAGAAACCTTCTAATGTAAAACTTTAATTGAAGTAAGTAGTTCAATGTTATTGATATGTCATTGAAATAATTTTCGTCAAATATACATGTCGTAAATATAAATAAATAAAATTAAAAAAACTTTTGTGCTTTATTGTAATAAAGTTGCTACTATAAAGTTGAAAAAATATATATGCAATAAAAGTGATAAATATAAAAGATTACTCCTATAAAGACAAAAAATTAAATTTATAAAAAAAAAAAAATTAGTACATATAACACATTACATGTAAGACTACATTTTACACTCAATTCTTATCAATCTAGCAGACCGACAAACGGAGACTCATTTTAACTAGAATTGATATCATTATATAACAAATATAAATCTGTCATTTCCTTTTTATGTTTTGTGATTTTTATTTATTATTATTTATCAATCAATATTGTTTTTTAATCATTTAAGTGAATTCGAGAATTTGGTGAATAAAGTGGTTATGTAACAAAACACAATTTTGATTATTTTATGTTTTATGTTTGTTTTTATTCATTTTCCTTTAGCAGAAAAATGATACCAAGCCCCTTCATCTTTTTCTAGTTGGTTTGAAATATTCATACTTTGATACTTAACATTCATAAATTCTTAATCCAAAGAACTAGATTGTATTTTTAAATAAATTCGACATAACTCTTTCATCCGCCAAACTGTTTATTTGTGACAAACACAGTTTAAATTAAAAAATCCCGCAGCTGTCCTTAACTTTAAATATTTAAATATATAACAACTATTAAAATGTTATAAAAACTAATCACAGGCTATTTATTGTATTTGTATGTAATCATACTAAAATGAAACGCCATGACTCATGCTATTGTAGTATGCGATGTGCTTATTTATATAATGAAATTAATTTACGATAATTTGCATCGCCTTTATATAAGCTTACTTCTTAAGGTGTTTTCGGTGTTGTGACCATACCTCGCAAACAGGACCTATCAGGAACCAGCAGACAAAATTTCTCCCATATCATAAATTTGTTTTCATCGTGACTTTAATTTTTGTTCAATTCTTTAATCAAGAACTAATTTAAAAATAAAACCATGATTTTGTTTTTTAAAAAAAGACAATAAAATAACAAAATGTAAATAAAAAAAAAAATTCCCAGCAGTAAAACCTAATATAGCTAAAATTTCTTGCAGAAATATCGAAATTTCTGAGTAATAAAAACCAGAAGCAATAGTTCGACTTTGTTTGGAATTCAGAGCTTTTATTTAATTTGAAGCTAAAAAAAAAAAAAATTAAAAAATGGACTTGCACTGGGAATCCGATCTTCAATAATCATTTTATTACCCCACGTTACAATGCCTCATGCTTTAGAATTATTTCCGTGATGGCTATCCTATATGATTTTTTTTTTTTTTTTTTTTTTTTTTTTTTTTTTTTTTTTTTTTTTTAATTCAAAATACTTTTTGAACTACTTTTTATTGAAATTGAAACTTTTAGTTAGTATGAAATGTCGCCATTTTAATATTATACTTACTTAATCGAGTTGCGTCTCATATTTAGATTTGAGTATTCTTTATATATTCTTTATTAAGTAATAATATTTTCCACGAAATAATAATAATACGACACATTCTATTTTTTTACTTTTTTTTTCATTAAGATTATTTCAACATTGATTTATAGATATTATACAAGGTGTTCCGAATTTAAATAGCAAAACTTCAGGAACTTATGGGGGACCGAAAAACTAAGACAAAAAGTCCTTAAGAGATAGAAAATCGCAAAAAAGAAACAGAACAAGTTTTCATTTTTATAATTATTTATTTACATTTACATTTATGTTATGTTCTTTTTAATGTAAATATTGCTCAAAATGTTGTCCTCTTGCACCAATGCAAGCATTACATCTAGCACTCACTTGATAAATTGCAGCTAAGCATTGTTCTGATGATATTTGGTGCACTGCATCTATGATTCGGTCTCTTAATTGCTCTCTTGAGTTGATTGACACCGAATAAACTTTCTGCTTCAAGGTTCCCCATACGAAGAAATCCATGGGTGTCATATCAGGTGATCTGGGTGGCCAAGGTACTACTCCTCCACGTCCTATCCATCGTTGTGGATTATTCATATCCAGTCAAGCTCGAGCAACTCTGCTATAATGAGCTGAACATCTATCGAATTGGAACCACATTTCAATCCGCTGCTGTAAGGGAATCTCATCTAAATAATTAGAAAAGTCGTTCTCCAAAAAATATGTAAATGTGATACCATTCAATCTTCCAGGTAAAAAATATGGTCCCACCAGTAATCCGTTCCAAATGCAAATTCATGCTAAAACCTATTCTCTCTAATAGCTCTGGGATTTTCAAGAGCCCATACATGATAATCTCTTTGATTAACAATTCCTCCTCTTGTAGCTTCATCGGTCCATATAATTTTTAATGGAAATAAATTATCATTGCGAATTTTGTCAAGAAACCAGTTACTAAAATTCAATCTCTTGACATAATCTTGAGGTAATAAATTCTGAACTTTTTGAAGATGGTATGGGTTGCGATTACCACCTTTCAAAGTTCGTCATATTGCTTGCCGCGATATTGCTAATGCAGCAGATGCTCTTCGGATGCTAGTCCCAGGATTGTTATCGAAGTGGCGTCGGACACAATTTCTTCTCCGATAATCTGCTCTTATTGCTGCCTGGAATTGGTCGCCTTCTTTACGTATTAAGAATGACCCAGTCTCTCGTAGTCTATTAAAAGTTAACGAATAGACTCGTCGAATAGGCACTCCTCTATTTGGAAATCAGCGCGCCTACTCCCGCACCGCTTCTAAAGCATTACCGTTACAGAAACCATACACAAAAATCATATCAGCATATTCAACATTAGAATATGTATGTGGCATTGTGGCTGATACTATTCACACAAAAATATCTGAGTAACTGACTGAAGACTGATTTAGGAATTACAATCCTAGAAGGAAGCCAAAATGTAAATAAATAAAAGAATATAAAGGATAACATTAAGTGTTTACATATCTCACTGCCTAGTCTGACGAACTTTGAAAGGTGAAAATCGCTACCTGTAGCATTTGTGTTTTGTTTCTTTTTTTGCGATTTTCTCTAAAACTAAGCAAAAAAGAGCAAATCTCTAAAGGACTTTTTGTCTTAGTTTTTCGGTCCCCTTTAAGTTCCTGAAGTTTTGCCATTTAAATTCGGGACACCCTGTATATTACCTATAGACTTCCTAAGTAATAATGAAAAAAAAAAATTGACAGAAAATATTGTAAAGTGAAGAAACTATATGTTTTATAAGTGAAGAGTTGTATTAAACCTAGAAGTATACTCCAACATTAAATAAAAATATTTGTTTATGGCTTTCATCTAGTTTTTTAGTATATCCTTGATTGTTCTGAAATATACAGTATTTATTTTTGTTACCTCTAGAAGAGCTAAAAATTAATATTATACTATAGGTTGAATAAGATGATTGGAATAACACACACACACACACACTATGTATATTATTTTTTTTAAATTTTAGTAAATTATAATACATGTCTTATGATTTTTCACCTAACTATAATTTATTATAAATTATGTATATTAAGACAACAATGTATTTAAATGGTATAATATTTTTAATAATCTTCTAGTCCTGAAATATTAGAGAAATTAATGCATTGGAAGGCACAGGTAGTTGTGAAGAATATTCGTATAATAGCCTCTTGGTAGCTGACTGAAGGATGCTTTCCTTATCCCCACTTCCTTGGTTGGACTGCCATAATTTTTCCCGATGGTCCTTTAATTTACTGTTAACAAACAAACAAGCCGTGATTAACAGTGTTTTCCCACACACAACAAACTGCCTGGTTAAGCCACGTTATTTTAGTGGCACTAATAATAATTTTTTGGTTTGGAAATTTTATATAGAGGGAAATCATTAAAATGGTAAAGAGAATATTTTTAAGAAAATAATTTTTCACTTGTTGAAAATGGATCATGGTGAGTTAAACTTCAAATTTCATTTTTATTATAATTGACTAAGTTGGGCTACCGTGTTTTATCCCTGGTCCTTTAGTCCCATTATCTGTAAAAACAAAAGAAACAATATTTAAAATCTTAATTTATAGTTTCTGCATAGTTTATTTATAGTATCTTTATGTTAATGTAAATATAATAGTAACGGTTAATTGTTCACAATGATAGCAGTCCACTCTCATAACTCCTTAAAAATCAAAGGTGTCGTTCATGAATTATAGACCAGTAATGATTATATAGTTTTTAAACTATTCCCAAAGATTTTGCTCTCTTAAAATTTAAAGGCACAAAGATGAGAAAATCATAACAATTTTTTATTATTCTAATTTGTTGTCATCTTTAAAATATTTAGTTCCACTCAATTTTACATTTTGTTGTTTTGCATATTAGTATAGGATTTGTTTTATTCCGCAACTTTCCATATTCAGTCAATTCAGTCCAGGTCACTTTAGTCAAAGCAAAAAAGGTTATTGAATAGCTATTTAATCAGTTTCTTAATGATAAAATTATAGTTGACTGGTATGATGAATGGAGAATACGATGATCAGGGATGCAGTCAAAGAGGAACACCACGTCTAATAAGAAATTCTTTAATACCTGCCAACGTTTCGACCTGCCTTGCAGGTCTTCTTCAGGGCCACCGAACCACACTTGTGAGGAGATGACGATGACGATGAGTGGTCCTTTATTATTATTATTCAGGGGATTACTGTCCCCTGAAAATAATAATAATAATGTGCAATTATCTGGCCGGATTAATTACAAATTAAATGATTCAGTAATTACGGCACATATTACCGACAGGAAAAAGATAAAATAAATTAAATACAATCATATATGAAAAGATTAAACAGTTCCTTTACTTTTTACATATTTTCGGAATATTGATATCATAATAATATATCATGTATGAGTAGTTTTTAATTAGTCAACTGTTATATTATAAAATATTTACGTTTACCTAGCACCATTAGAAGTAAGAGTATATATATATACGCTATATAATATTAAGAATATTATTAATAAGTTACTAAAATTAAAAGAAAAAAGAATCACACGTACGTATTGTTAAAAGGCATATTAATAAAAAAGGAAGACGATGGTCTTCAGGGGGTTATGAAAAAAAATGGACATATGATTATGTTATAAATAATTTATAATTTTTTCAATGAAAAATGGACCAATAACAAAAAAAAAATATCGACGGTTTATTAAAATCTTAGAGCATAAATCTTAAAATCCCCAGTGCACCTTAGGGACATAATATAGGTAAGATGCTAAGAATACACATCCGTTCGTTGCTTCCTGCAGCGCGGTGCAATCTGCGTAAAAGAATATATCTTGGACAATGGGCCACTGCGGCTCTTTGCAGGTGAATCAAATGACACTTATGTTTTATACATCTGTAGAAATTATTTAATAGAACGAAGGCTAAGGTTTAAATCCTGGAAAACTTATATCCTGCGGGGCTTATTATATTTTAATAATAATTTAAAATTTATTTACTATTAGCATTTCACCTCACTGCTTGGCCCGCTCTCATAAGTAAAGAACTTAAATAATTTTAACTGAAGTTTTATTTATTTAATTATAAAATATTTTATTATATAATGCATGAAAAAAGGAAAACATAAATTCATAAGTCATCCAAATATACTACATTTCGAGTTTATACCCCGATGTTATAAGAATAATTCGATTAAGCTTATAGTTCTGAAAAACCCTAAATATTATTAACAGTGAGTCCGAAGATCCACTACAACGTTTTTGGAAGTCTTGCGATTAGTTAATTGTAATAACGAAAGAAACTTTAATTGGAAATTTTAAAAATTTGAATTGAAATATTAGATTAGTAGGAATTATTAATATTCAATGCATAAATATGAGTTCTTTAGTCGCTTTTCTAGTGAAAATTATAGCCTCAATGATTTTTCCATCTGGAGGTGTAATTTTTAAACTGGTACCATTGCACTGTTTAGTTGGTTGAGGAGTACGTAAAAGCATAATTTGAAATCCAGTTTTTAATTTGAATGAATAAGTTGGTAATCCAGATGAACAGAGAATATTTACTACATAACTATCTGTCGATTTTTAAACTTCACTGAGATCCAAATGTACACATATGTATAGCTTTTCGATTAACAATTTTATTGAAAATAAGTAAATTTTATTATTGCTAAACTTTCCTTTTACTATGAAGGTGGTGTATTTAAAATTTGGTACAGACTGGTTCGGGATTTTTCTTGGCTAGTGATCACTAACGAACAAAAAATGGCTCATTCTTTTATATAGCAGAAAAGATATGTTTTACTAATAATTAAAACTTTAATACACCAGCAACATATTGTTTATATGCAAAATAATGCTTATTATTTACCTAAATATTTCATAGCATTTCCCCCCCCCCCAAATTAACTGGAGAAGCATGAACTAAAGGATGTTTTATCATACAAGTCGATTCATTAAAGTAAAATAGACTTACAATTAGACTTGTTTCGGCAAACCATGCAGATCATAAAGATATTATATGCTGCTACAGAGATATTATATGCGATATTATATAAGATATTATATGCTGCTGATATTACAGAGCTTGTTTTGTTCAAATTTTCTAGATTCTTCGAGATATCCAAAAATGTGCTACAGTACCCCTGTTCATGGATGTATTGTATATATGAACTCTTATGGGTCATAGAACTGTTGGAAATATTTTTATTTGTGAAGCTACATAAAAAGGCATTAAATATGTTCCGTGCACATGTACGGGGCTTGTGTAAAGAAGCTTCTAAAGCCCGATTAGAAAATTGGTAGTATTTATTTAAAAAGTCACATTAAAGTTTGATTACTGCGCATGCAACGGATCTGGATTTGAACGAAGCCTACGATATGCATGTTCTCCGGAGATAAGCCGAAGATAAAACTATTAGCCATTTGACCCTGAGTGTTTTAAGAAACTTACTTAGTACCTGCGATTCTTGTGATTAAATCGGGTGATTAAAATAAAAACAATAATAACTCAGTACTTTTTCTGCAATAATTAAAAATAAATGAAATTAAAGCCACATCGAAACCAATAAAATAAAATCTTAAAAAGCTTCTATTGTTCAGCTTTATGGTTTACATAAAAATATTACTTGACACAGTATAAACCTGTAATACTGTTTATCCATTAGTGGTTACACAAAATAATATACATATAATCCAAATCAACTGTGACAAGAGCCAAGATTACAAGGGCAGTTCCAAGGCAATGCGAAGCTGAAGAGAAGGTCAACCTGAAGAGGGTCCAATCCAAGTTAGCTCATTACCTGAGAAGCCATAACCTAAGGTAGCTGGCCTTCTAATTACAGCAGGCCACGGGGGCAGTTCACTCTATCTCTACTGGTTTTTACACCGATTTATTGGTAAACTTTTCAACCTCCCTGATTCTCTACGTCTTGGTAGCAGAGCAGTAAGGACTATTCTCCGAGCAGACGAATCCTGTAGTAGAGACCGATCCTTATCGATCTCCCTAATCTTTAAATCTATATCTATACTATTATGTAAAAGTGAGAACCAAAAGCTTCCGTACACCAACTAAATTACTAAAATAGGGTTTCCAAACAAACAATTTTCAAGGACATTGGTCCAGGTTGAACCATTTTATTATTATATTAGACCTCTACATTTTTACGAGAAATTGAGAAAAATGGATAATAATCATCAAAACAAAAAGCTTTGAGGGGGGCATTAGCCCAAGTTCCTCACGGATGGAATTTTTGTACAGTTTGTTATCTAATAAATGCTATATTGTAAAAATATAGCATTTCGATGACTATAATTTTTTTTGTTTTCCAATTTCCCGTGAAAATTTAGGGGCCTAATTCCATTTGGAAGAAGTTTAAATAAAATTGGAAAAAGGTTCAACCTGTATAGAAAAATAGTAAAAATATATGGAAAAGGCTGAAAAATATATTGCATATTTTAAAACAAAATGGAAAAAGATTAAACATAATCGGAAAATTTTTAAATATAAATGCAAAAATTGAAATATAAATTGAAAAGACTATATAAAAATTGAAAAAGATTAAATATAATTGGAAAAGATTAAATAAACATGAAAATAGATTAAACGTAATTGCGAAATGATAAAACTATTCTGGAAAAGGTTAAAGGAGCCTGGAACAGGTATATACACCAACAACGAATCCATTCCGCATGCCCCGCAATCTTGGAGGGAATCTGCACAAACGGTTATTTGACATTGATGTAGTTTACCCAATTTTGTAACTTTTTAATTTATATAAAATTAAGAAATCGTTCACAATGAAACCAAAACATGTTGATGAAGTTTTTATTTATTTATTTATTTTACTGTGGAACTAACGATGATTTAGATAGTTGTGTTGCGGTTGGGTCATAGAAACACAATTTAAAACATTAATTTATTGTGCCAATGTTTCGGCTTACGAATCTTTTATTAGGGAAAGAAGGAAAAACCAAAAATATATGACAAAAACAGAGAATTTCACAAAAGATAAGAAAAGAAAACAGGATGAAAATTTGAAAAAATATGTTTAAAAAAAAAAAAAAAAATTGAAATGAATATACTAAATATTTTGTTCTTATAAAGAGATTATGAAAATGATGAACGGATATAATTGATAAATTAAGTATAACAGTAAGTTGATGAACATACGCATATATAGAAATAAAGCAAATAGTTAGTGAAAAGGTAAATAAAAGGGAAAATAAAAAGGGAGCGAATGTTACAAATTGTGAAGAAAAGAAAGTTATTGGGTTGGTGCAAAAATAATGCAGGCTTTGAATATTCATTTTGTTTAGGCAAGTGCTTGCTAAGTAAACGAAGATAATCCTCCAGTCTAGTTAAATGGTTATAAACAACGGTCATTAACATTGTTTTTCCTGTGATTAGTTTATTTTGTGTTACATTTTATATGAGTGTGAGACCTTTTCTATGAGTTTGGGACCTCCGGAATTCACAACTTCAAAATAAGATTTTAGTACAATTTCTTGTATGAGTTCAAACCTCGTCGAAGTGCGCTACAAACCGCGCGTAACATTTTAGTTTTTTAGTGATAAATGTACAGTCCAACGATGGTTCGAAAAATTTTGTCTTGGAGATTTTGATCTTGAAGACAAGAAAGGTCGCGGTAGGGCTTCTGTTGTTGATCACAACCATCTGAGGTAGAAAAAGAAAACCATCGCCAAACTACTCGTGACATTGCAATAGAAGTCAGTGTTGACCACTCAACATTAAAACAACACAAAATTAAAATGTTTTTATCAAATATAAAAGACTGCTTATTTTTGCACCGACCAAATATAACATTTGTTGCTAAAACCTACGGTTTAGGAGCCATATTGGTTTTAATGAAAAAAAAAATTGTAACGTTCTGCCTTGATTTTTGTCTTGAGTCAATTTGACTCACTCTAGCTCTTTTGGCCTTGTTCGGATCAAAAATTTGAAGAATGTTTCCCGATCAGAAATTTAATGAAGAATATGTTTGTTAGACAAATATATTATCATATAAATTTGTATATATTTCATATAGATTAGGTCCAACATTTGTCGATGGAACCTACTGTTTAGGAGCTATATTGATTTGTTTGAGATAGGTAACATTTTCCTACATTTTTTGGGTAGGAGCTTTTTTGATACGTTCTAAAATAAAAATTATAGTTTATTTATTTATTTTTGGTTTGCCTCTACCCTTCAGGGTCATTGGCAGTTTGTCTTAGATTTATTTTCTCCAATATCCGTCCATAAAACCTGATAGCCTTCAGAAACTCCAACAATTATTTCACTGATTTTTCATCATCTTGTAAGATTTCTTTTAGTGTATATGGAATTTTAAATCTTTCCCTTAGAGATGAAAACTGTGGGCAATCTACTAATATGTGTTTTACTGTCTTGGGTTCCAGACAGTGTACGCAGTTAGGGGGCTCCAAGCCGCGGAGAAGGTTATTCTCTTATGGCGAATTCACAATGGCCTATTCTCAGGCGGCACACAATTATTTCCTCCTTTCTGGACATTCTAAAACTTGTTTGCCAATTCGCTGAGCAGTTTGACTTTACATCTAACAATTTAGACCAATTTGTTTTCCATGTATCTTCCCACTTCGCTTAAACCACGCATCTCACATGCCTCACCCAGTCTTCCTTAAGAATAAGTTTTTTATGTTTTTAACAATATCATCGTCAATTATTCTTTCTAATTGAGCTACTGAATCAGCTCTTTGATTTCCAGAAATGCTGAAAAGTGGAAAGGAACCCAAATAAACATAGTCATTTTGTGTTTCTGTTGAATTTTACATATTAGCTCAAGAATTTCTTATACTGTTACATGTTGAGATGGATCCTTCATTATTGTCCGTAACACGCTCATTTAATCTGTGACAGTGACTGATTTCTCAGTTAATTTAATTGATGCATAAGTAATAGAGAAATCAAAAAGTGTGGATCGTGTAAAAAAATAAGAGATTAATAATGAAATATGTGTGGAAAGATAAGTTACTTAGATTATAGAAACTGATTCTGTGCGAAGGGTAAGAAATACGTTTGTAAATTCGTTAAAAAAGAAGGAAATTGCTCTCTCGAGATAAAATTTAAACAAAAATGTGACAATTGTAATACTTTCATTCAAACCTTTTTTATAACTCCTAAGCGGTAGGTCCTAGCAATAAATTAAATTTCTGATAAGGGAATTATCGTCACATTTCCAATTCGAGCAAGGCCAACAGGACAAGAGCGTATCAAATAAGCCCTAACACTTAAAAAACGTGACTTTTTTCATTCAAAACTAGGTATATAGCTCCAAAACGGTAGCTCTTAGGGACAAATGTTATGTAACAAACAATATTTTCCCTTTAATTTCTGATCAGGAATCTGTCGTCAAATATTCGATCCAAGCAGCACCAACAGAGCTAGAGCGTGTCAAAATGAATGTGAATAAAACGTTACACCAAAATTATAGACATATCCATGAAAAAAAAAAAAAAAAATGTTTATAGCTAAACATTAAATAATTTGAATTTTAGTGAATATGAAGAAATTTCCGTCTAATAAATAATAACCAATGAAAAAGTTATTAACTGTAAGGACTCAAAATGTTCCACGATAATACAGTTATAATTCCGCTATAGAGATGGCTATGGTGGAAAACTGAACTACAGAGCACTTGATTGAATCGAGACAAGAACCCATTATGAGGGACTATTCAAACAGCCATTGAAAAGGAAATCAGAGCCGGAAGTGAATAAATGTCCCAGTGGATATTGAGGCAACTAATACCCTAATTAGGGTGACAAAGGAGCGCTGACTGGGGATGTCACTAATGAGTTCTCCTCACGCCAACGCTGGAAAACCTCGGCCACCTAGCTGTCGTAGGAGCCTCCTTGGGGCAACCTGGAACTTTGCGCATGGCTGATTTTGTCAGCAACTGGATGAAATATAACCTCGCCATTTAATTATCTTTCTAGCTTAAACTTAGAGATACGATTGAAAATAATCTTCTAAAAATGTTTTCCTGATTTCAATAATGTCAAAAGAGGTTCAATACATAACACTTTTTTTTTTTTAATTAACAAAGATAGGATTGGGAGAAAGAGAACCTCGGGAAGTCATTCCTTCCTAAAAACAAACATACTTCGACCCTTGGTTCATACAAAGTTCTCCTAACCCAACATAATTTTTATTTTCTTCCTTTACGATGTATTACTATAATCCCTTTTGAACAGATTGGCTACCTAGGACTCCATTTAGACAAACGACTAAAACGACTAGAAACTGCCCTTGTTTTCGACTTCTTTAACATTTAGACGACAGTAATTGGACCTATTTGGGCACATGGAGTTGTGCTTTAGGCTCAACTTAACTTTCCAATTTTTCCCCGACCGAATCCTTACAATCAAAAATTGTTCGAAAAATACTCAAAGCTCTTTATTTTGTCACAAATAAACTTACCCACGAAGATCTTACTGTTCCGAATGTAGTTAGCCCAAAGCAGATACCTATCCTTTCATAGTAAACTCCATAACCACACTAATCCTTTAGTCTTCACATTCTATTTCGGATAACCCTCCATATCGGCATATGAAAAAAAGAAGGCCACGAGACCTTCTAATGTCTATTGAAGTGCTACTTGTGACTAGTTCTTTAAATTTTATTTTAATGTTACTATATTAATTTTCCCACACATTTACTGGATGTATATATACTATACAATCGTAAATATCAATGAAAAGGTAAAAAAAAAATATATATATATATGAATATCTTTAATTATACCTACAATGTTTTTTTCTGATATTAATGCAGCAAGACAACAAGACCATCTCACGCTTTTGTTATTATATTTAAGGACCAATGTGTCATATAAAAAAGAAGAAATATTAATTTCATTTCCCTCATAAAAGGCTTTTGCAATAAACAAATAATAATCACTTGCGACACGATGAATGTTTCTCAACTAGAAATTTAAGCATCTTAAGGGATTATTTCTGGAAAGAAACTTTTTTTATATGAGGACACTAACATATTTTATAAGTCAATTCGACTGAAACAAAATTATTGCCATCTATCTAATATATTGAAACAAATAATCTCTAAATATAGGTATTGAATGAAAGGTACAACAAACTATATCTTCTGAATAGTTAAAAATAAATTAAGACATATTTAACTAACGATTAGAAAACTATCAAAGAAGATAACTATTTATATATTTATATAACTAGGACGGTATATAATATTAACTGACTCATGTAATACGTATTCCCGAAGAGTTGTTAGAACGTATATGATATGTTTTACCAAGCAGCACTAAAGGAAGTAAGTATAAGGTATAAATGCCCGGGAGGGAAACCTAGATTTTTCAAGCCGGTGCTGGAGCGGCTGATTACGGGCACGAACCCGGGGCACGCCAATGTTGGACCAACTTATTATTCTCAGGAATCCTTCATACAGCCTAGTCCTTTATCGTGACCCTGCGGATATAGCCACGAATACCTCCAATCAATACTTGAGCTAATAGTGTCGGCTAATATACCCCTACGTCTCCTCACAGACAAATCCAATGCATTATAACTAAATTATGGCGTAAAAATTAAATATATCAAGTCACAGCAGAGAAATGGTTGTGTTAATACAAAAACACTTTCTTCAATAGTATCACATCTTTCTTTCATCTTTTTATTGATATTTACAACTCTGTAGTACATATACATCTAGCAAATGTGTGGGAAAATTAATACAATAATGACAATAACTTGTAAAGCAAAATCACATTATTGGAACTTTAATACAAGTTCTATAGTTGTAGGTTTCGAAATCAACTTATTTTTAAACACCTCGGAGGTTTATCAGGAATAGAAGGCGAAGAATGTTGAGATACTACATGCCTAAAGGACAGGTATCTGGTATGGTACATTAGGGTCTTTAAGCACAAGTTTGTTTATGACAAAGTAAAGAACATTGAGAATTTTTCGAAGGATTTTGGATTGTAAGGATTGAATACGAGATCAATTGAAAGGTTTGGAGGAGCCCCAAAGCTTGATTCCGTGTATCCAAATAGGTCCAATTACTTCCGTGTAAACGATTCTCTTATAATTAATCGGAAGGTTTCAACGTTTGTGAAGTAGGAGTCGATAAAGGAGTCGGAAGCGAAGGCAGTTTCTTGTTTTTTAATGGAACATTATTAAGTTAAAAGTTATTTGAAGAGAATCATTCGGATTTATTTATTGCAGGTTTGTATTGTGAGATTGTAGAGTTTGTGATGCAATAAAGGGATCATTATTTACTGATAATAAACATGTGTCATCAACGTACATGGTGAGGCCTGGGCTAGGATGTGTCGATGTCAGCTGTTCAATACTATAATATGAAATGGAAATTCTTAGTCATAAAATAATAGCTCCTTCCAGGTTCGACGCGGCTGAGAATTTTCCGACTGTTATCCTATTTGAGCTGGAGTTTCTTAAGGCAGTGTTTTGGGTCCTATCCTCTTTATCCTCTTTACTGTTAACATTTCTATCACACCCCACACGTTCCTAGCAAGCTTTGCGGTCCAACCTACAAAATTACCTCTCGCAGATAAAAGTTATTGAACCCAAACGCGCACAAATGTCTTATACTAACGCCATATTTCCTGCCCATCAGTGCTATTTAATATGATCCTGTTACCTAGATATCTTGGTTTCATTTAAGACAAAAGACTCACATTTATCCCATTTTTGACATACAACATATAAAGACAAGAATTTAACAGAAGATTCAGCCATCTATACCGTATACTATGCAATACCTCACAACGTTAAATAGAAAACAAGCTTTTCATTTACAAGACTATCCTAAAGCCTATCTGGACCAACGGACTGTAACTTTGGAGAACAGCAAAATATTTGATCATCAAACGTACCCAATCCTTCTAATTCAAATTTTCAAATCTTACAAAAACTTACATGATGTCCTAAAATCAATACCCATGAAAATTTCTAAATTTTATCAAAAACTATCTTATCATCCAAATCCACTAGCGCAATCCCTATCCAGTTCCACTCAGCCCTATAATCCTCCTCGCAGGGCTAAACGGCTGTAGCCTCGTGATCTATTTTAAAATTCTAAATGGAGTGCAGGCAATCGCCAGTTTTTCTAATCATGCTTTGAGTGACTCTTCTAAAGAGCTCTCACTCAGAGGCAAGTTAGGTTGGAGTACCCCTAGAATGTGTGAATATTGTCAATAAAGCAAGATTGTATTTTTAACTTTTAATTTAATCCTATTTTTGTTTATACTATTATTCTTTTTTTTTCAATTTGTTTTATGTAGTTTATTTTATTATATTTGTTCAATACACAAACAAATTTAAAGTTTAAGCTATGGAGAGTGCTATCAGAAGATCGGGTTTACAAGTTGGAGGCACCATATTTAATAGGTCGGTGCAAATTCTCAGGTTTGCCGATGATATAGATGTCAAGTTTTGATGCTGTGAGGAATGGGTTACTGGCTTTAACTGATGCAGCCACTAAAATTGTTCTCACATTCAATGATCTAAAACGAAACATGAGAAGCAACGGAACGAGCAAGGATGCAGGAAAGTGAACATAAAAGTAGTATATTTCACCTTGGAGAACGTGAATGAATTTATTTATCTTGAACAATGAAATGCAACCGGAAAACCAGTGTGGATTTTACTAATAAAGGATAGTCATCTGGTTTGTGCCTAATCAGCAACATATGGAACGTTTTTATCTTTATGGACGTGTGTTAGTTAAATATTAAGGAGCATTAAGGATTTTACGAAGGATTCCGGATTGTAAGGATTGGAAACGTGAATAATTAGAAAGTTTAGTGGAGCCCTAAAGCTCAACACCCTAAATCCAAATGGGTCTAATTACTGTCATGTAAATAAGTCTTCTGTAATATATTGGGAGCTTTGAACTTTTTTGGGACTGGAGTGTTAGGGAGGCAATGAAGGGATCATTGTTTACAGATAACACATGTGTCATCTAGTAAATGTTGGAGTAAATGGATACGCCGAGCAGTTTCTTGTCTTTTAAGTCTGGAATGTGAATTATTACTTACGACCTGAATCCCAATAGGTGCTAAGCATAAAAATCAATACAAATATCTCTTAAAACTTGTATTTTATTTCAAAACTCTTTAAAATGGCATCCTAGAAATATAAAACACCGCAGTCAGAATATTATGGCGGATCCATATTATAAATCAATAAGATATACATATATACCTTATTATAACGTATAAATGTATATTCTGTGGTTCAAATTACACAGGAGTAACCACTCTCCTCAGATATGGGTTCGCACGGTCTTTCGTCATATATTCGATGTGCTCAAGGAATTGGCGTATGTTGGGAGGAAATTCGCCGTTTTTGTTCTTAGCACTCTTAAGAAACATGGAAGGTAGCCAGCAGCGGTTGGCTGTCAGGTTTTCAGAGCCATTGGTGGCGACTTCTGCTACCAAGGCGAAGGCCATGGTGAGACCTGAGAGGATGCTAGCGTAGCGCATCGACCTACCTTCCTCCTTCCAGATGGAGAGCAGGTCCGTCCTGGCGGGCACCTTCTTCAGTTTGTTAGGGCCTTCACCTGTAAGCTGAATACATAAATTCTCTTAATATATATATATACAAAACTTTTACATTATCATAGTGTTTACTTATATATGTTTTAAATATAATGAGAGTAATTCATAATAAGGAAAATAAATTTTCAATATAAATATTCAATTACATATATTAGATACAATTAACCGACTTCAAAAAGGAGGAGGTTCTCAATTCAACTGTTTGTTTTTTTGTTTTGTTTTTTATTTTTTGTTTTTTGTGATTGTTTGGTACACAACTATTCCGTCAATTATGAATCGAGTTTGATAATTCTTTTCTTTGATCGGTAGGTTATACTTCAGAAGTGGTCCCATAAAACCTTTATTGAAATCAACCCAGTGCTTTAAAAGAAAAAAAACAATAACCGACTTCAAGATTAAACCTAAATGTACAAACTTGAACTTAAAAGTAAACAAAAACGAAATACACTCACTTACCAATAACAATCGGAAAAAAAAAGAAGTTAATTTTTAGAAGAAAAAAACGACATTAACATACTTGAACTAAAAAGTAAAAAATCATATTATTACTACTATTATTTCGAAACAAAGAGAATTAAATGACATTCAATGAAATTATCGATACTTATATAACTATTCACATATCATCATTTATTTTTTAAGTCGGTGCCAGCCAAGAAGGGCATTTTAATCCTGTCTTTGCAACAAACTTTCTACACTTCTTTATAATTATCAGCTTTCTTTCAATTTCTGTTTGTTTTGGTTGGCACCGACTCCAAAAACAACTAATCATAAATTGTAAATAGGTAAATAAGTATAGATAATTTCGTTGATTTCCCTTTAATGGCCTTTGTTTTGAAGTAGTTAAAATATTATTTTTTTTACTTTTTAGTTATAGTTTGTACATGTAGGTTCAATCTTACAGTGAGGTTTTTTTTGTTGTTTTTTTTCCCTTTCTAGAAATTAACTTTGTTTTCTAACGAACTTATTTGTTACTTTTTAACACTATTTTAAAAGAATATTAAGTTTTACTTTCATTTTCTAATATATGATTGTCAGTTTTGCAGTGGCAACACCAGAGAAACACCAATTAGAGGAATGTGAATGATATTTTTTTTAGAAATCTACTATCTAAATCTAATTAAGTCATTCTAATTTATTCCTAAAGACTTATTCACGAAACAGATATAGAACTGACTGTAAGGTATAAACCTACACCTACCTTCTTATCCGACTCTATAGGAGAGTCTTTCGCTTTATCCTTTTTTACTTTTGCTTCTTTAGCTTTGACTACTTTTGTTTGAGTACCGTCTTTTACGCTAATCTTTCTGTCATTAGATCCTTTTAAACTAATCACTGTTGTTCTGGCATCTTTCGATTTAGTCTCTTTTGTTTTAGCTTCTTTGGTTTTAGTCTTTTTACGTTTATCAACGTTTACCGTACTATCTTTAGCCATCACTTCTTTTGTTTCTGTACCTCTCGATTTCACAACTTCAGCTCTTTTAGTTTCAATTTCGTTAACTTTCGCATCTTGCACGTTAACGTTTTTATTACTGGACCATTTTTTACTGACCGTTGTTCTATAAGCATCTCTCACTTTAGCTTCTGTTACTTTAGTTACAGTCTCGTTTTCTCTAGCTTCTTGTGTATTTTTTTTTTTATTACTAGTTCCTTTTATACTGACCGCTGTTGCGCTGGTATTATTCGATTTAGCCTCTTTTGATTTAGCTCCTCCAATTTCACCTTCATTTGCATTAGATTCTTTAATTTCAGTTACTTTTGCATTTGCCTCTTTTGCTAGATCGTCTTCTGCTTTAGACTCATTTGCTTTGGCTTCTTTAGTCTCAGACTTTTCTGCTTTAGAAATTTGTACAGTATTTTTTTTATTATTGGACCCTTTCATACCCACCGCTCTTGTCCTATAATCTTTCGCTTCATTCTCTTTTGCTATAACTTCTTTTATTTCAGTCCCTTTTGTTTTAAGTTCTTTGATTTCATTTTTTTTCGTATTACGATCTTTTGCTAGATTGTCATTCGCTTTAACATATTTTTCTTTGGCTCCTATCGTTTCAGGTTCTTTTTTTTTAGAAATTTGTGCGTTAATCTTTTTATTTCTGGACCCTTTACTCATCGCTGTTGCGCTATAATCTTTCGCTTGATTCTCTTTTCCTTTAACTTCTTTGATTTCAGTCTCTTTTGCTTTATCTTCTGTGATTTCAGTCACTATTGTTCTTACTTCTTTGATTTCATTTTCTTTCGTATTACACTCTTTTGCTAAATCATTCACTTTAACATATTTTGCTTGAGCTCCTTTCGTTTCAGGCTCTTTTTTTTTAGAAATTTGTGCGATAATCTTTTTATTGCTGGACCCTTTCATACTCACCGCTGTTGCCCTATAGTCTTCCGTTTTACTCTCTTTTGCTTTAACTTCTTTCATTTCAGTCTTATTCACTTCTGTTTCTTTGATTTTAATCTCTTTTGCTTTAACTTCTTTGATTTCATTTTCTTTGGTAATAATCCCTTTTGCTAGATCATCATTCGCTTTAACATCTTTTGCTTTGGCTCCCTTCATTTCAGGCTCTTTTGTTTTAGAATTTTTTGCGTTAATCTTTTTATTTGTTGACCCTTTTACACTCACCTCTGTTGCATCAGCATATTTCACTTTAGCCTCTTTTGCTTTAGTTTCTTTGAGTCCAGTCTCATTCGCTATAGCTTCTTTGGATTTAGTTTCTGTCAGTCCAGCCTCTTTAGCTATAGCGTTTTTTGCTTTAGCCTCAGTCTCTTTTATTTTTTCATCTTCTACAGTAACCTTTTTATTGACAGACTCTTTTACGCTTACCGCTGTTCCGCGAGCTTCCTTCGTTTCTGCCTCTTTTGCTTTAGCTTCTTTTGTTGTTGTATCTTTTACTTTAGTTTCTTTTGGTGTTGCAACGTTTGCCTTACCTTTGTTTGGTGTTTCACCTTTTGCTTTAGATTCGTGTGGAGTTAAAACATTCTCTTTGGATTTTTTTGTTGTTACAACCTTTGTTTTAACATCTCTTGGTGTCCCAACTTTCGCTTTGTACCCTTTTGTTGTAATCTTTATATTGCCAGTCCCTCTTGCAGCTACCGCTGTTATTCCAGTATCTTTTTCCTTATTTTCTTTTGCGTCTAGCTTGATTGATATATCTGTATTTATCCTAGGCCCTTTTGGTTGTGCTTCGTTTAACAGATGCAAGGATCTCTTAGGGGTATCCACATTTTTCATCTTAGCATTTCTATTAAATAGCTTACTATAAAGTAAAATAAACGAAAAATTTCGTCAAAATTTTGTTCCTGAACCACGCGTTCAAATAAAACAACAATCAACACATGTAGCAACATAAATTAGCTGTTAACAATATGATTAGTTGTTGTTTTTCCTTTTACGGTAACATTTTAAGAATTAATAACGACTTATTATATATAAGTCCCGCTATTAAAATATTGCACGTACTATTTACTCTGAATGTATAACATATTTTATGAAGTATTTTAACAATTTGAAAATTACCTGAATAGAATTCCCTTTAGCCAAATTTAACTAATTATTTTATCATTTTTATGTACAATCTTCTATCGGGAATACAAGTGTGCCATCCGTTTGGTTTTTAATTCTGCTGTAAATCAACATGGAATCCTAAGTATTAATTATTGTATCCGAAGTTAATATCATAATGTGATATATTGATCGATATTGACTCATTATAAAACCTCTTCTACCGCTTGCGTGGTGTAAGGTTGTGCCTTGAACAGCTTGTATCAGTTGCCTAGGGCAAGTCGAAAGATTAGTGGATTTGAATGTTTTCTTTTTTTTGTTTTTTTTCATTCTTTTCCTTATTTGGTACCCCTATATATCTTATATATTTACATGTTCCATGCCTTATAGGCTTACTACGTATACATGTACGAATATAAAAGTACAAAATTTAGCACGTTTAGTTGTTTAAACATACATTGATACAATGACAAAATATATATTAAAAAATTCAATAAGAATAAAAAAAGAAAGAAATCATCTAGCCATCATGAAACTACCTCCGCTGACCAACATTAGCCACTTTATCAAAGTCGATTTTTGTATAAATGTGAATGTCAGTCTTAAATTTGGAATAAAAATTTTGTTCTGTCTCTGGCCTTCTTTACATGTTTGAGAATAAAATTATTATTTAGATCAAATCTATGATTCACCATCATAAAGTACATGTCTAAAATTTTCAATCGGTCCGTCTTCATTACATATGTCAGATCGTATAATGTTTAACGTTTTAGATATTGTTTAGAGTTACCGTGCTCTATCATTAGTTGTTACTTTGTAAATGTTCGTTGAGTGTAATGTAAGGTATAAATCTCTCGGTGACTTTCATGTAGTCACCCACGATTGATTCCATCTTTCAACCATATCTCAATTTATGTCGTTTAATGTAAGGTAATAGAGCTTTGTTACATGAAGGTAGCAACTTACTTTTAGCCGCTCCTTTGATTAGGTAATTGGTCCTTTCGTTACCTTCAATCCCAGAGTGTGCCTTTTCCCATTTTAAACAGATCATTTCCACTTTGTTTTTATTTCTTATTAAATTTCGTCTGATTAGATCAGTCAAATAGTCATGAATGTCTGTATTATTAATCGAGTCCAGTAAATTTTTTTTGTCTGTATGTATTGTAATATGTGCGGTAGTCTTTTGAGGTTCAGGTAATAATTCCGTCACTTTCAAAATAGCTAATTTGTTTGTTATTCGAACAGTACACTTCTAGTTTATATGTTGTCCTATGGTTTTACCATCTTGATTTGAATTTGAAGGATTTGAATAGTTATTGAGTTTACTATGAGAGGGTAGGTATCTGGTTTGGGTTAAATCAGCAACATATGGAACTTTAAGGTCTTTATCGATAAATTTGTTTGTGACAAAGTTAGGAATATTAGGGATTTTTCAAAGGATTTTGGATTGTAATGATTGGACTCGAGATGAATTGGGTGGTTTGTTAAAACTAAGAAATCAAAGTTCAATACCCCGAATTTACACTAGTGCGAGAAAAAATTTGCTGCTCAATGTAATATTTGTTCTTGGACAAGTTGTAGCCTACTACTTTATCCAATTTATTGGCATAGTATTGGTCATGTTATAATACCCTGCTTATGTAGGTGTGCCAGAATTTTCATTGGAAAAAGTGGCGTATTTTGGTGCGGTGGTGTTGTGGAACTGTAAGAAGGTCTGGCCGAGCTCCAAAGAGATAAAGCCGACCAGTCTTGTGTAGGATCAGGTTTTAGGCCATTGATCAATGCTTTCTCTTCCTCTCCTTCCAATGGGTGTGGTCTTTCATCACGTCTTCTTCGGCTTAGGATGGCGTACTCGTATTGGTGAATCAGATCATAATTATGGAACTTACGAATAAAAACACTTCCGGGGAGAAAAGATAAGAATCATTGATCACGAATAAAAGGGTTTACCAACATACATGGGATCCTTCAAATATATTTGTTGATGAACGTAGTTATGTTTATTTTACAGACGTATTGTGTGTGTGCATGTGTGTATATATATATATATATATATATAATCATTTATCCATTTTTAATAACTACACACGAACGAAAACTCCAGCTTTCACAGGTTTTCGTGAATTTAGATGGAGATTTTTTTACTGTGTTGTTATTTCAATTTAAATTTAATAAAATGCCTATTTATTAAAAATATATTTGTTTTAACAGTTTTTAAAATAACTACAGAATTGCGTTAACTTTTTTTTTTTTTTTTTTTTTTTTTTTTTTTTTTTTTTTTTTTTTTTTTTTTTTTTTTACATAATTTATTTAATAAGAAAAAATATAGTTTTTCTAAAGATTTCTTTAAATTAAATATAATTGTAAAATTAATTATTTAAATATTACATAATAATTGATAAACATCCAAACAGATTGTTTTTATATTGTAAAATATTTTTATGATTTACCCTAAATAAATTAAGAATGTGTACATCGAGTTGGCGATTCGACATTATTCGAATATCTAGCATGATTCGTTAAGGTCTGATGAGGAATACATTTTTGTTGTAATATAATGAGTACAGCAATCTATTGTGCACAGCAAATCTGGTAAAATTATATCTGGGCTAGAAATCAATTCTGGTTTTTGTTTATATTATAATAGATCAAAAAATGTACATCTTCAATCTACTCAGGTTGTCTTTTAGTTTCGTAAAAGAAATTTTAGTAGATAAAGTATCAATCATTTCTAAGCTCCTCGTTTATTTTTAAGTTCGAATTTTTCATTTATATTTTTTTTTAATTTGTTTATTCTTTTAGAAACAATAGGTAATTTCTCCTTGTTTAGGTAATAGCTCATCCATCCTCATTACTCTGATTTTTGCTATCTCTTTGAGTCTTCTATGACAAGTTGGCCGGGGTAACCGAGTGGACTAAGACATCTTCAGTAGATACTTAAAATTAAGCACTGTCGAGCGTCACTTGGGGTACGCATGATAATATAGAAGGATCAATACAATTAGGATTGATGAATTAAATGCCACTTCTATTGAGATTATTTTATTTGAAAACTAGTTTCGAATGCTAAACATTCATCTTCAGTTCTTCGAGGTAACTAAAACACCTCGAACTAACTGTGTTTTAGTTACCTCGAAGAACTGAAGATGAATGTTTAGCATTCGAAACTAGTTTTCAAATAAAATAATCTCAATAGAAGTGGCATTTAATTCATCAATCCTAACTGTCGAGCGTAGTTAGCACTTGGATCGGTGACCCTCCAGAATCCAGATACATAGGCTAATACGACACGTGTTCGATTCCCATATGAAACCAATACACTGTCCTCACCTTAAGAGTCACAGGGAAATAAGCGACCGACCCCTGTGCCAGACATAGCTCCTAATCCTCTAGATTAGGGGTTGGGCATTGAGCTGATATATCTATCCTGTAAAAATCGTCCTATTTCGAAAATTCAATAAGCCTTAAAAATCTGTCTTGAAAACACTAACGACTCCGGCTTTGTATAACAAGGATACCAGAGAACTACATGAAACTTAAAAATAAGTAGAGCAGTTTTGTCAAGGTGGCCGAAGACCTACAAGGTCTGTAGAGCCAGCGGAAAAAAAGAATGGCAATAAATTAGCACGAAAAAATATTCATGAAATGAAATGAAAAATAAACTTTATTCTGGGACAGACTGTCCCCTAAGAATAATTAAAGTGCACAATAAAAGGTACAATTGTCTGGCTGAGATTAGTTAAATCAGCACATCAGTAGTATAACTAAATTAGGAGAAAAAAAAGTAAAAATGAGAAATAAAAAAAAAAAAAAAATAAATAAAAATTAAAATTAAAGTTGATAAAAAAAAAAGAAAAAAATTACAAATACATAAATAGATAGAAAATAAAAATAAAATTAATAAAAACAATCAACTGTAAACATTTTAGAACACTTATTTACAATTTTGTGGAAGACTGAAAATCGAGGAGATGGATAAATAAAAGATGTTTAAAGGAAGTTAAGGATGAGGCTTTGCGAATATGGATAGGTAAGGAATTCCAAAAAGAGGTAGCACGGATAACAAAGGATTTTTCAAAGGTGGCAGTTCTATGTGAGGGGGTATATAGGTTGGAAGGTTGGGATCTTGTATTCAGGTGGTGAATGGAGGAACGCAGAGTAAGTAGGTCTAGGACATAGTAAGGTTTATTGGTTTTATAAAATTATATATTAAAATTATTGAATATTAAAATTATAAGTCCATAATTGCTTTAAAAAAAAATAAGATAAATTTGATTTATATTCAAATTTAACTAAAACTCCAGCTTACCTAAAAGTTGTAGATTTTTTTAGTATAGGGTAGATTTTGTTATTTTTAATAATTCAAAACTTTTATTCTTGATAGGTAAAAACAATTATGACTGCATATTTCTTCTATGATATTTTTAACCATTTCCAACAGCACTCCCTTAAAAAAATCAATTTTTTATGTAAACCTAGACTCAGTTGAATATAAATTTTTCTTAGGAAATTCCACTAGTGATTACTTCAGCGTCACTGAGTAATAATGACGTTCGTTTGAGGAAACTTAACGAACTCCCTAAGCCACCCTTACTTCTCGCCTCAACCTTCTAAAAATAGAGCTAGATGAGACGCTGTATTTCTCTCATATAATGAACGTTTAGTAAATGATATTCAGTGCATTAATTTTATTTTTAGAAGTTAAAGAAACTGGTAGAAAAATATTAGAAAAAAAATATAGTAAACGAAAATTATAGTGCCAATTTTCACCATCCTAGGGTCCTCATTTTTGTTTGGCTTCAATTGCAGCATGATAATAAATATCAAAATATTTCTTCTAGTGGTTGTAATTGCATATGTCAATCAGATATTCATATGCCAATTAGACAGGTCAGATAGTCCTAATGTATGTCCTTATGTATTTGCTTACATCTAAACTACCATACATAATTTAATTCTAATGTACCTGATATCCTTCTGCTTTGACTCTTGCTTCTATCACTTAGCATTTATATTTAAATTATAATGACTTAATAACTATTAATACTTCTAGTTTAGTTGTGAGTCGCAACACATTTCAATATCCAACACTTCTTAATCAGTGATGTATCGGTACCAAAACTTTTTGTTTCTCGGAACCGTCACCTCTATTTGTAAATGAATTGCAAGTAAAAAAAACAATAATATTAATAATGCTTATGAGGAGTAAAAAATAGCAAATCTACTAAAAAACAATAATGATTCAAGAAATATTTTAGTAACCAGCCAATCGCATTTACTGTATGGAATATATGGGTGATTTCAATATTTCGGTACAATTCCAATAAAAAAAAATGTTCACTACATAAAACATGTAAGTTGATTTTTTTTTTTAGAAATTGTTTCTCTAATGTGAGTGAAGTAAGTCTGTGAAGTGGACATACATAATCTGCAATATTTCTAGATATATTAAATAAATAATAACTATTAAAATCTAGGAAGTGAGTTTGGATCTAGGGAGTGAAAAACCACGACTAGGAAGTGAGTTTATTATCTAGGGAATCAAGAAATATCATATTTCTTACATTTAAAAAAAGAAAAGCGAGATTAAGGAGATATATATATTATAAACTTGGGGTGTATACATAAATTACATTTTCAGCCTTTTAGGTACGTACTGTCACATCTACTTTAAAAACTTCAAACTAAACCTTAAAAATATTAAAATAATATAAAATTGCACTTAATAACGACAGTTCTACCAACTTTTAAACAATAAAACCTTAATAGATTGTAAATGATAAATAAGCTTCGAAATAAAGACTATCACAATTTGTATTAAATAAAATACGAGTATATTAAATACATTGTTTAATAAAAATAATGTTCCTTGAACTTTCATTATAAATAAGTAGATGGGTATAACGTTTATAAATTAAATAAAAAAATGTAGACTGTACGTTTAAAAATAAAAAAAATTAACTAGCGAATAACTGAATTCGTTGGTTTCTCTTGGGCTGATGTTGATGGTCCGGCTGTGCTGAATGCCTACAAATTTCCGACATTTCATGGTATGAGAGGGAGAAATCAAGAAATTTATTTTTATAAAAGCAGATAAACGCTAAAGCAATTTAAGTTCAAATATAACACGTTATCCTCACTCACTTGTAGGGAGTGAGTTACTAGGGAGTGAGTTCTAACCAAAAAACGTTGGTATCAGGTTGTACACGTGGCCTATTTGAAAAGTAAAACAGGGTATCGATTGATTTTTCAGTAGAGCTTTGAATGTATCTTGAATCTCAAATTCATTGATCAATTGAGCACCTCCACTTATCTACCAATGAACTCAGCTTCTTGAAACAGATGGCAGTAGACAGTTCTACCAGAAATAATGTTGCCCTATACAAAGCACCCCTCAAATTTTCTTTTTAGAGAGCGATGGAGGGATTTTCAAAAATAATTTAGGGAGTGAACTAGATGGTTGAGACACTTCTTTATGATGGTGTATGTCGTGCTAAGAAGGCTAAATATCAATCACAAAATTATTTTTGGATAAAAAATAGAAAACAATACCACTTCAAATTTTCAAACTAGAAAATAAGCGTAAGAGAGGGCCTTAAGTATTTTCGACATGCAAGTATTTTCAAGTTGTGACAACTTAGGGAGTGAGTAAATGCTATACATAAACGTCAATTACTCCGGTTATATATGTAGATATATCATTATTGTTATCCGAAGAATTCGCCCAGCACCTATCCAGCATATTTCTTCACCATCCTGAATCTAATCCCAACCACACAAGAATTCTCAATCAATTGATTTGCTCAAGAGGGGAGGATTCACTTTGAAAAAATGGATGAGCAACGCTCCAGAACTATTATCTTCCTTAAATGACGGCCATCAAGAAACGCTACAATTTTCTGAACCAAATGACCAATCCATTAGGTTATTGGGTATGCAGTGGGATCCTGTGAGTGATAGTCTCTCTTATAATATTCAGAAATTTCAACTAAGATTGACTAAAAGAGGAATCATGTCGGCTGTCGCCCTAATGTATGACCCTCTCGGCTACCTTTCACCTGTAATTTTTAAGGCAAAATCATATTTTTAGCAGCTATGGAGTATAAAAGACAAGCTGGGATTGCCCTCTGCTACCAGCAATAGCTGAAGTATATCGGGAATTCTTCAATTCTCTTTGGATTCTGCGCTCTATTCGAATACCTCGTTGTGTGTTTCCTCAACAACCTGTACACATTGCTTTGGTGGGATTTGCTGATGCATCAGAAACCGGATATGCAGCTTCTATTTATTTAAGAGTTTTATTTGAAGACACACATGTTGAAACTCATTTAGTCATTTCAAGAACACGTCTAGCACCTTTAAATACGCTATCAATCCCAAGGTTAGAATTGTGTGCTGCGCTGTTACTGGCACAAACAAGGAGATCCATTTCAAAATTTATTGAACATTTTACTATAAATTCTATTTACTTGTTTTCAGATTCTACGATTGTACTTAGTTGGCTTCGTGTATCTCCACACACATTAAAAACATTTGTAGCAAATCGCGTAACGTGTATTTTAGATCTAACAGCAGCAACTGATTGGTACCATATTTCGTCAAATCATAATCCTGCAGGCATTGCTTCGCGAGTAGCATTACCTGGTGATCTGTTGACTAACAAACTGGTGGTGGTATGGACCTCCATGGTTAAAAGAGGAATTATCCGATTGGCCCGAAATCAACTTGCTCAATCCAGTATCGGTGCCAGAAGTGAAACCTAACGCACTAATCTTGAACAGTCATACTTCAGACTCATATATAATAGAAATCGTGGAACGTGTTTCGTCTTTTGAGAAACTATACAGAATATTTTCTTACATAGTTCGGTTCATGAAAAACCTAAAGGTTCCATATCATGGAAGGATCTTTGGACCCTTAAGTTTAGCTGAAGAATGTGATGGAACTAAAATACTATTTAGATATTCAGCAATATTATTTTCCGTCGGATCTCAAGAAGTTAGAAAACATTTACGCCTATCCCCGTTCTCAGATATCGAGGGAATCTTCAGGGTGGGCGGTCAATTGAAAAAAACAGTCCCTTGTCATAATCCAAAGCATCTAATATTACTCCTATTCAAAAGGGAGAATTTATTCGACCAGTCACAAAATTGGCTTCATTGCTTTCCTTTGAATGGGTTTTGTAAATATGTTTTTTTTTAATTTTGTCCCAAGACATAATTACATAAAGGTGTAAATAATGGCCCCCATTTCCCAGGGAACTTTGATTGCAATTTCTTCGTTCCACTTATCTTCTGTTCCCAGCATTAAGAAGAGAACCACAACTCGTGGACGCAAAGTAGGAAGGTCACCGGATCACCATACAAGGATCAGTCGACCAAGTCGCTTGATGAAAGTGCTTTCAAGAAGACTTCTTTGCGTTTTCCCGGAGTAACAGACCAGACAGGGGGAAGGGGTAGGAAAACGAAACGCCTTCAAAAAAAGTAAATTCCACACAACGATACGATTTACCATCGGACACATCAGACTACAATGACACCCCTCCCCCTCTTTGTGGACAGCGATGAAATTAACAATCTAGATGTTAACGTCAAGGATAAACCAGACTCAAGCGATACAACTTGCATCTTTTGTTATGGAAAAGTTCCCTGAACACCCTAGGCCACACTTAGATTGAACCGGAGCTGAAAAACCCAAAAAAATGTTATGTTTGTGATTTGTGCAAAAAAAAAAAAAAAAAAAAAAAAAAAAAATCCTGTAATAAATATATTCTCTACTATTTTGTAATATTGTATCCTGTTCCTCGACGTTTTTTAGTGATTTTTTCGCAGAGTGCCCATATTTACACCCCATTTTTTCTGGAGCCTTCTCAAAAGCTTTTTGCAAATCGTCGTTTTTGTAACGAAATAATTAACGTTAATCATTGTTTTGCCTTCTTGTATTTAGGGAACTTGTTTTAGTTGTTAATGAAAGACAAAATTCTAGAATATCTTGGTGTGATCCATTTATTATAATTTTAACCCTGAAGAAGACCTGCAAGGCAGTTCGAAACATTGGCACTCCGAATATAAAGTTTTTCAAAAAAAAAAACTTGGATGTGTTAATTATATCTGATTGCATCCCTCACCATGTCTCCACTATTATATCATACAGTCAACCATAACATTCTCATAAAATATTTAGAGAATTGCCAGTAAATAAAGCCTTAATTTTTTTTATAATAAAATACTTTATATATTTTAAGTTACGATATATACTTTAAAAACTTATTTAAACATAAAATAGGTGAAATTCTGAATGCAGAACCAGTTTACATTACTATAATTCTGGCTTTGAATTGAAATGGCATGTTAGCCACCAATAACTTTTTATATTTCTTATTTTAATAATTCTGTTTATTATGATGAATACCAAATAGTTAACATTCAAACACTTTTGTTACTATAAATTCTAAGAAGACTCTTTCCGAGTGGCACCATCGGTTATTCAAAACAACTACTAAGTCGTAGTTTTCCTGCCTCAGAATTATTCAAAGACAAAATATTCTTTCTCAAGTCGGCTGGGTCTGGTTTAAGAAAGCATTTTCCTTGTTCAAAAGTGGATGATGAATCCGTTATCCGTGAATCCCTGTGAAATAAGTTCCAAAGAGTCTGTTTTTTTTGCATGCAAATCCTCCACCATAGAGCCTCTGAAAATAACTTGTGAAACTTTCAACTCCATTTCGCTGTAATTGTTTTCTAACTGCTTTCCGGAAACGCCCTATTTGAATTATTCTCGCATCAGGAAACAGCATCATTTCGTTTTTTAAAAGGGTATGCTTTTTACCGGCCAAATAGTGAGCGAAACCTTTATTATTAAAAGCCTTTAATACCAAAATATATTATCAGCTGACTTGTAATACACACACACACAAAAAAAAAAAAAAAAAAAAAAAAAGAAAAAAGAAAGAAAAGAAACTCATGCCTTTTTTTTCATTACAGAGATATTTCACTTATTTTATTTTATTTTTTTAAAATATAAATTGCCATGATGATGCCTTTGCAGGTATCTGTTTAAATTGTAAAAAAAGCAGGGATAACATAGCTATGTTGGAGCTTTAATAAATAATTAAAAAAGCGATTAAAAGCGAGTTTCAGGTCATACGAAGAGTGGACGCTCGGAGATATCGCCGCCCACTCCAAATATTTGTTTCCTTAAAAACAGTTTTATTGACAAATCTTACAGTCTACCACACTCAAGAGTAATAATTAACAGTTTTTCATCAATCTATATTTTTGTTTTTTTTGTCTTTGTATTCGCCTCTCGTATCCAACCCTTCCAATACAAAATCTTTCATAAAATCCTCAATGTTCCTTATTACGCCACAAATAAACTTATCCATAATGATCTTAATGTATCATATATTAATGATTTAGCCCAAACCAGATACCCGTCTATTCATAGTAAATCCATACCCAATCGAATCCACTAGTTTTCTAACTTGCTTCACACTCAATTTCCGATAATCCGGTGTATGAAAAGAAGATGGCCGGGAGACCTTCGAAACTAGAACATTTATTGAAGTGCTACTAGTGACTGGTTCTTCACAAGTTTATGATACATCTTTTTAATCATTCACTGCACATTGGCTTACTAGATACATGTATACAGCTATAAATATCAATAAACGGTGTAATCAATATGTAAAATAATCGAATCAATACGATTTATAAAGTAGTAAAATGGACATTTTCCTATGCCATTGAAAGTCATATATTTATACAATAATTATATAATTATTAAATTATAATTATTATGTTCAATAGCATGTGCCCTTGCTGTAAGAGATACTTCATCTCCTTAGAAATGTTAATTAATATAGACATTTATGCAAAAAAAAAAAAAAATTAAAATGCTGAATACTGACCCACTATAATCATCAATCAATAACAAAAGCAAGACCAATGTTTAACATAGACTTAACAAACAGATACGTTTGAGACCATTTACAAATCTCCTTGCAATTGGAAGCGTTTCTCAAACTAACTAGAAAAAACCTCATAAAAGTTTTATTATTGTAATTAATCTCAATGCATGTATAGTTAGGGTTTTATTGTAATTTATAGAAATGACAGTAACAAAAGAAGGTTAATTTCATTAGAATGATAACTATAATATGCAGTGTTTATAAATATATAACTATGTATTATGAAATATCTATGTAAACGTTGTCTGTTTTTTTGTTTCAGATTAACAATCACAGCCTCTTGTCCGATGAACCTGCAGTATTTCCCTATGGATAGGCAGCTCTGCCACATAGAAATTGAGAGCTGTGAGTATTTTGACATAGCTGAAATGTCACGCTTAAGCACTAGTTATTTGTCAACTTGCTAAATATAAAATAAAAAATCTAAAAATTGCAACAGAAAAAAAAATGTGTTTGTCATTTGCTTGATAATTAAATCAATTAATAATGTAACTTTGGTTCAGTCAAATAACTTTTATTATACAAATGATAGATTATATTTTTATCATATAATTTTTTTTTAATAAATGTATTATAAACTGTCTCCCTTCTTCTAAGTGCACAGCTTGTAAAAAAAAAAAAAAAAAAAAAAAAAAAAAAAAAAAAAAAAAAAAAAAAAAAAAAAAAAAAAAAAAAAAAAAAAAAAAAAAAAAAAAAAAAAAAAAAAAAAAAGTTCTTAAGATAACTCAGATGGGAAGCTGCACGCCTTCACAGCTTTTGCTAAATTTTTTGTGACATAAATAACTGCCTCAAGGCGATTTCTCTGAGGAAGAAGGAAGAGAGTCTTGCGTGCGTGTGCGTGTGTGCGTTTTCTGTCTCTCTCTCTTTCCTCTATCTTTCTTTCTCTCTCTATCTCTCTTTGTCTCTCTCTTTCTCTTCCTGGTAACAGCACCAAATGTCGTGCCCGAGGAAGTAAATGTCCAAGCAAGACGAAACTCCACAGCAAGAGAGCTTGGACTCTTGTATCTTATGACTCTTATTCTTATCTGTCACCGCCAAGAGAACGAGCATCACGGAGACAGTTGTTTTGTGTTTTTATTTATTATTTACTTTAATGTATATCATTATTTACTTTATTTAGTTGTTTATTTTTTTTTATGTTTTTGTTTGGTTTCACGCCAGCTTCCAATTGATTTATGCACGAAACCACGTCGATGTACAGGTTAGATGTGCCAATATGCTAAAATTTCTTTGAATAATGTTAAAAAATAAAATAATAATTTGCTAATAAATAAAAAAAAAGAAATACGTAATGTATATATAGCCTTGAACCACTGGCTTCCACGCATGATCTTTTTATTTATTTTTCCATTTTATTTGGTTTATTTTTGTTTTTATTTTAATAGAGTTTCGTCCCACGCAGACCGTTTTACTTGTTGACACAAGTTTCAGTCAATTGCATGGTTTTAAAGCATTAAATTTCTTTGGTACAGTATTATAATAAATACTAATAATGTAATTGAAAAAATATTTCTCCTATTATTTCCAATTATAAAAGTTGGAGAAGATAGCATCTTTTATGTTTCATGAAATAAAATATTTACCTTGAAACTATGTCATTATCTAGGAATGAACTTTCCTATAGGATTTCTAAGCTCGTGATTTGTACTTGGAAGTTCATAGTATCCGATAAATCATGCATTTAGCCCAAGTCCGTTCAAAAAGAATTTTTATAGAGCTCCCTCAAATGATTTGATAAAAGGAAATGCCAAGGCAATAACGCAAATAACAATAAGACTTGAAACATAAATTATGAATTGGCACTATCATTATCCCTTCTTTTAAATACTGTCATTATTGTTGATTATAGTTGATCTATATTTTTTATATTGATAAAATCATTTTTCATTTCTTTTGTAACAGCAGTATACGTGTTTCATAATTTCACTGAGCTGCATTGTAATAATGGCCTCAGTCAATATGTTATTTTAAAAATTTTATATTTTTCGCCTCCATGCATTAAGCAAATTGTTCATTCCTGGAACGCAACTTGAAACAATCAAAATGTGAATTCGATGAAAAGGTGCTTCTTCTCCAAATTTCTGTTGTTCCCTTCTTTGAACAAGGAGGAGCAAACAACCTATAAAACCCTTTGAGTAGCCTACAAAACGGACTCAAAATGCCTACTATTTTATTTTTGTTCTATTGTCTGTCAAGCGCAGTTGGCTACACAATGCGAGATATTCGGTACAAATGGAACGCGGGACACAAATCGGTTGGTA
This sequence comes from Euschistus heros, assembly GCA_003667255.2. Classification (NCBI taxonomy): domain Eukaryota; kingdom Metazoa; phylum Arthropoda; class Insecta; order Hemiptera; family Pentatomidae; genus Euschistus; species Euschistus heros. Next base: position 33,965 of record RCWM02000466.1, on the reverse strand, counting down.
TTGCCAATGAAGTGCAGTTGCCACAATTCAGAGTCCTCGGGCACAGACAGAGGGCAAGAGAAATAAACCTGTCCACAGGTACACTATCTCATCTCAAACCGAGTCACGGGATGAGGTAAGTGTGGCTCACCCCGTGACGGCACGAGAGCGCGCATGCCAACCTTACCTACCACCTCCCTGTCCTGTGTGAGTGAGTGTGTGTGTGAGGGCACGCATTGGGGCATTATCATTCTCAATACTATTTTTCTGTTTTTTTGTTCTTTTTTTCTTCCTATTAAACCTCGACACAGTCGGGTATACAATGAGGGACATACGCTATAAGTGGAACGAGGGCCCCAACTCAGTCGGTGTCTCCAATGAGGTCTCACTGCCCCAGTTTAAGGTCCTCGGCCACCGCCAGAGGGCGATGGAGATTAGCCTCACGACAGGTACTGCCTCACCCTACACTTTCCCCTAGAACACAACATTATGAAACAAGGCTATTTAACGCCATCTCTCCATCAACAATCTTTATTCCTCAACAAGTACAGGATCTAGTTTCATCCCTTTTTCCACTAGATACTGTCAATTAGTTTATTTGCATCATATCTTCCTAATTAGCTTATGAAAACAATTATAAACTGTAAAAAAAAAACAAGAGTTATTATTTGTATGTATTTTTAAACATCACATTGATATCATGTCAATCAAACAGAAGATAAGATCCCCTAATCACTTAACAATTTCCATTCCTTTACATGAGTCGTCCAGCCTTAAAAATGTGTCCATTACCTCATCGTTTTACATTTTATACTTTATATTTATTATAAGTATAATATAATTTTTTTGTTAGATGTAGATAATATAAAGTCTAAATTATTTTCAGGACCGAGAGTTATTAAATAAAAAAAAACAATTATTTACCAATCACAATCATAAATTTGTCGTCAATAATAGATATAACTCAATGGAAATACTACTCATTTATAGAAATGAAATTTACATGGTGTTGTGAATAGTAAATGAGCAGAAACAGGGATTACTAGTTACCTTTGAATCACTTACGATGTTAACGGCTTGAAGAATAACAGAAAGAAGGAAAACATTATGCAAAATTTGGTTTAGTTTTTTGATGATCCCCACATTCAATTATTTCTCAAAAGCTACCACCCTTTTTTCAATTAATATTTAGAACCTTTGATCTGATTTGCTTTAAATTTGGGCATTTCATAGAGAAAGATCTCCTTGATATTGCTATTGATATTGCTAAGAGATAGTGATAATTTTAACTCAATGCTTTGATCAGGCAGAGATATATGATGTTTTCTTAAAAAGATTGAAAAGGTGAAATTCTTTATCAGGACAGTGATAGCCGAACACTATTAATAATCAAAAACCAAATTTCAATATGTAATAGAGACCTTCTGGGTAGACGAGTTGGGCTTTAGCTGCCAAAGTAACAAGCTATATCTAAATTTTTTTTTTTTTTTTTTGTCCTAAAATCCACACAACACAAGACGAGACGATAAACTTGATCAAAACAATTACAACTCAGAATTTCTATTCTTATATCAAAAACAGTGTATAATTAATCGAACATCATAGTTATCAGTTCATTTGATAAGTCTGTTCCTAGAATAAGGAATTTTGCTATTGAATTAGTATTTTTTTATCCTATACTATATAAATATGAAAGGTTTATAGTAAATCTGATCAGCTAATTAACTAACAAACGTTTATCTTTTTGTGTGTGTAAGAAATTGTTAATTAAATGTGTTGTTACATCAAAAAGTTTAAAAAATAAGATATATTACATCTCACTTTATCATTATAACATAGAATAAATAAATCGAGATATTTAGTCCTGATGATGTTAGAAGTGGCCAGACGTTGAACGGTCATTTATATTAGTAGCTAGTTATTAGACCCTGGCAATGGCTTAAAGTTAGAATCGCCTAAAAATTGTGTTAAATTAATTCTAAATTAATAAAGTGTTAAAGAAATAGCCTTGTTTCCGTATAACGCACTACACAACACAAATTTATTACCCATTTATATAATTTTACACATAAATCCCTTATTATAATATGTAATTTTTTTTTATAAATTTTAAGTTTATATTAAACTATTTTTTTTTTTTTTAATTTTTGAATAAATTTCAATAGATTCAGATGATCAATGGTAAATCTAGACTTATGTTGCCCCAAAGTGCCCAAAGGTAAATCACAAATTCACAGCTTTATTCCATGGTATAATTTGTGTTCACTGCTATTTATATACATATATATACATTTATTTGTGTTCAGCTTCTACTTTTGGTGTTGTTGTTTTTTTTTTTTAAATAGATAAAGTCAATAACTAATCTTGTTGCTAACCAAGAATTGAAGAGCACTGTGTGATAGTTCAAATATTTGATGTTTTGTTTTATTCCAAAATAAATGTCAGAACCCTAACAGGACTAAGAATGCTTAAAAAATGTTTTGTCCGTTGTGCATGGAATATTTATGTATTTACTATGCACTTGTACTTGTAATGCCACAGTGTTGCTTCATGTGAGGTGAGGTGAAAGCATTTCATTGCACAATATTGAATATTAATAATAACAGAATTATAGTTGCATATTTGTATTTCATTATAATTGGATACTTATTAATACATTTAAATTTTAAATAAGTTTTGAAAAATTAATGATTCGATCCTGAATTAATCAGAGAGAAAAAATATCTTAAATTTTAAAAATGCACTGAGGAAATTATATTAGGCAAATAAAAATAAAATTAATTAAAACATAATTTGTAAGTGTTTATAGATATCAGCACTGCTGCGAAAGCTTTCGATAACACTACATACATGCATAAGCGGCGCAACAATTCGTTGTTGAATTAGGGCCCCCTCTAAAAGTTTTCGCCATTCATTTCTATTATGTGCAGCAGACATCCAGTCTGGTGTTCCGAGGATGTTCCTGGCATCTGAACGGACGCTATCCTTCCATATCATTTTAGGTCGTCCGACTCTTTACGGATATTTTGATGAATAGCCTCTATAGTTAATTTTTTTGGAATTTCGTTGTCACTCATCCTGGCGATGTGCCCTGCCCACCTGAGCCTCATAACACTGATCCACCTAGCTATGTCTGTGTCCTAGAAGAGTGCTTAAATTTCTTGGTTTTTTTCTTCTTCTCCAGACATCACCTTCCCGGACCGAACCAAAAATGTTTCTCAGGATCATTCTCTCAAAGATAAGCAGCCTATTTTCAGCAGCCTTAGTCCGTGCCCATGCTTCAGATCCATATGTCAGGACCGAACGTACAAGGACTTTGGATAGCCTTACTTCAGTCTTGTTGGTTAAAAACCTATTTTTAAATTGTTTAGCGAGGCCAAAATAACACCTGTTTGCTGCTGCGATCCGACTTATAACATCCTTAGTTACATCGTTTTCTGAATTAATCTCCGACCCCAAGTATACCAAATGTTGAACCCTCTCAAACTTGTATTGTTCAATCTGAATATGTTCTTCCCGGAAACCCTCCGTTCCAGCTATCATATATTTAGTTTTTCCTTCATTGATTACCAAACCAAACTTCTTAGCTGCATTTTCTAGCAGGAGGAATGCGTCTTTTAATGCTGATTGAGATCTAGCAACGATGTCGAGATCGTCAGCGTATCCTAATATCTATTAGTATCCTACACTTCTATTAAAAATTTTGCCCGATGTTTGTATAACAGATTCCCTTATTGCTCTTTCTTCAGCCCGATTAAAAAGCAGGCAGGCAAGCGCTTCTCCTTGCCTTACTCCAGTACTGGAATCAAATTCTTCTGGCACGTCTGATCCAATCTGCACCATGCATTTTGTCTTTTCGGCAAGCCGTATTAGTTTAGGTCATATAGAGCTTGATACAGTTCTCGTCGATAACACTAACATACATAAATAATTATTAAAGACCTCTTTTTATCTAACATCAAGATTTGTTTTTTAATTTGCATTAAGTTTGAATATTTCTACTGTTAAATTTTTGAGTTAAATAACTATTAACTGCAGTGTTTATTAAAAACTGCAAAGTTCTAAATCTACAATCCAAAATATACAATTTTCTTTTATTGTTTATAATAAAAAGAATATATAGAAAAAAATTTCTTTATATAACAAATGATTCAAACAAATAAAATATAAAATCTTGAACACATAGGCACATATACAAACACATGATAAAAACATTGGTAATCTATGATGAATGGTATCTTACTGATATGACTTTTTATATATATAAAGATATATTTAAGTTTTTAAAAGCACTTATTTAAAAACTATTTAACATGAAAATAACTCCTAAAAAAATATTATGCTTTAATATTTTTTATTTTTTATTATACTAGTATATTAAAACTCATTTATTACTAGCGATCAAATGGATTTATATCAAGTCCTAAAATTATTAAAAGAACAAGGAATAAAAACAGATAATTACTCTTACCTATAATGAATTTTAGCCGAATCTTTAGATTGATAGTTCACAGTACATGACCAACGGAAATAAACTAGAAAATCATGGTTCATACAATACCTATAAAAATATGATGAATCGATTGGAAATTCCCTTATAGCTCATCAAATAACAACAATATGCATATAGTATTTAAGGTTAATTTTGGTTATCTTGATTTATTTTTAACATAGCGATTTTCAAATAGGAAATAACTTTTTGAAAACCACATTGCTCCTTACACAATCCAGACAGCATACTCTTCTTGTTAGCTATCAAAAACACCTCAATATTTAGGTAAGACCAAAATTAATTTATATTTTAACTGATCTTTGAATACATAACAACCTAGCAAAACTTAGTACATATGAAAAAATTGCAGAAAATGAGTTAGGCAAATAATAAAAACTATTTTATAAATATCATTCTTATAAATAAATATAATATAGACTGAAAAAAAATACTGTAGTAATCATAAATTTAGCATAAAAATGAAATCCGCTCAAACATAAAATAAATTTAAAAACTAAGGTAAAGTTAACGTTCAGCTTCAGAGAGAAAAATGGAAATGATGTTGAATAGAGTTTAAAAACTTGGAATGTACTCGAAGCTAAACAATATAATTTCAGTTGGAAACATGTCATAATAAGATAAGAGGCCCTCAATAATTGCTCCACTCTGATAGCTCAACAAGTTTTAGGCAACTTCATCCAAGTTCGTCATCCTAACTTCAAGGCGCACATGGTTCAACTTTGAACACCGCTCAAACCTTGTCGAATATTCATTCACGGCCAACTCCGGAAAATGTCATTACACCTTCTCTCAAGGCACCGAGGGGGTTAAGTTGACTTAAATCTATAGAATCTTAAATATTTCAGTGGCGTAACCAACATATTAGAAAACATAAATTATACGATAAAACATAACGTAAGGGTTAGATACTATGTTTCTTATTACTAGCATATTAGATTCAAACTAAAATAATGTTTATTGTACTTCCATACTCAAAGAATAATGATTATTAAAAGGATAAGATATCATACAATAATTATGACGACACAATTTATATAATTTTTTTTATTAAAAAAAAAAAATTAAAGGGCCCCTTGAGCCTGTCGGCTAAAGAAAGAATAACATGAAACAAGTTTTAGGATTTGTCCCCTTGACCCTCTATGCTCATACATTTTCTATTTTTTTTTTTTTTTTTTTTTTTTTTTTTTTTTTTTTTTTTTTTTAAATGGAAAACGTAATAAAATTTCATATTAATTAAATATTGGAATTCTGCTGACTGTCTATGCCCTTATGTTCATTTGTTTCCGCATATCTGTATGATTTTAAATAAAATTAACAACTAATAAATATTCGAAAAAACCAAGTTGAGTAAAAAAAAATTAATTGATTTTTTCATTCAACCAATACAGCTCTTAAACGGAAGGTTCTAGTGATAAATGTTATGTAACAAAATACTTCTTTAATATAATATTATTTTCATCAACCCTGGTAACATTGTATTGATTAAACCACTTACTTGAAGATACTCATTTCAACACAAGTGTTTGATGTCGGGATGGGTAGCTGAAATAAATAAGGTGATTCGAAACAGCTGAGAGGGGTCGAGTAAGATCGGTCAAATCTAGATTAATTTTTTTATTTCGTATAAGAAGAAACAGAGTCAAAAGGATCTCACTCATTAGAACCTGCCTCCTAGTCAAGTCTTGTTTAGTATAAGAAAAGTTGAGCTCTTAAGTGCTCTTACTCTCCTAATATCAAATTATCTAAATACGCGTTCTCCAAAAACGTACCGCTTTTGACCAGCTAGATCACCGATAAAACATATTCCATGTAAAAAAAAAAAAAAACTTTTAATAAATGTATTTACAATTAATTACGAGACTAGTGGATATGAATAGTTATGGAGTTTACTATGAGGTATCTGGATTGGGCTAAGTTAGCAACATATGGAACTTTAAGGTCTTTATGGATAAGATTGTTTGCGACAAAGTAAGGAGCATTAAGCTACGTTCTCGCGGGGCAAAAAGACGAAAGCGTGGCACGCCTTCGTTTTCTCGTTCGTGGTGCTTGCCTGGAGTGGGGAAGAAAAGTGAACTAGCCAAAACTCGTGGACAGTTCACTCGACCACGATTCAGATTGCCCCTTGAAACCTACCATGGAGGAAAGTTGTGCAGTTATGAGTTCAATTTTTATTGATATGTTGGCAAAAAGATTGAGAGAGTCACGTGAACATATAAAAAAAACGGAAGAAAAAGCATTGTTGGGTCAGGAACTAGATATTCGCTAGAAAAATCATCGAATATTAATAAAACAATATCCTTATAAGGACAACAATGGCGGAATATCGTTCGGATCCTGGTATATTTCAACATATTATCCATTTTTGTTCTAAATGAACCACTTAACTTTCTCGACTGGCGTGGTCCACGCCTGAAAATCAAACAGGTTTGATACCGAGCGTGAGCGGACGTAGACTCCCTTCTCTCTAGATGACGTCAGAGGCAAACTCACGCCACCTCGTTCAGACGGAGGAAATTCCATGAATGCGTGGACCACGCTAGCGTGCCACGCCCCGTGAGAACGTAGCTTTAGGGATTTTGGATTGCAAGGATTGAGCATGAGATGAATTGGATGATTTAATGTCCCAATAGGTCAGATAACTGTTATGCAAATGAGTCTTTTGGAGTAAATCGGTTTGTCTAATGTATGTTGAAGAAGTCGAAAACGACGACCGGTTTCCTGTCGTTTAAGTCTTTTATGTGAATTCCAAGTTAGTATTAAGTTGTGGAGTATTATGTTTAATAAGTCTTTTAAAATTCGTAAGATCATAATTTTCAGGGAAAAAAAATCTTTTACGTAGAAATGGACCAGACATCTAAATCAACACGGACTACCATTGGTTCTATCTGAAAACACTCGGATGACTTGGATCCATTTGATAAGTTTGAAGCAAAAAAGTGCCTGGTACTGATACAAATCAGTATCGTTTTCTTTGTCCGGTCTAGGCGTAAAGAACAATGATGGAAAACATAAACATTTTTTTTTTTCTTTTTGGAAACACTTGTATAACCAAACGGGTTCTAAAAAATTGGAATAATCTCTGCATTAGAAAGTAAATTTATCAATTTAAAAATCAAAATGTTGTTATAAAAAAAATATAGAAGTAGATTTTAATTTTAACTTAAGCTTCTGATCTGAATTAACACGGGACAAGGTACGTCCTTTAAAGCTATCATCAAACCTTTTAAGTCCCCTCTAAAATCATCACTTTAGGAAGTCTAGGACTGATTCCCTGACAATGCACTATGTAGTGGTGCCACTTGAGATAAGTGTCTCCTCATTTAGTCGAAACCTACCAAGTTAGCACTGGGAAGTCACCATTGAAAAACTTATTCTCTTTCGTACAGTATCATGTTGTGAAAAAATAAAACATGTAACATTTCGGATGATAACCCCAATTATGAATCTCAGATCTTTCAGTGTAACTTTCCTCAATGAGAATTTTGTATAAAAATTATTTTGAAAATCATACACCTTCTTTTTCTTTTTTTTATACTTTGTAATAAAATCACGAATAAAAGGACAAGAATAAAAGGAGAACATGGTGATGATGAAAGGAACAATGTAACCAACTTCAAAGAATATCTAAAAATACAAAAAACGCATTATTAAGGTTACAATGGGCTGAACCTCTTTAGGAAGGTTGATGGAAGGGATCCAAGCGCCCTCTAACACCTTTATTCTTAATCATCCTTAAAAGCTTTTCTTTTCTACTAATGCTTTTTGAAAACTCGACAGGTCAATGTTAATGGACATTTTTCTTTTCAAATATGAAATACAATACGCACGAATGAATCCCGATTAAAAATATTTTGTAGATAAATTATTCTTATGTATTTTATAGTATAATGTTTACTGAATATGTGTTGTATTTTTTCAGTCAAAATTCTTATTTTCTTACAGCAAGAAGAACATAGCAATAAATAATAATTAAAACAAAAAAAAAATCTTAAAATATACTTATTCCAATAACATTAAAAACAATATAATATAAACATTGAATATTTATTTTCTTTAGCTTTTACAAGGATTTTGTAATTTATCAAAAACAATATATAAGTAAAACACAATTTAGAAATAACAACTTTTAATATATCTATACATAATAATGAAATAAAATAACCGACACAAACAAAATATTAAAAATAATAAATATTAATAAAAAGCATTATTCCTTTACTTAATTGAATACATCAAGTAATTTAAAGATATAAGTGATATGTATTAAAATAATTCTCACACATTTCATAGATACAATTGTACAATAAAAATTTCAAATCAATTATTTTTTTCACTTTATAATCTTGTGTCCAAACGTGCCGTAGTGCAAAAAATAAATAAATAAATAAAAATAAAAATACATCAACATATAAGTAAAACACACATAGTAAAAACAATATATAAGTAAAACAATTTAGATATAACAACTTTTAATATATCTATGCATAATAATGAAGTAAAATAACCGATACAAATAAAATATTAAAAATAATAAATATTAATAAAAAGCATTATTCCTTTACTATTGAATACATCAAGTAATTTAAAGATATAAATGATATGTATTAAAATAATTCTCACACATTTCATAGATACAATTGTACAATTAAAATTTCAAATCAATTATTTTTTTCACTTTATAATCTTGTGTCCAAACGTGCCGTAGTGTAAAAAAAAAAAAAAAGAAAGAAAGAAAAAGAAATAAAAATACATCAACCATAATTTTTATTCAAATTAACATTAAGTTTTCAACTAACATTGTTTTCATGATGTAAAATTGTAACAGCTACATGACGTGAATGATACACGATATAAACTTAATAGTGGTCATAATGTTTACTTACTAAATAATGCTCATACGAATATATTACTTCTATTAATAGACTTATTAAATAGAAAGTTTTAACTATACATTGTATTTATTATAATAATAGAGAATAACGATTTAGATTTTAGAATCGTTTGATTCTGATCTTCATGCAATTTTTACTTCAAAATGATCAGTTTATTTATATCTCATTTATTAATTATGGAATTGAATTAACTTATTTAACGCGATATTTATTATATTATTTTGATTTTGATTTATCAGAATCTATTAAAATTTCTAAACATAACTTGGATCTCAGCCTTCCTCTTCGATACTCCGTCGATCTTGCCATATTTAGAGAGCAAAAGGATGTAAAACTCCAACAAAACGCAGAGTCAAGTTTCAGGATTTCAAAGCAAAATTTATGGTTTTCAGTTGCTATGTTTATTTTTCATAAAAATACACAAAACAAAAGATTATCTGTTCGTATGCTGGTTATTAATTTTCCTGAATAGTGGTACTTCTGGGCTATGGAGTATAGGATCATTTTTTTAATATATATTTTATTAAATTCAAATTGATTGACCATTTTTTTTCTGAGTTGTAAATTAATTCATTTGACGCAAAGAGATAGTGCCTTAATTCTAGATTTTAGTCCCTGTCACATATTATTCATTCAATAATGTTTTTACGATCTGATATTTTTCAATTAGAGACGGCACCAAAAATTTGATCCATGTTTACAGTTCTGTAGTTTTGAAGAAAAAAAAATTATTTTCAGGATTCTTTTCTTTTTTTTTTTTTTTTAAATCTTAGGAAAACGTATGATTCCTACAATGAAGGAAACAACATGTAACATAAACTAGTCATAAAATTTTAAAAATTCATCAATGATAAATGGTTCTAAATGAACACACGAAGCCCAGAGGACTGTGATGGAAGAAATTATAACATCACTAGAGTATAATGATTTCAACAAGTGTGATATAAAAAGAAAAATGAATTTTGATAATGGCAATTTGAAGAAGAAGCAAATCAAAATTATTTAATAATAAATACAATACGTTCAATTGTACGTAACTTCATGAAATTATTCATATGAATAAATATATGAAGCTGTTGGATTGAAATCAAGCGATAGTCATTTCCTCCAGAATTTCGTTTTAATATTACTTTCAGGTTAGAACTTTTTTTTTTTTGTTGACAAATCTAATTTTTTTTGCTAATATCCAATCAATGAATTTTGTAGAACAGTTATTATTATGAATATCAACAGAAAAATTACGAATCAAGAATTGTATATGATAATCCAACTGAATTAGGGTATTCGACTATCGACCTACTGAAGATAGCAACCACCCGATTTCGTGACTGAAGCTTAGTGATTGACAAACGGGCAATATCTGGCTTGAAACAGCAGTTCCCAAACCATAACTCTCTCTTATCATCCCATGTATATTTTCTTTCTGATTTTTTTTTATATTTATAGGTTAAACCAATTCTACCAGTTCTCTGGCGGAGTATTTAAATAAACCAATAATCATTCTTAGTCAAAGAAGAAAAAAAAAAATTCAACCACCATCCTCAATGTCTGCGAGTCAGATATAATCTTAATTTATTAAATATTGAATTGATAATTTTTCACTTGGATATGTCTTTTTGCTCGTGTAACATTTTTTTCACATTCATTTTGACATGCTCTAGCTCTTTTAGCGTTACTTGGATCGAAAATTTGAGACAGTTTTCTGATAAAAAAATTAATTTAAAATACTTCTTATTAAGAAACATTTATCGCTAGGACCTACCGTTTAGGAGTTTTATTGGGTTCAATGTAAAACGTTGTATTTAATTTAATTATTAATTTAAGTAATTTGATCATTTTGAGTCTAAAATGATGATTGTCAAAAGCAGTAGATTCTAGATAGACAAACCCATGATCTATTGTTTTTCCCAGTCAGAAAATGTTTTTTTTATTATAAACAGGATTTTAATTATCTTAAATAAACTTTTATACAAAATTAGTTGAAAATATTACTTGAATTTAAAAAAAAAATAAAACAAATGTTGGAACAATATAGGCCATATGTAACAATGATGATCTGGAATTTTATTTTTCTTCTATTT
>RCWM02000466.1:0-17500 GCA_003667255.2 Euschistus heros | reverse complement strand
TTAAATGTTTAACTCGGTATATTTTTGTTTCGCTGCACACGGCTAATTTTACAATTGTAAGGGTTTACAAGAACGCTCATAGCATTAAAAGTATCTGTCTTAGAACGAAGAAACAAAAACCATCTTGTTCATAATTTGGCAAGAAAAAATAAAGATTCAGTCGTATATTTACCTTCTTCTCTCTCTCTATCTCTTTCTTTGTGCAAATCACAGGAAAATTGAAAGTAAAATTTCATTTTTTGTAAATTCTTTCCAAGAATAAAAAGAGACAAATGTAATCTGATATATTTTTTTATTTGTTAATATATGTTGGCAGTATAATGTAGATTGGAACTGACTCTTATTCTACTTTTTAAAAAATTAAATTTTAATAAAGAATAAAAAAAAAGATAGATAAATAATCTACTGAACCTTTATGTATTTTTTTATTTGCAAAATTTAAAAAAAAAAAAATGGTTTTTGGTTTTTTTGTCTTTCTAAGACAAAAAATTTTCAATGTTACGAATGCTCTTATGAACGCTTATAATCGCAAAATTAGGTGTGTGTACCAAAACAAAAATGGCCACAAAAAATAAACTGATTATGAGTTTCAATTAAAAAAAAAAATTCGACAATTTTAAAAATGGTTACCCAGCCAATTTATGTTATTTATTTATTTATTTTATTTATTTTTTTTTTTATTATTTTTTTTTTGTCATTTTAAATGGAATGACCCTATATTCAAACTAAAATGGACGAAAACAACATAGATCAAATATTTGCTACTTTAACTACGCTATTAAATTAAAGGTACATCTTACTCATCGTGCAGTGCCATTAGAAAGGAAAGCATTTGAAATGCGGGGAAGATAGAGAAGATGAGTGGGAGGAGCAATCTAGTATCGTTTGCAGTGACCGAAGACTTTAGCCCCGCTGCAATCAGGCCCCCACATTTCGTCCCCTTAGCCTTCATTCCCTTTGCGTAAGCCCTCTTAGAACAAGCCACAAAATTAAACCAAAATGAACATCGAGCTTTTGCAGTGAAAACATGAGCCCTTAAGCTTCTGTCGGTTATCTAAGCTGTCGGTTAGCAAGACCACGAGAGAATGTAAAAAATATTTTACTGGCAGATGTAAAATTGTTTGATAGAAGAAAAAGCCCCATCTCTTTAAAAGACCTTGATGAAATAAATAATAAAACATAGTGTTGCTACAGCTTGGGGGTTTATCAAATATTTTTATCCCTATCAATAATAGATCCTGTTCCTAGTGACACAATAGCCCCAACTATTGTTGTCGGATTTATTAAATATATTGGATTCTTATCCACTATTTACCGTATAACCAATTACATTCTATTTAGTGGCTATTAGGTGAAGAATAGTTATTAATATCTGTGATAAGATTTTATTTAATTATATTATTAATTTCAAGGTTCCTCTGAATGATTTTACAATTTTTTTACTCGTGGGTCAGCGAACGATTTACATTGCAGTAGAACCGCACTAATTCGACACATAAGGGAAAGGGTAGGGCGGAACGGCCAAAAGGTCAGATTACCTGGAGCTTTCAATGAAGCACATGTTTTTCATAGTTAAAAGTGAATTATAATTACATTAAAAAGTATCTATTAACATTTAAAAAAAGTAAAGAAAATATAAACGTAAGTTATATAATTAAATGTACAAATATGTTTGCATAGAAATGTTTTAGCTAGCTATTTATGTATAAAAGTATGAGCCATATTAACACTAGATTGCGTTTGGTTTTTAGCAAAACTAAGTCATTTCTAAAATCATTCATGATGAAATTCGTTATTAAGGACCTAAAGAGCAAACACCATCATAATTTTTTTTTTTTTTAACACAATTTCTGCCACTTTTTGAGAGGATTCTGAAAATCTGTATCGGAGTCCCCGTTTAAGGTACAGAACTTATTTTCTGCTTAAATTGTATTAAATTTAGTCTACTCTAATTTTGAAGACAACAAGAATTTCTTTAGAACCATCGAGATATCTCTATCGAGATCGGTATACCGTTAATAACCATAGAGATATTTTGAGGAGACGTAGAAAATTTCGAAATATTTGACATTTTGACGCTACCAATTAGCAAGTGGTGGCGTTTTAAAATCCAAAACTTGATTTTCGTATACGAGAACAAATCTTATAACATTTCAAAAAATCAAAACTACCCGATCTTTATTACACCAAAATGGTTTTTTTTTTTTTTTTTTTTTTTTTTTTTTTTTTTTTTTTTTTTTTTTTTTTTTTTTTTTTTTTTTTTTTTTTTTTTTTTTTTTTTTTTTTTTTTTTTTTTTTTTTTTCAAGGAATTCTAGGAAATTATTGTTCTCCCCCAGCCCCCCCCCCCCCCCCCAGGGTTGGATTACCCGGATCGTCGGAATTTTTACTATAGTATGAAAATTCTATCCTTCATTGATTGTTGTCGATATTCTAGACTTTCCTTCACCTTTTTTTATCCGCATTTATAGTTTAAGACTTTCTTCACTGCTTCTATACATAAAATATTAAACTATAAGCTATCATATTTAAATTCATAACTTCCCCACTATAAAACATACCATAACATTAGCATAACGGGACGAAATTTATACTACCTATATTTCAAGGTTTCCAGTACTAATTATATTTCTGAAGATGGATCCAACTAATAAATTAAATTAAACTGGAAGGTTTTCGAATTATGCATTAACAGAACAAGTCTACCCTAAAACTACCGACATTTCATGTGTACATATTTCTACCACAATTTTACCACACTTTATAAAAAATAATAATAAGGGAGAAGTGGATATTGAAAAAACCCTTTTGACATATTTACTAATAAAAGTAGTGAAGTCAAAAAGCAAAGTATAATGAATGTTGTTTCCAAGAACTTCTGCAAAAAAGTCCGACCCGTGGTAATTATTGTGTTAAACATTCTTGACATATACATCCTCAGGACCTTAACTTAGCTACTACTAATTAACATTATGATAAAAATAAATACTTGGGGAATGGGAAACCTTTTCCAAATCTGGAAAACCACATAACAATAGGTGATAGAAACATTTGCAAATGTGTTGTTTGGCGTAAGGATAGTAAAAACTGTCAATGGCTATTATTGTTTTTATTTCTGAACTTAATTATTTAGTTGTTTTTTTTTTGGTTTTTTTTTAATGACAAAAATCATAATATAAATTGAATAATTCAAATTTTTCCATGAAATTATTGTAACTGCTTATGAAAGTTTCGAAGTTGTCCTAGATGCAACACTGATCCAATTAGGTACAAGTTATTTTTCGATACCTCTCCTGTATCGAAGACCCTCCTCGGAGTGGATCTATCTATCCTTACCATTAGGTAATATTGGGTCCAGTGGCAGTGTTCAAGTGTCCAAAAAAGAAGTGTGATGACTTCATCTTTCCTATACTGTCCGGGGGATAAAATAAAGACCAGCCACCGATGTTTCGCTTGATTTTTTACAATTATTTATTGTGCAAGGTTACCACTTTCGTTTCATGTCACTTTAACAATTGAGCACCTCGCATTATCAAATAAAAAATTCTATGTCGCCTACGGCTCTTTCGAATCATGATCAGCACTTATCTGCAGGGATTCCAATCAGACCTACTTGCCTGGCAAATTATAAATATTTAAAAATAATTAATTGATTAGCATTGATATTCACCAAAGGTTTGACGTGAGGTCAGATAATTTAGATAATTAAGAGCTTAATAATTAATTAAGCAAACTTCTCAGCCGTTCAACCAAGTTTATGCTCTATAAGACCCTAATAAGACCAGTAGTCACATACGGAGGAGAGACCTGGACCCTAAACAAGAAAAATGTCAACCTACTTGATAGGTTTGAACGAGTAGTCCTTAGGAGAATTCTGAGGGCTGTGTGTGAGAATGGTCAATGGTGACGAAGGAAAAATAGTGAACTGCTCCAGATCTACCAAGACATTAGTATCTCCTCTCACATCAGGATACAGAGACTAAAATGGTTGGGCCACGTGAGGAGGGTGAATGAAAATAGAGTGAACAGTAGGGTCTACAGAAATGTGCCGGATGGCCAGGGCATCGTTGAGCAGGCCAAGGGCAGCATCAGCGCCTGTTGATCCAGTAGAAGAAGAAGACAAAGAGCTTAATCTAAAAGAATTAATATAATCAGTAGCACGCAACTGGTAATGAATTTGATTAAAATCTATATATATAATTATATATTAAATATTCAAACAAGTATTGACATATACAATTACAATCGGAAGTAGAGATCATTTCCTAAAACTAATAGCAAAACAAACTAAGATAGACCGCTAAGGTGTACAGCGTCGTTGGAAGAATGATATGTCAGGTGGTATGAAAAGACCACAGATGACCAAGACCCCGAGAATATTTTCCGGCCCTTTATAAACCATCGCCCCCAGCCTAAATGTTCAAACCATCACACCTACCGGTTTCTTCGAAATTCGAGATCGGAAGTAAACCTAGGAAGGCTAAGGGAATTATCAATTTCTGTGTGGCCTAAGTAGTTCTCAGAATATTATAAAATAAGGGATTGGTACAAATAAATATATTTTGAATAATGCCCAAATAATGTCTGTTTCAGAGAGGGGTTATGGAACCCCTGGTTTTTTGTTAAAAGCTAACCGAAGCCTTTCGGGAAGACTGTGACAAATCAAACACTGTCTCATAATACATTGTAAATATTGCTTCGGACACATCTGAATCTGGAAAAAAACAACCTACGATCAGAAAAAAATAAAAATAAAAAAACAAAGCAAACTGAAAAAAGTAAAAACTTTGAACGCCATTTCCCAAAAGTTGAGATTTTCGAGATGACAGGATTCAACGACAGAAGCAATATTTCTTATTGTTTAATATATATATATATATATATATATATATATATATATATATATATATATATATATATATATATCAAAAATTATATCATCAAGCTAAATCATAAAATTCAGGAAAATTATTGGTCCTCAAACATGTATAACAATCTGATTTCTTTAGTTAATATTATTATGAACAGTATCCAACTAAAGCAGAACGAAAAATGGTTTACATTTATGAACAGCATAAATCAATAAAATAGCTCTAAGCATCGAAGCTTGAGCATTATCTTAAAAGCTGAACGATATTCCACTGGAGTTTGATTAAGAGTGAACGAACGACTGCCTCGGGTAGATAAAGTGTAAAAAAAGCAAAGAAAAAGGATTCCATCGGTGGATGGGATGTGGTCTCTCGGAAAATGAGCTGGCTGTGGGCTATCTGAATATTGGCCGGTGGAAAGGTGCCCCTGTTTGTAATTAAAACAAGGCCCTTCCCGAGGAATCTGAAAGGCTGGAAAGGGTTAATTCGACTCCAGCCATTGTCCGAGGAGCCCTTTGTCCCCTCCCGCTCATTATCCCGAGTGCTGTTCCGTCTCTGTTTCATCCGCTCTCCTCTTTAATCACCCAGTTCTACTAACTAGTTCTACATACTTTTATCTTCCCTTCCTCTTAACCTCTTTCGAATCTATTGCCCGTTGTGCCCTCTTTTCGCTTAGCTTCTTCCAGGATTGTCAGAGTCAGCTGAGTGTTAAAAGTCAGACAAGACTCCATTAGGGGAGATTAACGATAATTTTGTGCAACTGAGACTACTCATAATGTCTAAAAAATCCACCTATCAGAAAATGAATAGACATTCAAAGTAATATATATATATATTTTTAAAAGTATTTGTTGATATTTAAAACTGTATATATATGGATAAATTTCTTGACAGTTACTATTAAATGTTTAGTAAGGTTCTTGAGGTTCAGTCAATAAATAAAAACAACTATTTTGGCGACGTTTCGATACTATATTGTTCTCATAATCATTGAAAAAACAAGTTACAATAAAATTATATAAGTTATACAAGTTATTTCAAAACATAAATTTGGCTACAATATAAGTATATAACAACATGTGTTAGAATAATAAAAATATATATAATTACAGAATATTGAGGAGTATGAAGCTACTTATAATGTTACTGGTGGATATGGTATCGACTAACTAAATTCTAACAATTCTGGTACACAATTGACTTGGGGAATTTTCGAAAAACATTTACAAGGATAGGGGGGAAGGGGGGATTTCCCAAAACTGGTGATATTCCCATTCCCGTTCCCGTTTTTGGACCCCCCCCCCCCTAACCTTGTAACTGTTTTTCAAAAATTGCCCAGGTCAGTTGTGTAGTCAAACCTACAAAACAAATTATAATAAATAAAGTTAATATTGTTTTTTTAAAAACATTTTCTTAAAATTCATTTTTTTCTACGTGATTCTCTTTTAATCGCCGTTAAGTGTGAACATATTTTTAACATAAATTACCAGCAATTAAAAATTAATTAGTAATAATAATAAATTAATATTTTTTTAATGAAGGATTATTGAAAGGGTCAAGATATTCTTAAGAGACATAAATTACTTTTGGGAAGCAATAATAAAATCTATGAACTATCTGATAAAGTGAAAAAAATTGGTAACCTGGATTGATTAAAAAAAAAAAAAAAAAAAAACTTTAATTTCTCACATAAAATTTATTACTATTGCTCTTCCTGTAAAATCACTTCAAATTAGCAACCTGAAGAATCCTTTACTGAAATCTGAATAAAAACTATAATTCAGACAGGGTAAGTAAAATTATTAAAGGTTTTTTCTCTCAAGGAAGCAGAAATTTGACTAACCAACTCATATATATATATATATATATATATATATATATATATATATATATATATATATATATATATATATATATTTTTTTTTTTTATTTTATTTTTTTTTTTTTATTTTTGAAGAGAAAAGATTTGACCCTAGTTGGGATCACAACAAAGATCACAATCAAAGATTTGATCCCAACTGGGGTCAAATCTTTTCTCTTCAAAAATAAAAAATATATTTAAAAAATATTTAGTAAACAAGAACCACTTCATAATTTCATATATATATATATATATATATATATATATATATATACTAGCTGAAAGAGCCCTTGCTCCGCTACGGTTTAATATCATTAGGATTAAGGACAACTTAAATTATTAAAAGTTAAGCTTAACGTTGATAATTATTATTACATACTTAAATAAACCTAAAGAATTCCATTCTTAGAATAATTTCAATAAGTAAATTTGACAATTTGCAAAAGTTAATTTTATATTATTTTGATAGTCCTCCAGTGAAGTTTCGAGGCAGCACTACCATCTTACCCAGCTCTAATTCCAGACCATCAGCTTTTCTTATGGCATACTTTAAGCGAATACAGTCTCAACTTGTCTCGAATAAAGTTTAGGCTTTCTGTTTCTATTTTTGCGTACATATAAAGCATAAGTTGGTTGAGGAGATTACGAAATTAAAGTAAATAAGGTTCTTCACCTCCTCGCTCCATCAACATTTAGGCGAAAAATCAGTTGCAGACACAGTTTTCTTAAGTCGTGTATTGGTGTTTGGGTCACGCTGAGAGACTGTATACTGTACCCATCTTCTCTATGGTAGAACATGAGACGATACGGAAGAGAATCATACACTTGATAGAACTCACTGATCCTTATCAGTTTTTTGTCCCTACTGTGCAGAACAATGTCTCGCTTTTCAAACACCTGGCCAACAATTAAGACAGCAACTTCGTTAGCGGTAGGAGTATTGTAACGTCCTCAGCGAGCATTTGAAGGCTTTTTGTGAGCCCTAATAACCACCTGGAAATCTTGTTGATCTTTGGGAACAGACTCAACAGCAGCTCTGAAGTCCATGATATACCATACTTGTTATGTTCATGTAGAATTTTCTGGAGTTGGCCTACGAATGCTGGCTTGACATTTTGAAATTGACCACAGCGAATGCCTCTTTCATGTTTTTCATCACAAACAAAATTTACCTGAATAAAAGACGGTTGCTGTTATGTTCCAGGCATCAAACTCCCTATTCTGAGATATATACCTGTCCTTTCTCCTTAAATGTTCACATTATATCTCCCTCTTTTATCTCTTTTGCTCCGAATGACGTCATTTGGAAACAACCGTTTTATTTCCAAATATTATTTAGAAAATGCTCAGCCTCAGGATGTTCGTAAGTAAGGAGGCTGTGCAAGCATTCAGGATATTCTTGAAAGGGAAGAAGTTGGACTTTCCCGTTACTGCAGCACATGGCAGGGCTCTCGTCCTTCTATTTTACAGCATAACACCAATTTCAAGTAGCCGTGATCCAATATCGACGGTTTTGTCTTTTGCATATTCAGTTTTTGGGTTATACTGGCTGTAACCTTTCCATTGAACATCTTTCATCGTGTTTTGTTACAGCTACACGTTTAACATGAGGATTAGTTTCTGATAATTTTGTTTTAAGACTTTCTATGGACTTCAGGATGGGTTTTCTTATACTTCTGTACAGTCCCCTTAAGTACAGTTTGTGATTCTCAGAATATGTGTATATTATATTATCATTTATGGGTTGTTGTAATAACACACACATATTTAGAATGATTGAACACGAGCACATTTTATTGGGTTATAAACATTACAAAGTACAACACATGTAAAAAAAAAAACCTTCCTTGCCCCCACTGCTTATCACATTGGCGGGAAGACAAGATAACAATATACAACAATGTATAAAGCATATACTTTAACTTCGGGTTGGCTTTTTTTATGTTTGTTAACCACCTTTCTGCTAATGTCAGAATGATTTGTCATGTATTTCTTAACAGCTTCCCTGTTGACCTGTACATGTGCTTGAATATATTTTGCAGCCGAGTTCCTTAGTTGTTTGCTGCAAACTGAATCTGTGAATCATTTCCTACGTTGTTTACTTTTAGATTGATGGGTTTACTTCAATGTTTCAATAGACTCATCTGAACTGAGAAAAAGGTATATTCTAGGTTCAAGGAATAAAATTCAGAAATGCTAGGTATAACTTGTAAAATACAACTTGGGCCTGCTTGAGAAAAGCCGATTATCTTGTGACCGGAAAACTGAGGGAAGAGTAATTGGGGACGAAGCTACTGGTGAAGCAATTTTGGTGGGTGCTCGTAAGGAATATGTACATCGAACTGGCCTTACATATCATCACCAGGGAACATAAGTCTTTTAACCTCCTCTTTAACATAAGTCTTTTAATAGCTTCTCGTCACGAAAAAACTCAAACTTGTAAGGGTCTACCTCTGCAGCTACCATGAGTTCACAGAAAGTACCATATTATAAGGTTTCGACATCGATCGTATTTTTGTTTGTTTACAACTATAAGGAACTTAATTTGTGGTCAAAGCTTAAGCATCTAACCTATTTTTTAACTTAGCTTACCTCCAAACACCATATGACAATTAATCTATTATTATTCACCTAATAAAAATTGTAATCGCATTTTTCGCGAATTAGCCGCGATCCAGGCCGATTTTTTTATATTCCTTTCTTAGCCTAGAGGAAGCTACATACCAAATTTCATTCCAATCCGTTCAGTAGTTTCTGAGATTTAGTGTTAAATGAGTGAGTGGCATTTGACAAATATATAGCAGATGTAGATATATATATATATATATTATATAGATATATTGATATATATATATATTTATATATATATATTTATATTTATTTTTTTTTTTTTTTTTTTTTTTTTTTTTTTTTTTTTTTTTTTTTTTTTTTTTTTTTTTTTTTTTTTTTTTTTTTTTTTTTTTTTTTTTTTTTTTTTTGCTTCAAGACTTGTTAACACAAGTCCTATATTGATATATAAATGAGTATATATATATATATATATATATATATATATATATATATATATATATATATATATATATATTATCAAGTTGTGTAGTTACATCCTAGTATGCCACAAAACACAATATCTTAGATACAAAAAGAATGCTTTTTAGTAGTGGTCATGGTAAGAGGCACCATGACAAAGAAACTGCATTTTTGTAAGGTGGGTTTTGGTTGGTATAAAGTTTCAATAAATGAACTTTTCTGATCATTGCTTGACTACTTATATGATATATTCAGTTGTAATATCCATGTCTTCATATTATTAACTCTTTAACACAATTTAACATGATTGCAAGACTGGTTCAAAAAATGGAAAAAACCTCAGACATGTCATCTTTAAACTCAGAAATGATTCCTGTCCAATACAATACAGAAAAGATAAATTCGTTACTTAGGACTTACATTCGATAGAAGAATGACCTAGGGCTTACAAGTAAGAGAAAAGCGTATTAGTATAAGCAACAGACTCTAGTATCTAAGCAACTCTCGTATCCCATTCTACTTAAACGGTCGACATAAAAACTCCAACAATGATTAAATGCCTAGACTTTCTTACTTAAACCCATGTTGACATACACCACACAAATATACAGAACTGCAAAAAATAGGCACCTTAAAAAAAGACAAATATTTCAATCAACAATACTTAGACTTATCATATTTCAAACAACACACTTCACTCAGATTTACAAGTACCACAGTAACTGAAGATATACATAAGACGATTTCATGATAGACTTCATGGACATAATAACATACTCATTAATGATATGGCCAAGACGCAAAGATGGGCAAAGATGCTGAATCAGAGATTTGCTCAAATAATATATTTTTTTTTTATTCATACCAGTTGGAGGAACTGTTAATTGTCCCTTAACATTATTCTCTCTTAGGTCTATAAGGCTTGTATTATTACACTTCAAATATATTCTTATAGTTTTAGATACTCTCAAATGAAGAGAAATCTCATTCATTACTTACTGAATACAGTCAAATGGGAAAGCAAACTTCAAAGCAAGAAAGTTAAAAAAAAGAATATATTGAAAAACTATTCAGTGGTTGGAAATACTTAAATAGAATTCTGTAGCATCCAGAATGACTTTTCAGAAAGATGTATCTGAAACCAATATTTTATAACATTTTATACATTTAAAAATAGTTGTATTTATACTGTGAAATGTTCCCACATAAAAAACAGAAGCATTTGTTTCTAAATAGAAGTATATAAATATTAACCATATAGTTGATCATTAAATATTATTAAAATAATCAAGATCAGCTGATAGAATCCATCGAGATGGAAAAAAGTTTATTTCATGAAGAATATTTTTTTTTCTTAAACTATTTACTTGTTACATCTTAGTTCTTGCCTATCTGATTTTATATATATATATATATATATATATATATATAAATAAAAATTGGGAGGAAATATTAAAATCTGCTCTCTGACAATATTACACAAAAATATTTAACTTCATTACTGCCTTATCATACCCACTGTGAAAGATCACAAGTTAGCAATTGTAATAAAATAGTGACTTATCTGTTATGGTGGACAATTGGCAAGTTCTGCCTAAATGTTTAGTTTTGGTTTTTTTTTTTTTTTTTTTTTTTTTTTTTTTTTTTTTTTTTTTTTTTTTTTTTTTTTTTTTTTTTTTTTTTGTACTTTCTCCATTGCTGATATTTAAAAAAAAAAAAAACTTTGAGTGTTTCAATAAACTGCTGCACACTTTAAGACTCTGTTTTATGGGTTATGCATATAAATAGGCTACACATATTTAATAGAGCAGAAAGATCTTAAAATAAAAATTTGGACAAGCAGCAAGGTCTGTGCTAAGAGGATTGAGGAAAGAGGAGAAACAACACTCTAAGCTAAATTTAATAGAAATGGAGGATTGGTCAGAATATTTCAGGATGTTATTGACAGAGAAGAGGAATGAATTTAGGGAAAGAGAAAAAATGGAACCCTTCACTTGCACTTCTCTATCTATTACCCAAGATGAAATGAGGTTAGAAATAAAGAAGTTGAAAAATGGGATAGCTCCCGGCCCAGGAGGCATGAGTGCTGAACTAATTAAATATGGAGGCAGTAAATTGACTGAAAAGTAGACAGAAAAATCGAAGAGATTAGATATGATTTTCATAGATCTTGAAAAAGCCTATGACAGTGTCCCACGAAAATTACTATGGCAATCACTTGAACAATCCAATATTAACTCTGATTTAGTGAGAGTGATAAAGGAAATTTAGGAAATGATAGGGAAAACAAATCCAAAGTAAAAATTGGCTCACTGATATGAGAAGAGTTTGGAAACACTAAAGGCCTTCTTCAAGGATGTTGCATGTCTCCGACTCTGTTTAAGATATATGTTGATAGATGTCTAGAGAATTGGTCACAAAGATGCTGCAAAATGGGAATCCCAATGTAAGATCCACATCTATTTCAGCTACTATTTGCTGATGACCAGGTAATCATTGCACAAGATGAATTTGATATTGCATTCATATTCAGAAAATTAACAGAACCGTACGAGAGGTGGGGCCAAGATAAACTATGACAAGACAAAATATATATCAAACAGAAAATGATGAGGTAAGTGACCCAGTTTTAATAAAGTTAAGTAGGGTCAACCAATTCTGCTATATAGGCACTATTCTCGAAATTAATGGGAGAGCTACAGAAGAAGTAAATAAAAGAATAACAGATGGACGGAAAGCTATTGAAATGCTAATTCAGTCCTCTGGAGTGCCAACATATGTACCAATGTCAAAAAAATAATATATATGGCCCTGGTAGAAAGCATAATGCTATACAGCTTAGAAACATTGCCACTAGAAAAATTGCAAGGCAAAAGATTTCTGGCTGTGGAGATGGATTTTTGGAGGAGATTAGCAAGAATCTCAAGGATTCAACGAATCTGGAATGAGATCATAAGAGAAAGAATGGAAGTTAAGAGGAATATTCTGGAGGAAATGGAGGGAAGGAGACTGAGATGGTTCGGTCATATTAAACGAATGGAGAATAGAAGAATCCCCAAAATAGCATATGAATGGGAATCAGAGGGAAGGAGAAGGAGGGGTAGGTCTCTCATTAGGTGGAAAGATGTTGTGGCTGAAAGTATGGCTTGCAGAGGATTAATGGTAGAAGAAGCGATGGATAGAGAGGAATGGAGGAACTGGCTGAGGGAGGAGTTTGGTTAAAGGAAACTTCGAACAGCGAAGAAAAATTCTTTCAAAGAAGAAGAATAATAAAAATTCCTATTAAAATTCAGTGTCTGCTAGTAACTCAACACTGTACAGCAATCTAGCTTAACAATGATTATTAACGTAAAAAGGCTTTACCATACATCTCTAAACAATATGTACTTACATAAACCAAACTGAGGCTTAATTGTATTTTGTTTGTTTTTTTCCAACCCTTGTTATAGAAAAATGAAACAAAGTTAATAATTGAACAATATATTGCAATAAATAATTGAAATGATGTAAAACAATTTTTACTTTTGCAATGGGAATGTGTAATAGACATTATGAAATACTGAGACTATATTCCGTAATTACGTATGAGGTTTAATGTAATTGATGAATGCTGAAGAGCCTCCATAATTAATGTATGGAGTTAAATTTAAAATTAATACATAAAATTATAAATGCTTTATAATGAAATGAAAAAAAGATTAAAACAAACATAAAGGGTGATAAAATAAAGGAAAAAGTAGATTTAAACAAGATGTAAATAAACGAGAACAGTTATAAAATGAATTAAAGTATGATGTTGAAAGGGTTGACGAGACCACTTCCGCCTTCATATTATCTGACATGTTGGAGAGAGTTGATTAAAGGAAGTATGGAGATTACCCAATAACAGGATATGAGATTGTACACTACAAGTCTAATTTTATGAGTAAGAAATAGTGTATGATAGTTGTATGAATTCATTCTAATGTAACTTATATATTTTTTGTATTAATCAGTTTTGGTATATTATCAACTCTTATACCTTTCTATACATCACCTTTCTTTTTATACAGCTCAGATTATAGTAAACAATTATCCTTTTTTTTTTTTTTTTTTTTAATTTCTTCATTTGAAATTATTTTTATTAAATCCACTATCAAATGATAAAGTATAATATTGAAGAAATAATTTAAGACTTCCTCAACTATCATGATCTAGAAAGTCTAAAACAGATCAAAAAATACTAATAAGCTTCAAAGATTATTATAACTAAATTCATACTTTATATTGTATTATATATTATGTGTGTTCAGGTAAAGATTTAAATGAATAATAACACCAAACTGTTATAATTATAATTAAATATAAAAATAAAATTAATTATTGAAAAAATTTAAAATATATACAAAATTCAATTATAATATTTATTTCAGAACAAATTGTTTATATTATCAATTATCATTATTTTATTAATTAATTCATTTTAGAAATGGAGCGACTAGTCGGCTGCTTTTGGTAGAGGTCAATTAGTCGGCAAAAAGCTACTATTCTGTCATTTTATTCATTTATATTTCCATATTTAAAAATATGTTGATTGAAAAGAAAATGTGGCCTTAATTGATTATAATTTTTATTTCAGATTTAACTTTAAAGTTTGTTAGTTATTGTAAGAATGGGAACTCTTCTTTTTTGTAATCAATTACCGAATTAAAAAAAAAAAAACATTATAACAAAAAGAAATTCAATAACTTCTACAATACTGAATAAAGAACTTACCTAACCCTACTATTTTACTTTTTAAATCACAGTTTTGGTTTTGTCCCATAAAAAAAAAAAAATTATTCTTAGTTGAAATGTAATTTAAAGGTAGGAATATTAAAATGAAACTACTATTTCAGCAATTTACATAATTTTTTATTTACAATTACATGTAAGATATTTTTGTGTTACATATGAGGCATGAAATTTCAAAATGAGATAAATCCAATTTCCAGATTTTCTTTTAATAGTTTTCTACTAGATTGTCTTCAAGTGAAAGGTTTTCTCCAAAAACATAGATCACATTGAAAATGGCCATACAAAAAAAATAATGCCCCTTTCTGATTCCATCTGACCTTCACCTTTATCTACCTCCTGTGAACAATTTTCAAAAATGGACTTAGCTGGTTTTGAAATCCTACGCTTCATATGTAAGTCCATAAACATGTCATCTTTTTTGGCATGATTAAATTCCAAATTGCAACATTAACTAAAGTAAATTGCAAACTTTCTCTTAATTTGTCTAAAAAAAAAAAATTCAGTTACTAATCGGCCTGTTTGCAAAAAAAGAAAAAAAAAATATAAGATAAAAAAAGAACATGTAGCTACATCTACTGATAGCTATCAAGCTATAAACGAAGTGTGAGAAAATATAACTTTACTTTAACAAAATGAGAACTAACATAACCAGTTCTTTAGAAGGCACAACATACAAAACTTAGGTCTACTCAACCTACCATAACACCAACAGACATTGACCAAAGGTAATGAAAATGTACTCCTTATTCACAAAAGAAAGACCCTTTGAAGTCTGTGTAGAGACATATAATGGCCAGAAATGACAAAGGTCAAGCCAAGAACTTATCCTTATGAAAAGAGCCTAATCCCTCCAAATAGTAATCCATGATGGATTATGAAGCACCGAGTTTTTCATTGAATCATATAAATGAGGTAGAAATAACCAACTGAATCTTATGACAAACAATAACCTAAAAAAAAAATTGATATGCTTAAAAATAGAAACAATCAGTGGAAGAAGACCACAGAGACCTTGTTCACATATAATTTGTTAAATCAATATACATCTTCTTCTCCTTCTTCTTTCACTTCTCCCTATGGTGCCTCTCGGCGTAGGGAGCTTCCAGCCAGGATTTGAATTTGTCGCGGTCCCTCGCCATTGTTTTAGTTTGTTCCAGGGTCTTTCCTCTTTTCTTGGTTAGGAGTTCGATGTATTGGAGATAAGTCCTCCTGGGTCGTCCTCGCGGCCTTTTCCCTTCCGGCACATATTCCATCGTCTTCAGTGGGTCTAGATGGTCCTTCATACGCACCACGTGCCCGAACCATCTCAACTGTCTGATTTCTAGGGTATTCTTGAGGGGGATCATATTTAGCTCCTGCCTTATTTTTTTTCGTTTCGGACGCACTCTCTTCTTGTCTTGCCTGCGACTCTTCGTAGGTACTTCATCTCAGCAGCGGTAACTCTGCTTTCCTGCTTCTCCGTGAGTATCCAGCTTTCAGCTCCGTACAGTAATATCGGCATGTACACCGACTTGAAGATGTGGAGCTTGACGTTCCTTCCCACCTCTCGCTTTCCCACTACTGTGTTGCATATCTGGTAGTACACTGCATTAGCCTTGCTTATCCTATTGGATACTTCTATGTCCAGCTTACCAGAACCGTCCAACACTGTTCCGAGATAGGTGAAGTCCGTCACGACCTCCATCTCCTCTCCGTTGCAGTGCACATGTACGTCTGCATGCCGCCTACCAGTTAGTAGGATTTTACTTTTCCCAGAGTTGATCGTCATACCTTTCCGGAGAAGTTCTTCTTGCCATTCTGTTACCGCTTCCTGTAACTTCCCAACTGAGTCCGCGATCAGCACGACATCATCCGCGTAGAGAAGCATCTGTATAACAACTGGGCTTAGATTCCTTCGTCCCAGGAAAGTCCGCTCCGTTCTTCTTTTACAAATGGCTGCGATCTCATCCATAAATAGCAGGAATAGCAGAGGGCTCAAGCTGTCACCTTGTTTAACCCCCCTTTGCTATATGAAAGTACCCAGACTCAGCCTTCTTTTTTGTAATCAATTACCGAATTAAAAAAAAAAAAAACATTATAACAAAAAGAAATTCAATAACTTCTACAATACTGAATAAAGAACTTACCTAACCCTACTATTTTTACTTTTTAAATCACAGTTTTGGTTTTGTCCCATAAAAAAAAAAAAAATTATTCTTAGTTGAAATGTAATTTAAAGGTAGGAATATTTAAAATGAAACTACTATTTCAGCAATTTACATAATTTTTTATTTACAATTACATGTAAGATATTTTTGTGTGTACATATGAGGCATGAAATTTCAAAATGAGATAAATCCAATTTCCAGATTTTCTTTTAATAGTTTTCTACTAGATTGTCTTCAAGTGAAAGGTTTTCTCCAAAAACATAGATCACATTGAAAATGGCCATACAAAAAATAATGCCCCTTTCTGATTCCATCTGACCTTCACCTTTATCTACCTCCTGTGAACAATTTTCAAAAATGGACTTAGCTGGTTTTGAAATCCTACGCTTCATATGTAAGTCCATAAACATGTCATCTTTTTGGCATGATTAAATTCCAAATTGCAACATTAACTAAAGTAAATTGCAAACTTTCTCTTAATTTGTCTAAAAAAAAAAAATTCAGTTACTAATCGGCCTGTTTGCAAAAAAAGAAGAAAAAATATAAGATAAAAAAAGAACATGTAGCTACATCTACTGATAGCTATCAAGCTATAAACGAAGTGTGAGAAAATATAACTTTACTTTAACAAAATGAGAACTAACATAACCAGTTCTTTAGAAGGCACAACATACAAAACTTAGGTCTACTCAACCTACCATAACACCAACAGACATTGACCAAAGGTAATGAAAATGTACTCCTTATTCACAAAAGAAAGACCCTTTGAAGTCTGTGTAGAGACATATAATGGCCAGAAATGACAAAGGTCAAGCCAAGA